>CABEEJ010000091.1:391712-420930 GCA_901482245.1 Timema douglasi | reverse complement strand
CCCCTCCAGTCATTCATCAGCCGGGAAGTCATCAGAGACTGCTTGCCCTGACTGACTCGCTTGTCTTAAAGACGTAGGAAAAGGGAGAGGGTAGGGAGTTGAACTTGACTTTTCGGCAGTTTTTGTCTTGACGGTTTACTTTCAACTTTGTCCTTAAATAAGATTAAACAGGGTTTTTTTTCGCGTCTTATTATCTTTTTTGGGTTAAACGATTTAAGTTTCACTTAATAAAGACGAGAATTAAGAGTTGAGTTTTTAAAGAAAGTGTACCCGCATTTTGTGTCATTGAGGGAGTGTGGGAAATCATTCAGGAACAAAACACCTCAATATACCCGTTCGGGGTTCATACCCCGATCTCCCTGTCATTGGCAGTACTGTATATAGAGCGAGAGTTATGCCTTATACCATTCTTCTATTGAAGGAGAACTACTTTTTATTAATTTTATTTTAGACGCATAGTTAGATCAAATTAATTTTAATTCTAAGTAAGATCAGTTACATCAATCTCAGACTGTCCTATACCTTAACTTGTTTCACAGTTATCTAATTACTAAGCTAATGGCTATAGGTTTGATTTTTTCATGGCTCTAAAATGTATAATAATAGTAAAATATAGGCTTCCTCTTTTTCCTAGTAATTAATTAAATAACGGTATTTTTTATAATCAATTTTGTAGATCGTGTGTAATATAAATCAGTCAGTTAAGAAAGTTTTCGTTAAATAGTAGAAACAAATAATTTCGACTCCACATTAACTAGGGCCCGCTGATAGTAGTTGAGAAGGCAATTTGACGGAGTTCGGCTTCTATTGGTGTAGTCTACTAACTTGACACCGGCTGTTGTGTCGTGGAACCAAGGGTGGATGTAAAATGTTTTATCAAACTGAACGAAAAACTGAAAGTGAAGGATAATATGAGACAACACAATCCGTACCTAACCTAACCTTAACATATGGCAAGTGAATGATGGTATCAGACAAGAAATTATACCCTAACCTGACCTTAGCCTTACAAATGGCAAAAAATGATCCTAAATCTGTGCAAAATTAGATGGAAAGTTTTGGTTGGTTCATGGGGCCGAAAAATTAGGACTACTATAATAATAAAAATAATAATAATAATATTTAGCACCGCGTCTTACTACCCGTTCGGGTTATACGCTTTAAGTACTAATTACTCTAATCGATTATGACTTGGGAAGGTTGAATTAGAGGAAGGGAACCCGCATTTGCGTGGAGGGAGAGTGGAAAACCATTTAGGAAAAACCACCCCCAGTTCACCCGACCGAGATTCGAACCTCGATCTCCCCGTCCTCAGCAGTCGAGCTTCAACACGACAAGCGCGTTAGCCAACTACGCCACAGAGGCGGTTAGGACTACCATAGGATTGGTGGAGACGAATTCGTATTTCCCCCAAGTTTTTTTTCTTTGCACCCCATCATACTAATTTTTTTGAGTTACACTCCCATGTACAGTACTAATTACACTAAAGGGTTATGGATTAGGAAAGTTTAATTTGAGGAAATGCAGTAGCATTTGCGTGAAGGGAGGGTAGAAAACTATTTAGGAAAACCACCCTCACTGCACCCGACCGGTATCGAGCCCCAATATCCCCATCTTTGACAGTGTATTCTAACACGAGAGTACATTATTGTGCGTTAGAATATGCGGCTACTGAAATGGGCTTTACGTTCATTATTGGGGAATAAAAATAGTAAACGTCAAATCCACTAGCTCTTGCTCACTTTTAATGAAATAAATCAAATATTATTAGAATAGAGTCAAGAATATACTTATTTTTAGTGCGTTACTTTTTTTTTTCAGAACTCAAAAACCACCGTATTTTATAAAAAAAAAAGAAATAATTTGGTTGTTTGTTTCTATAAAAAAAACACAATAAAGATTGAATGTTACACTCACTTCCAATCTTGCATCGTAATAGAGCTGTCAAAAACATTATTCAAGTACACAATACAGCTTCGAGCGTAGCAAATTATGATAAACTATTTGTAATGTTTATTCAGCGAGGTTTATTTAGGCATGACGCTGTATGCATAGTATAAAAAAAATCCTTGCATTATAGATCATCCTTTGAAGTAAACATCTGTGTACATTTTTCAATATCAACACAAGACCATTTTAAATAATTTAAAAGTATATGTATATTCCTTATAATTCCTCGTCAAAACGTAAGTCCTTCAAAAATGTGTTTAAAAACCCTTTATAAAAATAATTTAAGATTTTTTTTCTATCAATATTTGAGCATTGATACATAATGTCTTATAAACCTACACCTTAAAAAAAATTACTTACTATCCGTTCAGGATATACTACGCTAATGTGTTTAGGATGAGGAAGGTTAAATTTATAGGAAGTGTATTCAAATGTTTGTATAGGGGATTGAATCGCCCTCATGTCACCCAAACGGGATTCGAATTCCATTCTCCCCGTTATTGGAAATCCAGTTTATTGTGATAGTGACACCATAGACCATTTCCACCAAAAAGGGTAACTGATCAATTTTTTTCGGAATTATTTATTAAATATACATTATATAAACACTTCATGAAACTGTCGTTTTAACTGTAGTTGTGAATTGTTGGTGACGGGGAGACCGGGGTTTAATCCCTCTTGGGTGTACTGAGGAAGTTTATTCCTAAATTGTTTCCCACTCTAACTTTACGCAAAATTAGATACCATTTCCTCTAAAACTACCTTCCGTAATAATTATTTTTCATTATTTTGGTATAAAATTATTTTTTTATTTTTTTAAATAAACAACTATTTTAGGTTAGTGTACGGATAGTTTATTTTAGAAAATATGAATTTTATTAAATATATTTGAACCATTTGTTTTAAAATGTATGTATAAGGTAAAGAGTAATACTTAAAACTGAAAAACTGATGTATTTGTTTTTATGAGGAAAAAATAATATTTAAGAGAATTTTATTCAAAACCTATATTTGAAAATTATATTTTAAGTCGTCGTACACAATACGAGAAAGTTTGTGTGATTGTGTTAAAAAAAAATTATTTTCCCGCCATCTTAAAGGTATAGAAATTATTGAGATTGTCAAAAAAATTGAATTCAAGATTTTGATGAATCTCGACGTTTAATGACACGCTGAATCCAAAAAAAGTTGTTTTTGAATTTCCGACGGTCTTTTTTTGTCTGTCTGTACCTTCTAAAATATTTTACCGATAGAGCTAAAACTTGGTATCTACGGTTTTCACAGAGCTGTCCCGAGGGGTTTTTGTAATTGGATATCTAACCCTGAAATTAAAGTGTAGCTCACTGAAGGGAAAAAAAGAGAAAAAGTTGATTTTCTCAAAATCGCCTCTAACGATTTTAATTAAATCTAATTTCAAAACATTTATAAATATTACAATAAAAATCGCTACCTACTCCTAATATTTCTTAAAAATGACTTAAAGTGCTCCAGTCTGATAGGTAAATTAATATTGTTTATCATACCTCCAAAATTATTTGAGTTATGAAATTACCTATCTCTTCAAATGTGTAGATATATTGATAATACAAATATTTGATTCAAAATATATCTTTATATAACCAATAACTTTCAAGTTATACGCAGATATATATATATATATATTTTAACTTTTGGAAAAGTATAGGTAAATTATTGCGACTGTAAAAATAATCTAACCTGAAATGGTGATGGGTGTCAACGTCTCATGACCCCCTTAGCCCTAAAAAGTAGTATTTGCAATGACGTCTGTCTGTGTGTCTTTTTAACCCCAAAATTAAGAGTAGTTTAGTAAAAATCGAAAAGAGAAAGAATTGATATTCTCAAAATCGGCTCTAACGATTTTGATTAAAATTCGTATCTAGGCGTTGATTAAAATTATAAATAAAATGGCTATTTTCATTTTCCCATCAAAATGACTTTTAGGATACTTTACAGAAGCGGAAATTTCCATATCTCCGCAACTAATTGAGATACTAAATAGCTTATCATTGCAAAATTGTAGTACTTTTAAAATATTTTTTTAATAATATATACATTTTTATGAAACCAACAGTTTCTGAGATATTGGAAAATATACTAACACAATGTAGTGAGCATTAGTTGTGGAGAATACTACCCAATTTTTAACGAAATAATTATCTAATGCAATAGAGTAAGCAAAATCAAGTAGTCTCAAAAAGTTTATGTTCTTTTTATTTTAATCTCTTAGGGGAAATTTTTGTACAGATATGATCTATCTCTATTATTTTAGATTCAATATCTACATTTTTATTGGTCAAAATTTATAAATGAAGAATTTAATAGCAATGCGAAAACTATTTGATGTACAACCTCTAATAAAATGTCGAAAATTATATCCAGAATTCGAAATTTTAATACGAAGTTTTTACCCTTGTAGATCCAATATCGATCTTTTTTTTTATTGGTTCAAATATACAAATGAGGACATTAAATTCTCAAAAATAAGATTATAAAATTTAAAACTTGGAGTAAAAAAAAAATATTTACGGTAGTCTAACGTAGGCCTAACTTGTGTTCGGGTTTGCTCGTGTATATTATTTAGTTTCACATATATTACGAGCTTTGAGTAAATATTTCCATTTTTATTAAACAATGGTGCGAGAAAGTCAATGCAGTGTTCCGTACTCTTTTTTTTTTTAACAAACTTTGTTAACGTACCTGTTACAGTTAGCGAATTCTGATCGATGTGTGGTATAGTATATTAATGAAGAACGATTGATTGAAATTCAACAAGGGCTGCGGAGTTGAAGCAAATGCAGTGAAGAGGAGAAATAGTGAATTACAGTATTTTTATTGGAAATTAGGCTGAAGGTACGTACACAAAGAACATAATTGACGACTTAAAGAAAATAAGTGGAAATACGTATAACTAGGCCTACTTCTTATTCAAACTGTATACAGGACAATCTAAAGAAAATTACAATAAAAAAAGATCGGTAAACATAGACCCATTTAAAGTAATTTGGTCTTTGAAGGTAAACTTTTTTTATGTTGATTGTTAAGAATAACCCAAAATAAAATACTGTATTTATCAGTCGTATGAACAAATTTTATATTTCAACTGTCATCGCAAACAAGAAAAATTATATAACTTTAAACAAAGTTGACTTAAACACATGAATGTTGATGTTTATTTATAGTTTTTCAAGGTTTTTATTATTATTATTATTATTATTAAATAATTATTAATAAGTCTATGATAATAACCTAGTATATAATAAGACTGTAATTGTAATATCTTAATTTTAAAATATGATCAAAATATTAAAATATCAAACAATTTTTTACTGTATTTAATTAAACCGACATGATGGTAATGATTACGGTAGAATTTAGATTAAACTTATATTTATTTTCATTGAGCTAGAATAAGTAAACATTTAAGATAAACCAACCTAACTACGCCAAGCAGGGATTCAGAACCATACTTTTTTGTCACCGGCATTCAATATTAAATGGTATTCAAATATATATATATATATTAATCAACATCTGGTGACGGGAATCGAACCTGTACCTTTGACATAGCGTGCCAATCCCCTACCATTGAGCCATCCATGGATCATCCCGTGAACAGGGTCATTATTCACTCATATTTTAAGGCACTGTCTGTTTTGGACTGGTAGATATAATCGGATACTAGGAGCTATAATAATTGATATTACAGCAACTCGGTTCTGGCGTTATGCTACCAATAGTACAAAAAAAATTGTACATTTCAAGAGAATCAATATGAAACAAAGCAACGCTGTACAAAATAAGTAGGCCTATATATAAAAGTCAAAGTCAGTGGATGTAATATCAATGACAGCTCCTAGAATCCACTGAGATCCACAAGTACGTCATAGACTCCACCTTAAAATAATATTAATACTATTATTTATTATGTATATGTATCATTAATAATATTATTTGTATTAAATATGATATATTATAATATTATTATATTAATATAAATAATAAAACTTATATTAATACTATGAAAAAATTCATTGCCTACACCTCAGTAGATGCGTGTACACGTTTCCTGAAATTTACCTTCCTCTTCTTCCTACCCCATTAGTGTAAAATTGTTGAGCTCGTACACGAAAAAAAACAACTAAATAATACAGAAAACTTGACCTCCTGATCCTCGTTTTAGTATCTGAACATCCGACAGAGCACTCCACTGTCTGTGTAATCGATGAAGTGGTATGTAAACATCCTTTGTTTTACAGCTAGATTATCACTTCTGTCTCCTTCTTTTTTTTAGTTTTTTAAGTTCACAATACTCGCATGAATACTTCATGAAGAGCATTTCGACAATTATTACGCTTCATCCTCTTGAATACAAAAAAAAAGTTGAAATTAAATTTTGAACCAATTAAATACGCTTTTCTTTCATCATGTTTCACTTCCCTGTGTAGAGGCTTTAATGCTTTCAGTCCTCCGGAAGTAGTTATGTTTACCTGTACTCAACAGCTGTACTTATATTTGATGTGAGTTTATTCTTTTCTTCCTAAGCCTGGTCTACATAATAAAAATTGTTCTTATGATCGATAATATTTTAATATTGTACACATACCGAGATAACCAAAGAAATTAAATAAAAAGGTTCCCATAACTATATTGTCGAAAGAAAATTATCTCTTCCAATACCATAAAAAAGTAAAGAATCAAAGTACTCGAAACGATTAGAGTAGATGGCGTTAAACCTATCGAAAAGAATAAGAATGAAATTTTATACAAATATCATATTTGTTCAGTGTTTTTATAATATGAAAATGATTACTTTTTTTTTTTTCTAAATACTTAGAACTTTCGTAATTATCTAGTAACAAGAAATACAACTTTTGCGTTATAACAGAATTTTTTATATACCGTAAATTAACTCACTGAAAAATTAACAATAATACAATCACAATACTGTCATCTAGGCCTTAGTTATGTTTGAAGTATATTTACGAACGAGAGAGCAGAAACAGTGAATCAAGTTTTCTGAGTGAGGGCTTAAAATGATTACAATACTAAGCTAATAAACTATAAACAAATTCACTAAAGGGAGATTGAAATTATTCATCTTCTTTATTCCATTTTATTGGAGTGCTGACTTTTATAAATATAATCATAGTTCATATTTGATGGTTTTCCATTTGTATGAGATACAAAAAAAATCAAAAGCTTTTGTAGTATACCTATATGTCCTGTGGGGCTTCTACTCATACCAGTAGCTATTTGAAATATTCTATTTGTAGTTTTACAATGTGAATATTTTTTATGTTAAAATCTTAATTAATTAAAACTACGAGCATATCTGTTTTTTCTATATTTTACTGTATACCTCCCTAGGTTTTATATTGTATTCAACCCGCCTCGGTGGCGTAGTTGGCTAACGCACTTGTAGTGTTGAGCTCGACTGCTGAGGAAGGGGATATCGAGGTTCCAATCTTGGTCGGGTGAACTGGGGGTGGTTTTACTAAATGGTTTTCCACTCTCCCTCCACGAAAATGCGGGTTCATTTCCTCTAATTGAACCTTCCTAAATCCTAATTAATTAGTGTAATTAGTACTTAAAGCGTATAACCCGAACGGGTAGTAAGACGTGGTGCTAAATATTATTATTATTATATTGTATTAAAAGTATTTTATGATATTTATTTACTTCACAATCACAGTGGTTTTTTGTTTTACTCAATCTTGTTTATTGAAGTTTATTTTTAGTTATCTAAATATTTTAGTCTTTGTGATTTAATTGTTATCATTTTGTGATACTAGAATGACTAGAAAACCTAAAAGAGTATTGAAAAAAAGAATCAATTTAGGGTAAAACCTTAACAGTACTGCTTGTTTGTAGGAGACAATAAGCCACCAAAATCAACGAATATCAGTCTTACACGTTAACGTAACTATTTTTATAGAATAATAACCCGCTTCAGTGGCCGAATGGTCTAAGACGTCCCTATAGTGCTATACTGGCCTGCTGATGATGGGGAGCTCCGGGTTCTAATTATGTCTGGGTCTACTGAAGGTGTTTTTCCTAAATAGTCTCCCACTCTCATTCCGTGTAAATGCTGTTAGATTACTTATAAATTGATTCCTTTCTCATCCCTGCCCCATTAGAGTAAATACCATATACGCTTATGGCCTGAACAGGCATTAATAAGCGTTGATAAAAAAAACTGTTAAGTAAAAACTAAATGCAAGAAATGTAAATATGCTTATACAAATCTCCCTTTATTTGGTTCTTTCCAGTCTTCCACTTGTAAATTTATTTTTTAACTCAATTTTACTATTCGCTCAAATTTGTCAAATTCTAGCTCACCCTTATTATTCTTAGCTCAAACCTAGGAGGTTAGGGTTCGAATGTCATGGTGCATTGAGTGTTTTTCCCCCACACAGTTCAGTTTTTATTTAATCTCTCAAGGCGGAAATCCATGTATTTATTTTTAATTACCCTCGTTTACCACCTTAAGATATGTATTTAAAACTTAAAACTTGCACCACCAGTAGTTTTAGCTCGGTATCAACTTGTTCTAATGGCGTACTCGGCTCTGACTCTTAAAATCAGGATTTTTGAAAAAGCAAATCTTATCAGAATACGGGGAATTGAGAGCAAAAAGATTTTTAGCATAATTTTATCATCCTCTTTACAGATGAATGCTCGTGCGTTTCTTCAAAATTCACTTTCCTCCTGTTATCAATTTAGTATTGGCTATGGACAAAAGAAACATTTTTTATCTTTATTTAGGGTGACCTGGTGGTCTAGGGGTAAGGTGTCAGACTTCTGTGCTGGCGGCCGGGGTTCAATCCTCGGCCCCGGCAAAGATTTATCTGACTACCAAAACCCTTCCTTCACCTCTGACAAGACGTGTATTAATCTCAACTTGTGAATGTGTGGAATGACAGTCTTCCACGGTGGTTCGGATCCCACGTTAAACTGTAGGTCCTCCTTTTCATCTCTACAATCACCCTACCATTACACATTAGCGTAAGTGCGTATAACCTGAACGGGTAGTAAGACGCGGTGCTAATAATAATAATAATTATCTTTATTTATATCCTTCGAAACAAGTAGTATATATTTACTGTTCATTCAAACAAAAAATTGGGATTCATTTTGACTAATCATTTTGAAATATTAGCTTTGCTTCTCTCCTTTAAAATCTCTGATGGTTTTTATTAAAAAAAACTGTATCTATAAAAATAGCTGCAGCCAACAGTAGCTATTAAAAGCTATAAAGTAACAAACTTTAGAAGTTTACACTAAAATATATTAATACGGCTGCTTTGAAGACAATTTTTACTCTCCTTAAATATGTATTAAATTATTTTAGATAGATATATGTGAAATTTGAGTTTCAAACACCATTTAAGTTTTAGTGTCTCATTTTTTATTGCATTTATGAAAATTTTGAATTTTTGAAGCATTTTTTAATAAATTGTTATGATCAAAACATAAATGTGGAGCAAAGAAGGTGGTAGTCCAACAACCATTGGCTCCCACCACTCTTGGGATGCGATCCTAGTGGCCAGGATGTTAACTGCTGGAGCAGCTATGTGTATCCGGTGATAGACCTACATCTCGGAATAGTCATAACACTTTCGTATGTTTGTGTTATCTGGCATGCATGCGGCTAACGTTTGGCGCAGCGTTTACGTCATAGACCTACGTTCAGAAACCTTTTATCTCCATGTCAAGTGACATGAGATTTCATCATGAAAAGGTGATTTTTTTGTGGAATATAACTTCATTGTTAGGGAGGAGATGTGAATATGTCATTTTTATATTGTTTAATTAATAGGACCTTGCTCAATCTTTTTTAATTCATTTTGATTTGTGGGTATAATTGATTATTGCAAAGATTGAATTTAGGAACTTTATTTTAAAAAAGATTTATATTTGTTAAATATATATAGACTAACATTTTTTATAAATATATATATATCCTTAAGTCAACAGCCCTAAACCCCACTTCGGTGGCCACGTGATCTAACACACTACTTTCGCAATAGACTAGACTGCCGAAAACGGGGAGATCGGAGCTCAATTCCGATCGGGTGCACTGAGAATGGTATTTCCAAAATGGTTTTCCACTCTCCCACGTAAATGTGGGTGCACTCTTCAAATAAAACCCCATTTAATTCCTGAACCATTAGTGTGTAATAATTAGTAGGCCTACATAGGCGTATAACCCGAAAGTTTAGTAGAACGCAGTGTTAAAGAAACCCTAAGATTGGAACAGGGAATTAACCCAGCCATTCTGCTGGTTAGCACTTCCTGTGTCATCTGTTAGAATCTGGCATATATATTATATGCGTGTCTGGGCTGCATCACTCGTAGCCTAGTTTGTGGTCAGATTAGTCTGTAAGAGGAATCCATGGTTTAAAAGGTGTTATTTGACAGTAATAGAAGATTATTTTATTCTAAAAATTCAAAAACGACACCTGGACACTGGAATCGAACCCGGGATTGGCTTAGTACGCAAATGCTCTATCCACTGAGCTATCCAGAATTCGTCCCGTGCCCAGGGTCATCCTTCGCTCATATTTTAAGGCAAAGAATCTAAATTTATAGCCGACGATTTCCCTAAGTCCATCATAGACTCTCTGCCTTAAAATATGAGTGAAGGATGACCCTGGGCACGGGACGAATTCTGGATAGCTCAGTGGTTATAGCAGTGGCGTACTAAGCCAAAGGTCTCGGGTTTAGTTATCGTGTCCAGGTGTCATTTTTCAATTTTCAGAATATGATATCTGTGTGGAGTGATCCCTCACTAAATGCATACATAATTGCTTCTACGATTTGATTCTTGGAAGGGTATTTATTTATTACACACATTGACTGACTGTCACTAATGTCAACCTCTTTGGGAATAATAATAATAATTATTAATATTATTTAGCACCGCGTCTTACTACTCGATCGGGTTATACGATTTAAGTACTAATTACGCTAATGGATTAGGAAATAGGAAGAGTTAATTAGAGGAAGTGAACCCACATTTTCGTGGAGGGAGAGTGGAAAACCATTTAGGAAAAACCACCCCAGTTGATCCGACCAAGATTCGAACTTCGAAATCCCCGTCTTCAGCAGTCGAGATCAACACGACTAGCGCGTTAGCCAACTACGCCACCGAGGCGGGTATTTCATCTTAAGATTAATAAGTTAAAACACTTTCATTTCTTTGCCGGAAATATAAACATATTATTTGGATTGAAGATGCGTACAACCCGAACGGGTAGTAAGACCCGGTGCTAAATAATAAATAAAATAAAATGGATTGAAGATTATAAATTGGTGTGCATTATAAATATAATTAAAACGAGAATAAAACGAAAAGTCTTATTTTATTGTAATTTACTTTAAATTTTAACACGAAAAATTATGGTTACAATATTTTTGAACATTGCTGAAACTCGTTACGTTATGGTGAGTGTTAATGATAAAAATAAATCTAAAAGTTACACTTGTTTATCGAAGAAAAAACTAATCGAAGAGAAATTTACTATCATAAGTAAAGATTTTTTTGGAAATTTGAAATTTGGCTAGGAGGATTATAACAATTTTGTTCAAAATGTTAATCTGATAAATAACACTGAATACTTGCTTTTTGTAGAAAGAAACAATTTAAGGGTAGTTTACTGATAAACATTTGTTTATTGTTTATTACTTGATTTATGTGCAGAACTAAATAAAGGTCATACCGGGCATTAAAGGATGGTGTTTGGGACACCTCCAAGATCTGGAGTTCTTTTTATAAGATATGTGCTCTTATAATTGTAGAGAGAGGTTGGAAAACAACAGTGATAGATCAAATAAATGAAACCATCACCCTATGTGCATGACCTGAATCTATAACAGGCTTCCCAAACAACTGGGACAAAGACAATGCGAGTCCAACGCTTTAGACCTTGTGGCCACTGGTGCGTGTGCAATTGATTGTGGGCTTTATACCAAACTTTGCTTACTCCTGCGCGTTTTGCTTTATTCAATAGGAAACTTTACTTATGAAAGTTTCATGTGTGTAAAGTTTTACCCCAGGTGGTTAATTTTGGGCGTTTACATTACTCCCGCGTACCCTGATGGACCTCGGTAATGGGATGGTAATGTGAACAAGGCGTTAGAGGAAGCAGTCAACGTCTTCTCTCGCATTTATAGCTCTACTTGGTCGATATATAGACTTATTACTCCTATACTGCGCACTTCTAGCCAACGACCTAACGATGGACGCATGCATGTACCATAACGTAATTTGGGGTAAGATAACTAAAACTGTCCGAATAATTTAATTGTACAATTACTCTGTGTGTTTCATTATATTATATTTATATAATTAATTATATTCTAATTTTACACAATGCCGTTTATAGCTTACAGTTTTAATCATATGATATTAGATTAATTAATCAATGAACTATCTGGAATATATCAATACTTTTTAAAATAGTTTGTTAACCAAAATATAAAGCATTAAGTATAATTAATTTATTTAAATACAACATTTAGACATAACATGATTTAACATCATTAAAGGTAAATATGTTTTGAAAACAGGAACCCCATGACTAGGGGAGCTTTGGCTGATTTATCTTACTTTACCCTATTGTGGTTTTGGGGATATAGGAATATCTTTAGCCATCCAAATATTTATCAAAAATATATATTATACGAATATATAATATATATAACTATATATATAATATTTAAGAATGGAACGGAATAGAATATTTACGTTTAATCTGATATATTTATTATAATTTGTCACAAGTGTCACATTATTAAACAAGAGAAATTTGGTTAGAGCCAGGTATATGTGCAAGAACTATTACCACCTACTTCGGTGGCCGCATGGTCTAATGCGGTACTCTCACAGTGGACTAGACCGTTGATGAGGGGGATATTGAGCTTCGAATCTTGGTTGGGTGTACTGAGGATGGGTTTTTTTCCAAAATGGTTTTCCACTTTCTCTATACGTAAATTCGGGTACACTTCCTATAAATATAACTTACCTAATCCCTAAAACCATCGGCATAGTTAGTACATAAGCATTTAACCCGAACGGATAGTAAGACGTAGTGCTTAAAAGAATTATTCCTGTGTCACAGTGTTGTTATAGTAAGAACACGGTAGGTAGGGTTATAAAATATACTATCACTACAATCATATATTACGGACTACTACTGTATAGTCAGGAGATCTGAAGGTTTTACTTTTGATAGATTGTATCGATATATGCAAAATAATACTGGTAGTACAGCTAGTCATGTTACAAAATTAAATACAACAAGTTTAGTTTTTATTTTCTCAACCACCCTTCCTACCAAATTTTTAATAGATATTTTGAAAAAGAAATGCATGGCAAAAAGTGATCCATATAAAGAATAAACCCTTTTAAAACTTTTTATAAATTCATCCAGAACTTAAAAATTCCCCCTTCCCCTTCAGTTGAAACCTGTGCGGAAAGTAAATAGTTCATTCAATGTGAATAGAGTTGATGCACCATCTAGCAGTAATAAGTATATTACTTACTCATTTAATTTTTGGGTTGAGTAAACTTTTTTTTTAGACAAAAGAGTGTTTGCTCGAGAATAATTTCACTGATAACCCGAGCCAAGTTTATTCATGAACCATCAAATGAATTATTAAAAAGCCACTGATGCTGTTTTCGAAAGTGAAAGATATATTTTAAGTCGATATTTTCAAAAACTTAATTACTTTATAATACACTTTTTTTTTAATTCTAAACAGCTCGTTTCAAATTAAATCTTTTGAAAAACATACTACCGTATCTTAAAACGAAAATCAACATAAATTCCATAAATGTAAACCAATTGTAAATCATTCTCCGAAACGGATATTTGGCGTGTAATTTAAAGTTACGTAGCTCAATCTCATAAATATGATAAACGGTAAATAATGCGTGGATTTAAAATAGGACTTCAAATTAATTCTATTAATTTTTTGGGCTTTTACATCAAATCTTGATACCCATTTGAGTTTTACTCATGTATATGCAATCGATTACGTTAATAGACTAAGATTTAGATAAGGAGAATTTTATAGGAAATGTTCATTAAATTGCCTACATATACCCAACCAGGATTCTAACCCCAGCCTCATAGTCTTAACATCAGTCTAAATGAACTTGACATCTAAACCACGTGCACACTTGTACGGGTAATAAAAATTACTAATATTCCATTTTAATTTTTCAATTAATTTATTTTTTACTGTCAGCTATAATAGGTTTGTATATAGGCCTATATATAAAACACGCATCTGTGGTCACGCAGTACAAGACCATCTATTCACAAGATACTCGATTGATAGTGGGGTTCAAATCATTGTTGGATACATTATTATCAGGAATATGAAATCTCAAACATGTGATTCATCCCCGTTGTTTTCCTAAACTCTCTCCACACTAATGCGGGTGAACCTATTAGAAAATACCCTCCCCACGGATTTAACACATTAACCGCATTGAATTCTAAACGTACCTATAGCAAGAATTAAAATTAGTTTCAAAAAGTTTTGTTTGGAATCAATATAGAAAGATATCCGCTTTGGTGGTCACATGGTTTAAGGCGTTAATCTTGTAATAGACTGGACTACCGATGACAGAAATGGCGGATTTCTAATCCCGGTTTGTTGTACTGCGGGTGGTTTATAATAAATGGTTTTCCACTCTACCTCCATTCAAACAAGGGTACACTTCATTTAAATTTAACCTACTTCATCCCTAGCTTATTGGTGTAATAATTAGTACATAATATGCTTGTAACTTGAACAGGTAGTAAGACGCGGGGATAAAAAGAATTTATTTACATTTATAGTAGTACATGTAATGGTTGGTACGTGGACCAAGACGTCAGTATCCTCTGGTTTGGTTTAGCAATGAGGGGAAGGTTAGGGTTAAAATCCCCCCTCCTCCCTACCCTCTACCAACCAATATGTGCTGAGGTGTTTTTTTCCTCATTAATGTTCTACTTTCAGATATATTTTCTCTAAATTTTACACTAGTCATATAATTGATTCCATTTGTGAAAATATGTGGATAGCCCATAGTGATATAAAGACGCCAAGCAAGTAAATATATATTTATATATATGCTAATTATTTGTTTATTTATTTATATATATTTATTAAAGGTAATTATTTATATTTATTTATACATACATACACACATATTATTAGTATATGTATTTATTGGTGTATATATTTACATTTTAAATAGGCCTCTATATCATGATATATATATATATATATATATAGAGAGAGAGAGAGAGAAAAGGACAAAGAGGGAAAATCAAACAAAGTAATACAATATTCTTTCATAGAGGGATTAAATTGAAAACTTGAACAAATTTAATTATAAAGTTTGAGAAAACAATGGACAGCAAACGATAACGGAGCTCGTCGGACCAAATATTATACTGAAAATATAAAATACTACTAGTGACGTAGGGATAGATAAACCAATTTAATTTAACTTTGACTTATAATTAAACATATTTAACTCATTCTATAAGCTTACATTAATAGTTAGAACAAGATGCAGAGGTAAAGTTTAAGAAAAAAAAAACAGGTCTGGTTGGTGGTATGATTTTTTATCTGTGTTTCCAAACCATTTGTTTTAAAATATTTATTTATGATCTCGTGTGGAAAAAAAAAAAAATTTATTATGATTATTTTTTCATTTTTTTTTTAAAAAAAGGGGGGATTTAAAAATTACCTTAGATCTCTAACACCTAAAAATAAATCTGTTTTTTCAAACCAATAGATTCATTTCCGTTTATAATAAAATATTTATTTGTATTGATGCAGTATTAAACGATTTGTTTTAGAACAGGATTTATTTTCTTTTTTTTTATGCCTCGCATCTTAATTACTACCATTTGAATATACCCATATTTTTTACGGATAGGTTAGGGATTATAAATTTTTTAATACTCCCACATTGGCATGGAAGGAGAATGGGAAATCAGTAAGGGGGAACCATTATAAGTACATCTAACCAAGACTTGCACCCTGACCGGCCAGTCTTTGGCAGGCAAATCAATTACGAGAATGAGGTCTTACTGTAGAGTCCCACTTTTTCATACAAACAAGAGCAAAGCAGAGAGGATATCACGTGACGAGAACTAAAAGAATAACAAGATTTCGACCTTAGTGGCATAGTCCACCTCGTAGCGACTTGAAATAACTTCAGCGTTCCTTTTTATTCTGCGCGACGACATAACTTTGGAAGACACAATCAAATTTTTAAAACCAACCTGCACAAATTAGTGGGCATACGTCTACATATCGAGAAAGACTGCCAGAAGTCAATTCCATCTGTTTTTGTGATAAGAAATTATTTAAACAAACTCGTTAAAAACAAAGCTCTTGTGTAGTTTTCTGTTGTGATTTTTTTTCGCGGCACGGCACACTAATTTGAAAACATCCACCACGATCAAATTCCTTAAGATATTTTTATACACTGAAAAATAAAATATTTTGGTAGTCAATGGTTTAAAGCTTGTATTGCAAGGAAGCATAATCATTGGCCGACACACATTTCTGCTAACGTGTGAATTGCCGCACCACCAAAGGAAATACTGCTCTTAGCTGGCGGCCAAATCGCGTCGTTTCTGTCACCGCGGCCGACAGAGTGAATAGAGTTTTATTGCCACGGCGGCCAATGGGAATACGAGCGGTGCACACATGATCATTTTTTTTATTATTATTTATTTTAGCACTGCGTTTTACCAGCTATTAGAGCTAAACACTTAAGTACTAATAATGGTGATGATTTTAGGGAGTAGGAAGGTTATTTTTAGAGTAAGTGTACCCGCATCTTCGTGGAGGGATAGAGGAAAAACATTTTGGAAAAACCACCCTTAATACACTCTAGCTAGATTCAAACTTTTATCTCCCCGTCATCGTCAGTCTAATTTACTTCAAGAGTGGTGCGTTAGACCACGCGGCCACCGAAGCAGTTTCTAACACAATTAATATTGAAGTCATAAGATCTGATTCTCAATATTTGCACGCCCCGAAACACTGTGCGGTATTAGGCATATAGAGGTGGAATGTAAAAGGACGTGAGATAAGATCAGTGATTCATGTAAAGAAAATCAAACTCTGTGTTTCTACTAGAGAAATATTTTTTTTATTTAGTTCAAAAAATAACGTTGCCATAAAAATTGCAAAAATAATGCCTTTAACCTCATAGCCTAGTGTTATTTTGCTGCAAATGAGTAGATTTTTTTTACAAAGATTCTATAGTTTAAAAAAAATAGATGAACAAAAATAATGTTTTAATATATTAACTTACTTATAAAGCTTATTGTTTATTCCTATATTCGAACAATCCTAAAGGCTCTGTATTTTCAGTGATTTTTTAAATAATACGCGAATTTGCTTCAAAAGGAAATCTGGCCTTACGTGAACCAAACGTCTCCCATTCACCAATGTTTTGATTTTGTCCTGATATTATTTATTTTTTCACTTATTAGACGATCGCCACTTAATTTCCTCATATTCAATTCTAATTCATTAGATATATCTATTTTTTTTTTTTTTTACTCTTGAAATGTTATTTTTTTGAATACCATATACACGTGTATAAATATTTACAAATCATGTTCTTAGTTGAAACAAATTTGTTCGCTAAGTAATATTCGAAATTTAAAATTATTTCAAATTGCTCCCAACAGATGAGGGTGAATGTTAAAAGAAAGTTTGACACTTTAAAATGGTTCACGCAACAAGCAAGTGATATTTGAAATAACTCTACGACTAAAAGAGGTTGGTGCAACCTTTTACAAGTGCTGTTAATGCAGTTCCAATGGTAGTTTACAAACTAGACAAAATCATAGATAAAATATCGTCGGTTTAGAAGTAAAACTCTCTAAGTAGCATTTTCAATGTTTGGAGATTTGCTAAGTGAATGATGACTTTTACCTGTCAAAGAAGCTTTCAATGTTGAATTTGATGATTTCTTTCTTTTTTTTTAATGTAGAGAGATATAAGTTTACACATTTAATGAATATCTCTTCTTATAGATCTTGAAATTTTAACATATACACACACACACATATAAACTCATTTCAAACAGAAATGCACTTAATGAGTTTTTACTCTAAACCGACGATATACAATAGTTAAAACCCTTTTTAAAGTAGTATATAAATATTTGCATTAAAAGGATCGATTAAGATTTCCAGTAACCCTTATATTACTTTTAGAATTTGAATTATTTGGGTAGCTATGAACAAACCATTAACAAATTAGCCTAAATGTATGAGCCCTCACAAGTGTTAAACTATCATACAATTAGGTTTAGAAGTTATATTAAAATTATACAAAATTAAATCGCTAAGAAATATATCACCCTTATGGTTCATGGTGATCCAACCTATTACGTTGAAAGGTGTAGGGAACTAGGTCAAGCCTTCCTTAAACAAATGGTTTGTTATTATGGCACCATAATAGAAGATTCAAAGTTATTTGATGACTTTTTTAATGGTTTTGAAAACTCAAAGCTTTATTCTCATAGAAATATCACAGCGTTAGTATTTTAACCTTGAGAAAGATGGAGCCCTTGTAATGTTTAAAAGAACTAGCCTGATATATTAATGTTTGTACGCCACCATTAGAGTGACATTTGATATAACGATTGAATTGGGGTCGAGTTTGCTGTTCTGTATTATAATAATTAAAAAGAGATGTCTTAATTTAAAAAATAAAAGTTCTGGTGTTTTATAGTTTTTTTATTTTAAGTATATAAACAGTTTTTTTGCTAGATATTTCACACGTTGTAGATTTTAATAAACGCCCGACTATTACGTTATATGCATGATAATTACCGACACGTGAAATTTAGAACACAGATTGAGATGTCATAGACTCTACCTACACGGCTCCTTGTCAGGAAGGAAAGTGAAGAGATGAGTACCCTAAAGGAGTATATCAAGCGACATTTCCTTCTCAAAACTTCCCAAAAGAAAAAAAGGTGTGGTCATCCAGGTGCGTTTATGTTCACAAAACTGCGTTGTCTTTTTAAACAGAGACGTAGAAAGATATCGCCATACCTTGCAAATTAACAACTTAACATAAATCAATCTTACTACTCGCTTTCGTTTAAAATATCGTAATTTTGAATAAAGAAGTGAATAATAAATTCTTGAGATGTATAATTCCATATCATTACACCCTTAAGGTTTTGCTTGACTCCCCCATTATCTTGCTATCTCTTAAATACTTTTAATCAATCATAAGCGCAAACCAGTTTTAATTGATATAACAAGATATATATCAAAATATTAAGTTTCAGTTTATTGTTTTCAAATATCTTATCGCGCTCATAAAGGATCGACATTTTTAATCCATGGCAAGTCACAAAAACTTGCCATATTGGTTTTGACGGATCTGTTTCACTGGTGAATCCTATTCCATACTCGTTAACCCCCAACACTTGCCCAGTGAAACAGAGTGAATTCTATTAGGGAGCGTGAAAGAGCACATCAATTTTGCCGAAAAGGCAATTTCACATACCTTCCATAGATCTTTTAAATGCCACAATTGACATGGGAACGAAAACCTTACTTCCCCTCCGTAGGAAGCTATTCTGCGAATTTTTGTCACTCAGGAAAAAAATTTATCATCCACGGCTGGGTTTGAACTCACAAACATCCAGTCTTGAGACGAGCACTTTATTTCAAGACCACTGAGGTCAACCATTAGCTACAAATAGCCATCTTTACAAAATTTCTAACAAGATAAATATGCTTGAAAATTACTCCTAGATACAAGAACTAAACCCTAGACCTTTGAGTAAGTTAAGAATAATCCTATTAAAAATAATATTGTTGGATGGCTCAGTGGTAGAACACTGAAACTTTAGGACCAAAGTCCTGGGTTTTATTACCGTCTTCAAGTGTTACTTCTCAAAAATATTTAATTTTATTTGAGAGCTGTACTTAGAGATGGGAGTGTTAGTTGCCAAAACTAGTTTTCACTTTAACCTGAAAAGGTTTATTTTTTTTTTATCTTTCCTTTAATAAACAATGAAAATATTTGCGGTCAATTTGTTTTAAATTTATATGGTGTTGTTTGTTTTTTTGTATGAGGGCTTAGGGGAAGTATATCTCCAACCCAAGGTTCGTAAAGCCGGCACTAGTGAATTTTCTGAATCCTCATCGAGGAGAAGAAGAAGAAGCACTTGCAAATCTCGCAACTTCCGAGTGCCAGCGATGAGCTTTTCACCCCCTACTTCCTCCCCAACTCCCAACCCCTTACTCCCACCAACCATCCACTAGCACCTCATTGTCAGTGGATGGACCCCCCTTTTCTCCCCACCATCACTATTTAAGCTCCACTCACCCTTAGAAGGGTAGGAAGGGCTCGATGTACCCTCCTTCCTATTTTGGTTAATATCCACCCTCTAACCCCCTCCCCTTTTTTTGCACGGGTAGGGGGGGATAGGAAGGAGGGTGGCTGTAAGGAAGTCGGTGGTGACGTGAAAGGAAGGCCGCGGTGACAAATGACTGCACACAACAATAGCTTCCTCGTTTGGAGAAGACGATGCCAGAGAGCTCTGGCGGCGGTGTGGGGAAGGAAACTGCACATAGAGGAAACCTCAGCTACTTTGCTTTCTTGCATTCTTACCGTGAGGGGGTATCCCGTGGGGTTGGTGAGAAAAGGGGTAGGTGGGTATATATACTAATCTCGTAAAAAGTTGTGTTCGAGAGGGGTAGGTTTGCAAGAGCAGTTAGGGAAGAATGTTCATCGGCAATGTAGTAAAGCTCTCCCTCAAGACAGATAATCAACCTACATACTCAGCGTCGTCCGTCAAGCCCTTAGTGCTTATAATAGTAAGATATCTACACCACGTTAAGATATTTTTCGTTCAGAGTCTCAATCAGTACGTCCATATTTTGTAAAAGTTGGATAAATGTTTAACCTTCTAATGTTACGGCCGCCCCTAATATAAAACCTACCAATCACCGGTAGACCAATAAATGAACATTGAGGTAGAAATTAAAATGTAAAAATCAATTTTAGTAAAATAAACGCCCATCACTTCCTAAAAGTATCCCGATTTCATCTCCCTATCTTTAATCTCATTTCCTATAAAAATTTCACTAAATAAAGGTTATCATTATGGTATCTAAATATAAATGAATTAAATAATTGTAATAAATATTATATTTTCTTATTAAATAACACAAACTACGTCACTAAGGATAGCTATAACATGTGTACAAGATCGAAAAACTCCAAGAATGATAAGAAAGTTAAACAAGGATATAGAGTTATGGACTATACACATTAGGCTTCATTGTTATCACTTTTTTTTTTACGGCCTACTCTTACGGTGTCAATGTCCTTTAAAACATGATTACACCATTCCATAAAGCACTGAACACAAAATATTTATCGAAAGGATTTTTTTCTCTCACACTTTAGTAAAAAACACCTCAAAGAAACATTATGCTATGGGTACAAAGAAACACATCAAGAAAAGGTTATGGGAAAATGTGTTTATAGAACTTTCGTACGATTAAAAAAAAATCGAATCATTTTTATAGTTCCTATAGGTCCCACGTGATGTCGTCTTTAAAAGAAGACCGTTTTAACGCGCATTGTATTGTCTAAAATAAAAAAGAGATGGCCAGAACCATCTCGCTAATCATAAAATTGTGTCTCCAGTTTGGACGTCAATGGAGTGATCAACAAATAATATTTATGAACCTCCTTGGCAATGAGAGGTTATAAAGCTCAACAAATCATTAAATAAATCTTCTTGGTGACGAGGTATTTGGAAAAATTAACAAATAATTCAAAAATATCCTTGGAAACGAATTGTTTGGAAAGAACAACAAATAATGTATGAAAATTCTTGGGAGCGAAAGGTTTGGAAAGATTAACAAATATTGGATGAATCCCCTTGGCAACAAAGGGTTTTAAAGGTCAAGAAATCAGTTTAAAATATCCTTGGTAACGAGATGTTTGGAAATATCAACAAATCGTTGAAAAATCTCATTGCCAGCGAGGGGTTCTTTAAAAATCTCTTTTGAAATTAAAGGTATGGACAAATCAACAAAATAATTAAAATTTCCATGGCAACGAGTGGTTTGAAAAATCAACAAATCATTTATAAATCTCCTTGGTAACGAGTAACGAGGGGTTTGGAAAAATCATACATGCATACATCACTCCCTTACGGGGTAGGCAAGAAACTGTTCATATGGGTCAATAAAAACAGCTTTGTATATTTAATCCGCCTTCACTAACTTTCTACACACTTCCCTATCCTTGCATACTCCCTTTACTTCAACCACTTCCATACACAGAGTCATACATGTTCTTTTGTTCTTAAAACTCTTAATTTTTCTCTTTTTCACACATTCTTCTACAACACTTAGCCACGTCTTACATGGCCTACCCCCTAAAATCTTTGACAACCAGGGGTTTGAAAGAGATAAAAAATCACTCAAAAACTCTCCTTGGCAGCTAGGGTCTTGTAAAGATCAACACATATTAAAAATCTCCTTAAAAATGAGATGTTTGGAAAGATCAACACTTATTAAAAATATCCTTAGAAATGAGATGTTTGGAAAGATCAACACATAAATAGCCAAGCTCCTTGGCCCAAGTGGTTAGATAAATAAACAAATAATAAATAAATAAGACACCGTAGCAAGAAAATGTATCGTGTGTGATTTTGGTTTAAAATATTTTTTTATAGTTAAAGGATTGAAGTTACAGACATGCAGGCTATATCGATAATTGGTTGCGATGAATGACGAAGTGCAATTCGTGAGATGTGAAAAAGGGGACGTAGATGCAGTTAAGAAGGAAGGAGATTCATAGTTTATCAGCACATCAAATGTTGCCAAACAATTATATGGAGTCTCAGCTATGAGAGGCCGTAAGTTTTTACTTTCAACAACAGGCCGCTACGACAAACGCTGAGAAACGGCAAACACCACTAGGGACTTTATTCGTGGTTAGCGGAAGTAAATTACTAATACATCTACCTACCTACAATTGACGCCCGGGTCTATATCTGGTCGTTTATAGTGTTTACAATGTACTATACATATTCTGGTATGGCCTAGAGTAAGTTGTTACTTTCATTGATATATCTTAGTCTAACATAAATGAAAGTAACATAGGTATGAACGATACTAGTAATAACATTCTATATACAGCCAGTCCCTTTGGAGAATGGAGTGAAGGTGTCGCTTGTAGGGTCAGTTGGTGGCTTGGCAGTCAGATGTGCTATAGTACCTTTTGGTTCAATGAGTAAAGCTACAGGAAACCACCTCACTCCTCATTTTACAGTACGTCTCTTGAGTGTTGCCTAGGATTTACAGCTGACGGTGGAACTATTGATCTGACCAATCTTCGGGTTGAGTATTATTCATACATACCTACCTACAATGGTCATAAAACATTACAAATGAACAAATATACCGAGAAGGTAGGCCTATAAGAAGCATGGGCCAGTAATCAATGTACTGTACATAGGTTAGTGATGTGAGGTGAGTATCTTATTAATGGTAACACTGGAAAGTCATAAGTATACCTAAACTGAAAAGAAAAGAGATTAATGAATGCTAGTAGAGCTAAAGAAAGGATTTTTTTATTATTATTATTCACTTCGCTAATACGACAAATTTAAATCATGATTATACCCAAAGTATACGACTGCTGCCTTGCTATAAAACGGTTTTATATCATGACTGTACCCAGAGTACTCAACAACTGCCTCACTGTAAGACGGTTAAGCGATATAATAATGTTGGCGGCTTCCTGCTGGACTAAGTTTGCTTTCAAACATGTTAAACGCTTTATCTCTGTTTTTACGTTCATTGATTTATTTAATTATAAACTGTTTATGACAGTTTATTTAATTATAAATGCTTTATTCAAGCAAGTTATGCACATATTATATGACGATTGCAGTACAGCACATACATCGACAAGTGTAAAAAAAAAGAAGCAATAATTTGATTTACAATGATATCCGTTCTACGATAATGGCCTGTAAGCTTACATGTCGTAATAGAAGAGTTTTTCTATAATTTGGATAAACTTGTGACGTATTAGTTATGTTTAAGTGGTGTTGTTTAAAAAATTAATTAAATGGTGCGATGAAAAAATGTCATTGATGTTTTTTTATACAAGAGGTGCTAAAGATTACTTCTAAATGAGATGGATGATAATCATAGCTTAGAGTAAGTGGATTTGTAATAAGTGTAGAGAGATATTGAGAAATCAAAATTAACATATAAAAATATTATAAGTCAAATTTTGAAAACAACCACCGTTCACCTAGGCATGATTAAGAGCCTCGACCTCCCTTACAGCAACAATGCAAGATATTTATAATCAGACGCTACAAACAGCGTGACCACCTACGCTTTGGGAGGGAACACTAATTACTATCCCAAATTTAAAAACCTATACCGCCATTGTATTGGTAGATTTAAAGTTGAATAAACCCATGTTGGCAGCCACGCTGAGTTAATATCAGGCTCGTCTGATATAGTTTTCCCGACGATGGGGAATTTTGTCACAAATCTCAATTCAGATGTACTGTTGATTTCTCACTCTCCATCCACGTAAATGTGGCTACATTTCCTCCAAATTCCACATCACTCATCCCCACCCTATTGGAGTAGTTTAAATTTCGGACATGTAGTAAGACGTAATGGGGTTGGAAGTTTATAAAATATAAGAGAGGATTAAAAATTAATATTAATACTATCTGTTTCAGTGGCCAGCAGGTCTAAGACACCAATCTATTCATGTCAGACTGGTCTTTTTATGATGGGGAGATTTGTGTTCGTATCCCGGTTGGGTCTACTGAAGGTGGTTATTTCCTAAACAGTTTCCCACTCTCCTTCCATGCAAATGCGGTTAGATTACCTCTATGATGATTTATTACTCACTTACACCATTAAAATAATTAATGTATATGAGTATAACCTTGACAGATAGTAATACGCGGCGATAAAAAAATATATAGGCCTATTATCACTAGTAATACCCTGTCAACCTCGGTGGTCTTTGGTTTTAAGTTTTTGCCTTAGGACCTGATGTCTGAGGGTTCAAACCCAGCTGAGGTTGACTTATTTTTCTTGAAATATAGAAATCCGTAGCACAACTTATTTCGGAGGAGTAAAACCATCGATCTCATGTCAATTGTGCCATGTTAAAGACGCATGGAAGGTATATAAAAATACTTTTCCTGTAAAATCGGTAGGCCCTTTTGCGATCGCTCATAGAAAGTCTGTATATAAGACAATGGGGAATTAACACACTTCTTGAACTCCTATAATACATGGTATGTCTACCAGATAGTGCTGGCAACACTAACCAGCTGAAAGTCTGAATGCGTGCCTAGTTCCAAAAGGATATAAATCACATCGTACCAACCTTTCGGTTGTTTACTTAAGAAGAAGAAAACGTATTAGCCAAGACTAGTCGCGATTTCTTCATGTGGTACAACCACCGCGCGACTGGTACAATCTACCGTCAAGTTACTTCTTAACACAAGGGACACAACTAATCATTCTTTATGTATTTAGATTCTTTCCACACTTTCTCCCCACTCCCTTCTCAACCCCTTTTCGTCGCACTTTATTTTCATTGTGATTGAAATAAATAACTGGATGTATTCTAGTAAAGCTACGCGCCACTGGCAAGCAAATTAAACACGGAACTCTCACGGTAGTCGTGTTGGGGGTAAAATATTGCTCTGCACAGATTCAGAACACCCACCCCTTCTCTTGCCACCTCCCCCCTCACTAGCCACCTTCCAAAAAAAACCTAAATTGTGATTTATTCCTACTGGTACATGTTCATCCCTTTCTCTCACCAAACTCGTCTTTTTCACTTTTTTTTTTCTGATTCCCTCTTTTTATATTCTTCTTTCTCATTTCCCACACATATTCAACTATAGTAATATTATGCTAGAAAGAAACTTTTTTTAAATTTTCTGTTCAATTTTGATAACATTTTACTGTTATTATTATTATTAGTGTTATTTGACCATCGTCTTTATCAAGTGCTCAGCATATCTGGCAACTAGTATAGAAGTCCCGGGTTCGATTCCCGACGACGGTACCATAAGAATTTTCCTGAAGGGAAATTGTTTCTATGATTGCCATGGTCTGTTTAGCTAGGTTTAATTTAGGTTTAAGATTTCTACTGGCACCATATTATCATTATCATGACATCATCTTTTTGGGCCGAAGTAACTGCACCTACATGATGTCCCAGCCTCAACAGACGGTTACATATAAACCACTGCCAGTAGAAGATCAAGAATGTCTAACCGACAAAAAAAACCTGGTGGCAGTTGCAGGTCACGTGATAAAGTTATCGGTGTTTTTCATGTCACTTAATCTTCACCGACCCCCTTCTTTGGCCGTATGATCTATTCTCGTGTTATACTAGAGTCTAAGCCATACACGAGCGAAAACAATATTAAATATAGTAGTAGGAAGACATGAAAGAGTATATATGTAATAAATTGGACTGAATATACATCCAAATACACATATTTTACACTCTATCTCACACCCAAAACAATCAGGCCTACCCAATGTTAAGAGAATAGAAGGTAGTGTCAGATGGAGAAAGACATCTGATTGGTTGAGCGTGTGACGAGTGACGACCCTCAGTACACAAACCAGAACGTTATAGACATTATTATTATTATTATTATTATTATTACCGCGTCTTACTACCCGTTCGGGTTATACGCACTTAGGCTAATGTGTAATGGTAGGGTGATTGTGAGATGAAATGGAGGACCTACAGTTTAACGTGGAATCCGAACCACGGTGGAGGTCTGGCATTCCTCACATTCACAAGATGTCTTGTCAGAGATGAAGGAAGGGTTTGGTAATCAGATAAATCTGTGCCGGGACCTGGGATTGAACCCCGGCCGCCAGCATAGAAGTCTGACACCTTACCCCTAGACCGCCAGGTCACCCGTTATAGACACAAAGCTATATGGTGAACGAACTAAGTTGATAGAAATCAGGTCATATCTTGGAATTTAAATAATAAATAAACCTTTAAACTCCACACCAATGTTCAATTAACGTCATTACTCTACACTTTTTTTAATGTATGTGTGTCTGTTTTAGTATTGAAATATAACTACTGTGTACTAGGTGACGTAAGCAATGACGTAATAAAATTCCTCCAAGTGGTGGTATCTTTCTATTCTCTCTACATTGGGCCTAAACTTGGGATGATTATTCAAATACCACACAAGATACATAACTGCAGCAAATTTAAACCACGCCCTGCCCTCATATTTAAATGGTTAGAGTGATCGAACACAAATATATAATAACCATGTATCGGTTCAAGCTGGTGCCGGTAAAGAAATTTACAATTTATATTAGGTTTGGCTCTGATATTAATTTAATATAGACGCGGGTTACCCGGATGAAAAATTGTCTTTATCAAATTTGTTACGTGTTCAAGTCGTGAGGTTTGTAGTAAAGCCCAGCTACAGTTCTGACAATTGTTGACTTTTACGTAGATCTACAACTCAAGAAAGAATATACCCGTTCATTAGGTGAACCTGGGTGGTCGCATAAGGCACAAAGGTCGTAAGGGTACATCATGACAAAATGTAATTTTTTCATTGCTTAAAAATAATAATTAGTAATTTTGTCAAACAAATTATTATGTTTATTATTATTATTATTATTATTATTATTATTAAGTTGCGTCATGCAGGTGGAAGTGTTTATTTATATTATACCAAATACAACTGGATGTAAATTTTAACTCACCATAGCGAAGATGATTGCAATTTCTTAGATTTGATATGATAATCATAAAAAAAATTTGCTAATTGATTTTTCTATTAATTTCTTTAGTTAGTTGTTGAAAGAATTTTTTTTTAAATAGTATATACTCCTTTGAATATTTTTTTAATTTGACATTTTTGGGGCACATTTTAGGTGTGTCAGCTTAAATATTTGTTTAATATTTATGAGATTCTGTTCCGTATAAGTATAACTACAGTAATAATATTGTCTAAAGCAGTGTTCCTCCAAGTTTTGGTGATGGAGGACCACAAAATGGAAGTTATGTACATTGAGGGACCACCCTGGGAATAGGGAGGAGTGGTGAGGGGTAGAAAATTATGCAGTAAAACATTATGTTTTATTTTAACGATGCCTGATTATATTATAAGTACCCACTTCGGTGACCACGTGGTCTAAGGCGTTACTCTCGCGATGTACTAAACTACTGATGACGGGTTCAATCCAATCCGGGTATACTAAGTGTTTTTTTCTTAACTGGTCTCCCATTGTCTCTCTACGCAAATGAGGGTACACCTCTTCTATATTTAACCTTTATTATCCTTTATCTAGTATCGTAGTTAGTACATAAGTTTATATAAAGAATGGGCAGTAAGACGCGGTGCTTAAAAAATATTTATATTATAAATATTATTTTAAGCTCGACACTCATATCGGTGGTGACGGAATGTCAAGAATTAAATCTCTACACTGACAAACACCAATTAATATTTATCCGTGATTTTCCCATCCCTTCTTCAAACTAATGCAAGTGCATTTCTCCTCAACTAACGTTCCCCACATGCTTCTTAGAGCGATTCAGGGGTGGGGAACCTTTTGACAATGGAAAGATACATGTCATTTCACGTTCGTTCATTCCTCAGTCACAATTTATTGAGGTCTACAGTAAATTTTGTCAAAATTATTAAGATGTACTTTACCTAAATATAAGTTAATGTCTTTGTAGTAACCCGTAAAGGATCTAACTGTTTCTTAAACTACTTTTTATAGTCTTTTTCAACCAGGAAAATTTCTTTCTTTTTTTTACATATTTACCATACATGTATAGAGGAACATTTTTAAATAATATATAAATTATAAAATATTTAACGTAAAGCCTATATTGTTTTTTTAATTTTTATCGAGTTTGTTCTTCATTAATAGTGGCTCATTTTTAAATTATACTGTAGATATCTACTGTACAAGCAATACATGCTTAAAAATGTAAGCCCCATATCAGCATGTATCAAGGATTATATTATTATTATTATTTGGCACCGCGTCATACTACCCATTCGCGTTATACGCTTTAAGTACTAATTACGCTAATGGATTAGGAATTGGGAAGGTTGAATTAGAGGAAGTGAGCCCGCATTTGCGTGGAGGGAGAGTGGAAA
>CABEEJ010000091.1:347053-383165 GCA_901482245.1 Timema douglasi | reverse complement strand
AGTTCTCACGCACATAAAACGTGAAAATGCATAATAATTTCCTGGTTTAAAAATGTCACGAATAAAATACCTTCTCTTGATATGAGAAAGTAAAAAGGAATTATATAGTAATATTAATATATCACGGTGCCACGTATAAATAATGATTACTTATACTTATTTAAACAACTTACATTAAAATAACGCGATTATAATTGTTAATTTTAATATTACTCATCGGAATTCACATGTACAATAAAGAAGGGAAAAAATGTTAAAACCCTTGGATGAATTCAAAACTCATCTGCTCTGGGTTGCCAGTGACAGGGAGGTATGAGGTCTTAATCCCAGATTAATGCACTAAAGGTTTTTTTTTGTTTGTTTGTTTGTTTGTTTGTATTATTGTTTCCCTTTCATATTCCCTTCTCACTAATTTACGTATAGTACGTTTCCTTTAAACTCTAAATTCATTCCTAGCTTAATAACGTAATTAAATGTGGATTTTTAGGGTAGGGGGTAAGAAAAGTAGCAAAAATAAAATTGAATTGTTACATAAAAGATTAAAGCCAAACAGATAGCCCATATAGGCAGTAAGTTTCAATGCACACAAAAAATCTCAAAGATTCCGCATAGTACAGTTGATATAATCGACATTCCAAGTCAAATCAAAATGTGTACAACGCCTTTGTCTTTTATGGCTTGGAAATAAATTCTAGATTATGGATTTTGGTTTTTACTTTCTCTTGACACCTCGGAAAGAAAGTATTGTGATCATCGAAAAAAATCGAACTCGATATTTTGATAAATGTCGACGTTTCATGACCCCCCAAAACAAAACAAAAAAGTTGTTTTCGTAATAGCATATGTCTGTATCTTGGTATGAAACTATTTTACCAATAGGGCTAAAACTTGGTATTTTGGATTTTCATTAGATCCCCCCCAAGGGTTTTTGGAATTTGATATCTAACCCCCAAATTTAAGGGTAGTTTACTGAAGGACAAAAAGAGAAAAAATATCAATGTTCTCAAAATCCGTTCTAACAATTTTAATTAAATTTTATATCTAGAGACTGTTTATCATTATAAATATGGTGGCAATTCTCATTTTCTCATGAAAAATATTTTGAGGGTACTTTACATCAGAAAATTTTTCCCATTTTTATCATTTCTCCGCAACTATTTGAGATACGAAATAGCTTATAGTAGTAGAGTTTTAGTATTATTAAAGATATAAATCTTTTATTTGAAATATATTTTTACAAAGCCAATAGTTTCTGAGCTATAACCAAATATATATAATTTCTAATCCAGGTATTTGAAAATGAATTTGATTCTTATGCTCTTTGGTGAACGAAGATATTTTTCGTTTCTTAATTTTTACGTAACAGTGTTCCTAGTTCCTAATGCCATGGAGTAGGTAAGTAATAGTGTATATTATTTCATTTATGACCTTTGGTGTAGTGTTTCTACAAAATGAATAGAACTATTATTTCATTTCACAAATCTTACAAGTTTGTAGTAATCGTATATTTTAAAATAAAAGCGGGAGAAAGCCTATTTGTTGCTCCGTAACTTTTATTTTATGTCATGCTGCATGAGTCTATCGCCATCAAAACACCTCAGTCTTGATCTAAAACACTCAAGTTAAAATCCTTCATAAATTTATTGCTAAAGAAAACACTGAAAGATAAAGAGATTTTCTTTATCAAGAGATAACGAGGCGTTCGTCATACTACGATGTGAATTATATAATTAATTTAGAAGACAAGAGAACGGTGTTGACAAGACTTCCTCTCCCACCCCCCAATCCCCCAACCCTTTTCTTTGGAAATAACTCACTTATATCTTTGTCATTGTTAGGGGTAACCCGGCTTCTGAATGTCATCAAATTTTGATCATGGTAATTTTTATTCTATAATCTATATTTAGTGTCTAGTAATTATCGACAATTGTTTGTTTTATTTATCCACTGAATTTTAATACTCATCAAGGTTGAAAGAATTTTAATTGTGATTGTATTTATATATATTGGTATTGTAGAGATAGAGAATATAATTCGAGTATTTGTATATATATATTTATATATGTATATATATCTATATATGTATATATATATTTATATATATATATATTTATATATGTATATATCTATATATGTATATATATTTATATATATGTATGTATATATATTTATATATATGTATGTATATATATTTATATATATGTATGTATATATATTTATATATATATATGTATGTATATATATTTATATATATATGTATATATATTTATATATATGTAAATATATTTATATATATTTATATATATGTATATATATTTTATATACATATATTTATATATGTATATATATTTTATATACATATATTTATATATGTATATATATTTTATATACATATATTTATATATGTATATATATTTATATATGTATCTATATTTATATATGTATATATATTTTTATATATATGTATATATTTATATAAATACATTCTGATCCTGATTCCTACCACAATATTGTTTAAATAGGTGGATACCCGCCTCGGTGGCGTAGTTGGCTAACGCGCTAGTCGTGTTAAACTCGACTGCTGAGGACGGTGAGATCAAGGCTCGAATCTCGGTCGGGTGAACTGGGGGTGATTTTTCCTACGTGGTTTTACACTCTCCCTCCACGCAAATGCGGGTTCACTTCTTCTAATTCAACCTTCCCAATTCCTAATCCATTAGCATAGTTAGTAAATAACGCGTATAACCCGAATGGGTAGTAAGTAAGACGCGGTTCTAAATAATAATAATAATAAAAATATATGTGTATGGCCCGGATGGGAAGTAAGAAGTAGTACACGGGGAAGGCTAACAAATAAAGCACTTGAAATAATGGATGCATTCCAAATAATAGGCACACTGACGTGATTTCTTTATCAACTAGAATTATATTTTCCCTACTAGCGAATACTAGTAAAGGTTTTTAAAAATAACTTTATTTATAAAACAGTAAATACATAAATATTTAAAGTCCTTAATTTAAACATTCACAAGTAGTATCCACCAAATGTGTAGCTTTATTTTATAAATATTTATTCTAAATTTTGTAAAATAAAACAAGCAATCTAATATATATATAATAGGTTAAACTAATATATATATATATATATATATATATAAATTTAACCTATTATTAAACGTTTATTTTCTTAACACGTCTTACGACCATCCATATCAATCACTTTTTAACCATACCGATAGATTAGGAACTAAAAATTTATAATTTTTAGTAAATGTAGCCGTATTTGCGTCAAAGGAGAGTGTATACATAAAACCATTTAGAACAAACCATCTTAGACACACCTTTCTTAGAGTAGAACTCCAGCCTTATTTCCACTTGTAAATAAGACTACAGTAGCCCCATTGCTTCTTTGGTGCTGAATGACAGCTCACAGCTGACAGTTTTAGCAAGTCGACAGACCAAATTACGTATCCCTACGCCGAACTATATGATCTGCAAAAACATTTGTTTAGAAGCTGCAACTTTTTACAGTTAAAATTTAGGTATATGCCTAAATTCTGACTGTAAGAAGTCAGATGTGAGCTGTCAGTCAGCACCAAAGAAGCCATGGGGCTACTGTAGACTATGTTGACGTTTTGTTTGCGTTCTCACCGATGCAGGTATTTTTACATACCTGTTACTGACCAAAAAATTAGACAATATTTTAACTTAATAATTTGATATTTTGTCTGTCTGTACGTTTGACTGACCGAATTTCCACTGCGTGGACCAGTTTTAACATAATTTTGCAAGGGACCTAGGCCGAAATACGTATGTACATTATATAGGCTCATTCTTCCATTCATAATTGGTAAGTATTCAGACGATAAAGATAAGTGTGTAATATTAGGCGTAAAGACCTAAGTTAATCTAGTTTGTAAGGCGTGTGCTGATGTAGGTTAATCAGCACATTTAAAAGTGTGCGTTAAAGATAAACCCTTTTAATTAATTATAATAATAATAATATTTAGCACCGCGTCCTACTACCCGTTCGGGTTATACGCATTAAGTACTAATTACTCTAATGGATTAGGAATTGGGAAGGTTGAATTAGAGGAAGTGAACCCTGTGAACCCGCATTTGCGTGGAGGGAGAGTGGAAAACCATTTAGGAAAAACCACCCCCAGTTCACCCAACCGAGATTCGAACCTCGAGCTCCTCGTCCTCAGCAGTCGAGCTCAACACGACAAGCGCGTTAGCCAACTACGCCACCGAGGCGGGTAATTAATTATAGACCACACTGATTTCCAAGTGGACTAGTTTTATTCGCCAGTGACGAAAGTTTTGAGTTTAAATTCCGGTTGAGTGTACATAGAGGGTTGTTTTTTTTCCTAAATGGTTTCCCGCTCTCCCTTTAAGAAAAACGTGGTTGCGTTTTCTTTCCTATGCCATAAATCTGATTAAAATATGAAGTAGCATGCGGTAGAGGGATATTATTAATAGTTAACAAGCTTAAAGTTAAGCTCAAACAATTAAACCAATTTAATTCTCCTGTTTTCTACTATTCTACCCATTTCAATAACTATGTGAATTCCCCTCCTCCCCCCCCCCTCCTTTTTTATAAATCTCGTCGGTGGAAAACAATCGTGTTCGCCTCTCTGACCAAAACTTTACGACTTTGTGGCAGAGTAAGGGGTAACCTAATTTTATGTCCCATCAACGGCATAGGACTCGTTTCGGGCTCCCTGGGCGAAATTTTCATCAAAATCTCTCAAATTAAATCTGGAACGCATGCTGGCTTTTTAGATGCGAGTTTTTGGACAGGGAAATGACGGGAGGTGGAAAAAAAAAGAAGGCAATTACGATTAACGCAGAACAAGAAAGTGACTTCACAAAGAAAACAAGTTACGCCATAAAGCAGAAAAGGTTATTTTGTTTAAAACACAATACATGTCAGTACTCATTAAGTGGCTAAATATTGTTTGTTTTATTTTTTTTATTTAAAGGGGACGCCAACGGGAGAAATGAAGCACGTTATAAACGTCCAGAAATGTAAGGTTATTTAAGAAGTGGGTTTGCTATTTTAAAATGATTGACAAATGTATATCGAGCAGTAAGGAAAATAGTTTATTGTACATTCGTTGACCCGGAGAAAGAAAGCGTATGATCGAGTGAATAAGAATATGTTCTAGAATATCCTAAGAGTGTATGGTATGGGTGCATGGTTAGTAAATGAAATAATTATGGCAGTGTATATTGGAAGTAGTACCCGCCTCGGTGGCGTAGTTGGTTAACGCGCTAGTCGTGTTGAGCTCGACTGCTGAGGACGGGTAGATCAAGGTTCGAATCTCGGTCGGGTGAACTGGGGATGGTTTTTCCTAAATTACTTTCCACTCGCCCTCCATGCCAATGCAGGTTCACTTCCTCTAATTCAACCTTCCTAATCCATTAGCGTAATTAGTGCTTAAAGCGTATAACCTGAACGGGTAGTAAGACGCGGTTCTAAATAATAATAATAATAAAATATATTGGAAGTAAAGCGGGCGTTAGGGTGGATGGAGATTTAATCGAATGGGTTGACTTTTTTTTTAGCACCGCGTCTTACTACCCGTTTAGGTTACACGCTTATTTACTAATTACACTAATGTAGAGATTAGGAAGTTAAATTCAGAGAAATTGTACCCGAATTTGCATGGAGGAAGAGTGTAGAACTAGTTTTAAGAATTACCCTCAGTACACCAGACCAAGATTCGAACCTTGAGCTCCTCGTAATCGGCAGTCTAGTCAGACACAAGAGTAGCGCCTTAGAACATGCGGCCACCAAAGTAGGTGGTTTAACCTTGAACAGGGTACTTGACAAGTTGGTTTAATGTATTCATGAATAAGTATATAAGGGATGTGGTAGGTATTCAAATGAATAGAGTGACCTGGTGGTCTAGGGGTAATGTGTCGGACTTCTGTACTGAGGGTCCGGGGTTCAATCCTCGGTCCCGGCACAGATTTATATGATTACCAAACCCTTCATTCCCCTCTGACAAGACATCTTGTGAATGTGGGAAATGCCAAACCTCCACCATGGTTCGGATTCCACGTTAAACTGTAGTTCCTTCATTTCATCTCACAATCACCCTACCATTACACATTAGCGTAAGTGCGTATAACCCGAACGGGTAGTAAGACGCGGTGCTAATAATAATAATACAAATGAATAATGTGAATGTAGGTGGGTTGGTTTATGCAGAAGATAACTTATTTGGCTGAGAATGGAAGTAGATTTCAGTTTGCATTAAATCGTTTGCGTGTAGCGAAAGTCAGAACGTATATTTGTATAAATGTATCCAAAATTAAGGTGGTAGTTTTTTGATAATAATTCAGCAGGAAATAATTCTCAATATGTTACGTCGTCAGCATATCAAACATTTCTCTTGCCTCTTAATTGTCTGAAATTGTGTTTTTGGTAGTTGAGAAGATTCGCTGTAGGGAAAAAAAAACTAGTTTCCCTGACTTTAATATAAGTGAAACAATGAACAAGAAAGAGTGAGCTTAAAACTGAATTTATCAAAAAATTAATTTGAAACACTTTATTTAAAATTCTACATAAAAACTATTTGTAATTAATATTGGTTACAGATTATTTTGTTGTTCACAAATCTGATTCAAATATCTTATTGTTGGTCTGACCTGCTGATGGCTAGGAGATCCCGTTTGAGTCCATTGAGAGTGTTTTTTTTTTCCTTTATATTTTACCACTATTTTTCCACGCAAATGTGGGTAGTTTACCTCTAAAATGCTTCCTTCTTCATATCTATCTCATTAGAGTAGTTTTTATTATTATTTATATATATGGCCTTAACAGATGGTAAAACGTGTTGATAAAATGTGTATGCATATATATAATATATAAACATAAATTATATAATATATATATAATTATTGGATAGTGACAACTGGACATAGGACTGGGTTCGATTTCCCTGTCCATTCAACTATAATTTCTTAATATATATATATATATTATTTAAATTTACTTATAAAACTTTTGTTTATTTTAATTAATTTTTATAATACCTTAAAGTAAAAGTTCAATAAATAATATTTATTTATTAATATAAATATTGTAAAAAAAACTCTCTTTAAATAAAATACAGTAATGAAGAATTAAAATATATAAACCACGGTGTTAAGCAGGCTAATCTGTATATATTTCAAGTTCATCCAGTCTGGCCTGCCAATGATGGAGAGGTCTGAGCTCGAATTCCTGCTAGGTGTGCTAAAATATGTTTTCCAACATAAATAACCACTCTCCATACACGCAAGTACGTGTACATTTATTTTCAATTTCACCTCTCTAAACGCTACCTAACTAGCGTAATTATAAATGTGCATAGTCCGGAAGAAAGTAAAGCTCAATCAAACATTAATTATTAATTTATTTATTAGTAATTGTATCCAATTTTAGAGATTGTGGAACAGATTTACCAAAACCAAACTTAAATTAAATGTAAAAATAGTTTAACCTAAATTTAAGACATTATTCTTAACATTTACAAGTCTCAATTAATAAAAATTAAACCAATGCTTCTTATTGTTTAATATTCAAAGTACTCCATGTCTTTAAAAATGTTAGTTTTGAAAACATTCTAAGTAGAATAGTAAGAAGGATCGATTAAATTTTAATATGTACTTGTACAATATTTGTTGTATACAATTTATTAAAACAAAAGTAAAAAAAAAATATATATATATATATTTAATAGAAGGTAGGCCTAAACATGATTGATAACAGAAATGAAAATGATAGCTTAATGAAAATTTAATAAATTTTGCGTATGAAAATGGAAGATAAAATAAACGTAATCGTAAAAAGTAGTCTATTAAAGTGGTGATGTTAAATACAAACTATGAAAAAATGTTAGTAATACAATTATAAAAATAAAATTGACATAGATTAAAAGTTCTGAATTGGTTAAAGTATAGTAATTTGTAGGTTCTAAAAACCATAAATCCTTAAACTGGAGATTAATACTGATAAACCATAATGTTAGAAAAATGTTGCTAAGATAAAATGAGAAATTAATTTCATAATGTGAAAAGTTGGCATCCCTACACCAAAATACAAATGTGAACTAACCGAAACATGTACACGCCAGGAAAACCTGTTGTTGTGTGATGTTTGAGCGTGTTGCCGAGAAAGGGTAGGTTAGAGGGGGAGGGGGGGGACTCTAGTTTGGAGGATTGCGATGTTAGAATTCGCGGCAGGGAATGTGAAGAGGGGTGTAGTGGAGATGAAGTGTTGGAATAAGGGTGTGTAAAGAAGGGAAGGTGGGGAAGAGAGTTGTGAAAGGCGGGTGGGGGTGGAGAAGAGGGAAGCAGAAGAGGATGAAGTGACGTGGAAAACTGAGATAAAGGGAAGCTATAAAGAGCGAAGAAGGAAACGGGTTTTGCGAAGATAATCGAATAACAAAGAGAATTATTGTACAAATTGCCTGGAGGCCTGGCTTCAACAACGTTTTCACCTACGAGTGGGAGAGAGATAAAAGGGGACTCCCCTCTCAGTTGGATGTTAAGAACGACTGTAGTGCTGGTGGGAATTCCATACAATATTGAAATGTTTGGTTTACGGCGTTTAGCGATGTAGGTTTACAATGTTTGCTTACCTTGATATGAAAGCTCTAGTCCATGATTATGTGAAAGTGTGTTTAGTTTGTATTGGTCAAGGACCTTTATAATGAACTCCATCTCATAGTTATTAGTGTGTATAGCCTTAAATATTACTTTTATAGCAATAATAATGAGGAGAAGAATAGGCTAGTGATAGAGAGAACCAAGATTATATATATATATATAATTTTTTCTTTGCATCTTACTAACCTTCTAGCTTATCAGTATTTAATTGTGCTAGAAGATATAAGAATACATAAGAAATAATTGGTAGGAAATATACTCTAAAATGCGTCAGGAACGAGGGAGAAAATAGCTAAGGAAAAAAGACATATGTAAGACATACGATCAAGATCTCAGTGTAGTTAATTGACGCACACCTGATGATGTCATTGATACTTGCTGAGTTTCTAACAAAATTGCAGTAATTTTCTCGAAATGTTATCTTTATAAGAAGAACATGTTTAGTTCTAGATATTCTTTTTTAACGATCACACATGCCAAACATACATCGTATTTAAACAGTATTTGACTTATATGGTTTTTAAACCTGTACCGAAACCTTAACAACAAATTAACACATAGCAGACGACTTACCGTATTTCAAATTCCTTGGAATCTTCCTACTGTATCATCGAAATGGTTGAAAATACGGTATGTAAATCACGTACACTTAAGACAAATACATTATATACTAATATAGGAGTGACTCTTTAATTAAAATGATAGACATTTGCAAATTTTCCTTTAAAGGTTGGTTGAATGTGACACTTACGTTTGAGGGACTAACCGACTCCTTCATTCTAACGAAGATTTTAATAGATTGGTTCAAAAATGTGAATGCCTGATTGGTCCATGATAACTGCCAAATGTGTTGACCAATTTAAACGATATTTGCTAGGCACGTTATTTAAACCTAGGCTGGACGATGTACTGTACACTACATATTTGATCAATCTGACTAAACGGTTCAATATGGCGGCCAAATAAATGTGGTTTTTTTTGTTTGTTTTATAGCCCATCTCAAGTGATTTGAATTTAAAATTCTAAGCAATAGATCAAGTAAGTAGAAGGGGTTTTTTTATATATATATTTACATATATTGTGAGAGTGACGTCTTAAACTACTTGAAAAATGTAATTCCCCCAGTGGTGGCTCGTAGTTAAAATTAGTGGGGGTGCTACTCCATAAAAATTTTAGCCTTTGTTTTAAAATTGTTTAAAAAGAAAAAAAACATGTATAAAAAGAAAATTTATTCAGGAACTTGATAAAATCTTAAACAAAAAAAATAAATTTTTTTACTTACTTACTTGTACAGTTCAAGCTTAATTTATTGATTTAAAAATTAAATTCATTCTTATTGTTTTAATTTGCCCAAAAAGTTCAATAGATCTCTGGATGACAATCAAGGAATTTTTCTCCATTGAAAGTACTGCAAGCGCATTTTGTCTTTCTGTTAAATAAAAGAACTAAAAAAAATTAATCAAATAGAATAGCTGGAAGTAGAATAATAATCTAATTATACACTCTTCTACACTTACATTCAATAATATGGTACACGGTTTATAAGCACAACATACGTTGAGTAAAAAAAAAACTTCCTTATACCATCACGCCAGAGTCGGCTTTGCGAGAGCAACATTACTCTCTTTACCTGGCAGTCCCGCCTTCCTCCTCACCCCCTCCTATGTTCACATGCACACAACAGTCAAACACCATGTCGCTGGCACTGTGAAGCGCACAGATCCATACATCGATTTTTGTCTCTTTTTCATAAACTGGGGGATGGCTACTAAAGTACTGACATTAAGCTTAAGGAATATATATTGTGCTAAAAAAAAACAGAATTAAAGAAAAAGGACTCATTATATTAAATGTTATCGATAATATCAAGTGAAAATAGGGGGTTCTGCAGTTCTGCAGTGCCTATACACAAGCCGCCACTGGTTTCTAATTCAGACACTCGCATATTCAGTACTTAATTCTTATTTAATTACATTTTAAGATAATTAATTTGACACCCTTAATATCACTAAGTATTAAATTATCTGATAATAAAATATCAATAATATATAGTTTGATATCCTAACTAACAGCGTAACAATTTGAATAGCGATCACAATTTTTGGTCTTTTTATACAGCACCTTGTATTACTACCCGTTCGAGTTATACGCTTATGTACAAACTTAAATAATAGTTTAAGGGATGAGTGAGGTTATATTTATTGGAAGTGGACCCGTATTTGCATGAAGGGAGAACAATTTTGGTAAAATCACTCCCAGTAGCAAGATTAGCACCCCTATCTCTTATTCATCAGTAGTTCACTCTACTGTGTAAGTGACGCCTCAAACCATGCAACCACCTAAGTGTATTTTAGTGTGGTTTATATGTATGCAGCCTGGACGGGTATTAATTCTTGTAACAGCGCCTGTATCTCTGTCTCACCATCGGCTTATAAAACGAATTTAAACGTTATCGGTGTTTACGTTTCACTTAATGTTCGACGACAGAGTATTTTACATTATTTTCGGGCACCTGGTATTATTATATTCGATTAATATCACATTCATTGAATTGGATTTATTTACTAGCACCATTTATACATTGTCATGTTATATTAATAACGTTAGACTGGCTCTTACAGGCGAAATGCTTATCACAGCTCTGTACCCTTAGATCCTTATAGCCGCAGTTCCCTTTCCAATTATTATTATTATTATTAGCACCGCGTCTTACTACCCGTTCGGGTTATTCGCACTTACGCTAATGTGTAATGGTAGGGTGATTGTGAGATGAAATGAAGGACCTACAGTTTAACGTGGAATCTGAGCCATGGTGGAGACCTGGCATTCCTCACATTCACAAGATGTCTTGTCAGAGGTGAAGGAAGGGTTTGGAAATCAGATAAATCTTTGCCGGGACCGAGGATTGAACCCCGGCCGCCAGCACAGAAGTCTGACACCTTACCCCTAGCCTACCAGGTCACCCCCTTTCCAATTGAGTCATGAAGACGATCTATAAAACCACATGACCCTCAGAGAACGATTACTCAATCAAAATACACCACGGCACCGTTTATTTTCAAAATAATGGGTTTAAAAAAAAAATTGCCAAGGCTATTTTTATTTTCTCCAGCTTTAACTAGAAAATAGTGTTGTGTCCAATACGCGATACAGTCCTGAGAGAAAACCTTTTAACAGAAAATCTTCAGAAAAAAAAAATGTAGGGATTTTATACAAGACTATAAAACAAACACTGGCTCCGTTATTAGACTTGTTTGAAAGCAAAAAAAATCGAAATATTCTATAAGGGGGAACGTAAGCCTTATGAATTTAGATAGTTTAGTGTAAAATATATTATACGTTTCATAGGCAATACGCAAAAAAAAAAAGTTGAACATAATTGTACCACGCCATTGATCATCCACTTCCCCCACATGAAATTTCAGGCATGATCTATTCATGCCCTAGCTTACTGTAGCCACCAATAAAATTACTGATAATCCCACCGTCTAATAAGGCAGAATATAACGAGCGAAATCAATAGCTTTCCCTGACCCGTTACCGGAAATTTATATACGGCAGAACGGAAACTGTTTCGTCGGTGGAGAGGGAAGAGGACTATGGAAAGGGTGAGAAGGGGATGCTTTTTAGAGACTAATCGCTGGTTTAGAATAGTACGCGGTGTGTGTCTCGATCCCAGGAAAAGTAGATCAATGGGGGGCGTGAGGGGGGAGGAGGATTTGAGTGGGTGGGGAAGGAAGGACAGAGTAATTCGTAATTGATAATCGGAATTGAAATTAGGTTTTGCTCAAATCGAATTTCCATTAGTAAGAGTTACCAACTCACATTCCCCTTGTTCACCCTTCTTCGTCTCCCACCCTCCCGGAAGTCCCCTTCCTTTTCTTTCTGGTCCCCTACTTGCTCAATTCCTTGCCCTCTCTTAAAGCACTTTCATAAAGTGCTGGTAACAAGTTTTGATTGGAGTCGACACTGAACGGTAGCAAGACTTTATTGCGGTGGTACTAACTACAACCTAAATAAAATCATCACTTTTGTTTTGTTTTTTAATTGAGGTATTTAAAGTGTAGTTTCTAAACCAATATACAATACCAGAACAAGATCACTACCAATGTAAAAAGGATAGAAGGTAAGCGACAGATGGAGAAAAACATCTGATTGGCTGAGCGTATAACGTCAGTCATAAGACAAACCAGCGTACTACAATACACAAATCTATGTGGAAGACAAACTAAGTTGTTAGAAATGTGGTCACATTTTGAATATTTAAATAGTTGATAAACCTTCAAATTCCACATCCATGTCCAATTAACATAATTAATCTACTTATTTAAAAATATATATAAAATAGATGTGTGTGGTGGTTTTAGTATTAAAATATAGCTGCTATGTACTGATTGACGTAAGCAATGACATAATCAAAATTCTCCAAATGGTGCTACCTTTCTATCCTCTCTATATTGACTACTACCCCTAACCTAACTTAGTACATTAGGATTTGGATAATTTGGCATTGGTAATTTCGAAATATTTGATAATTCAAACCCACCATGATTCCCCATGAAATTCCTATCTAATTCAAAGGTATTAAGTAGCTTTTAATTCGAATTCCAGAAGGAAATATTTGGATAGTTTGAAGCCTGGCGTATATAAGTACATTGTTAGTTTTCAAGTGTTTTTTTACAGTGTGTCTTACCTCCTTTTCAGGCTATACGCGTATATACTATTTACCCTATTAAGTTAGGGATGATGAAGGTTGAAGTTAGAGTAGGTGTACCCGCATTTGCGTAGAGGGAGAGGGAAAATCAATTAGGGAAAAAACCCTCAGTACACCCGACTGGGATTCAAACCCTGATCTCCCTGTCATTGGAAGTATATCCTATTGTGATGATGACCACTTAGACAAAGGGTCTTCAACCTTTTTATGACCAAGGGCAAAAGTTTCTTTCTCTTTTTGGTGATTAAACATTTAATATATTATACTTCTTTTGGCATCCCGAGTATATCAGTGGGGATGAGCAAACACCAACACTACCGACAATGTTAGAAAAACCCCGACTATGTCCGAACACTCCTGACTATGTCCGAGCACTCCCGACTATGTACAAACACTCCCGACTATGTCCGAGCACTCCCAACTATGTCCGAACACTCCCGACTATATCTGAGCACTCCCCACTATGTCCGAGCACTCCCGACTATGTACAAACACTCCCGACTATGTCCGAGCACTCCCGACTATGTACAAACACTCCCGACTATGTCCGAACACTCCCGACTATGTCCAAACACTCCCGACTATGTCCGGGCACTCCTGACTATGTTCGAAAACCCCCGACTATGTCCGAGCACTCCCAACTATATCCGAACACTCTTGACTATGTCCGAGCACTCCCAACTATGTCCGAGCACTCCCAACTATGTCCGAACACTCTCGACTATATCCGAGCACTCCCCACTATGTCCAAACACTCCCGACTATGTCCGGGCACTCCTGACTATGTTCGAAAACCCCCGACTATGTCCGAGCACTCCTGACTATGTACGAACGCTCCCGACTATGTCCGAACACTCCCGACTATGTCCAAACACTCCCGACTATGTCCGAGCACTCCCGACTATGTTCGAACACTCCTGACTGTGTTCGAAAACCCCCGACTATGTCCGAGCACTCCTGACTATGCACGAACGCTCCCGACTATGTCCGAACACTCCCGACTATGTCCGAGCACTCCCAACTATGTACAAACACTCCCAACTATGTACAAACACTCCCGACTATGTCCGAGCACTCCCAACTATATCCGAACACTCCCGACTATGTCCGAATAATCCCGGCTATGTTCAAACGCACCCGAAATAATATTCTCTTCCTTGTCTACTAGAATAGTAATTTGACGGTTCAAGGTATATTTGTACAAAAATATATTATTCTCTTCAAGTATAAAACAAACAGTTTATAAAATAAATTAATATACATGATTATTTAATTATGTAAAATATAAATCTGTATCTGTCTTTTTTTTTTCTTTTGAAATAATTATATACTTTTCACGAGCCGACGGGCCGCAAGTGGCCCTTGGCCATGGGTTGAAAACCCCTGCCTTAGAACATGCCTACCACTGAAGTTGGTCACAAATGTCTTTCTTCCTTCTCCATATCTCTCAAGAAATATCCGTCGACCCCGAACAAAATAATGACAAGGTAATAAACAAGTAACACTTTTTTCTTTTAAGATTCACTTAGAACAAGTAGGCCTATTCGAGTACACAATAAAGGGCTTAGTATTATGATTACACAATTTCTAACATGTCTTTGCAGGGATGGCCCCAGATTATATCACTAAAATGTATTCAAAAAATTGTATTGTTAAAATGAATATGCAATGAGGTTACACCTGAGTTTCTAGTTAAAGTTTTACTCGTCAAAGGCTAACATCTTTACACTGATTATGAGCTATCGGTGTTTAATTATAAGCGAAATGTCTATTTTTTACCCTTCGCACCATTATGAGAAATTAATAACTACCCCTTTCCCAGCTCTCTATCTATTTGTTGTATAACACCAATAAGTGAGCACTGGGTGATCATTATTTTTAGCCAAAGAGAAATATTGCATGTACCGATAATTATGTAATCATACACAAATCATGGTTTCCACAGAGATGTAAAAGAAAAAGAACGATAGCACGGATGAACTACAGACTGATAAAATTAAATCTTCTTTCTTGTTATTTTATTCCCTTCTTATTTGATCTTTATTCTTCTATGATACATGTTTCGGTGTTGAAAGTTACACCATCTTCAGGTCTTATTTATGATTACAACGATTTGTTTTATATACATATTGCCTGCAAAATGTATTTGAGACAAATAATCATCATCATACATATGACCTGAAGATGGTGTAATCCCAAACATGTCGTCATAGAAGAATAAAGATCAAATAAGAAGAAGGGAATAAAATAACAAGAAGGAACTATTTAATTTTATCAATATTCTTTACCAAAATAAATATTAACATTATTAAAGATGAACTACTAGACAAAAGGCAGAAAAGCTGTAAGCTCGCTAAGAAAATCGAGTTTTCATTGTAATTTATATTTTAAAAAAATCTGACATACTGGACCTTTAAAAGGAGTGGTTGTTTGTAAGAAATAGGATCAGCTTTTTTCATCTATCCCAAATAGGTTTATCGAATAAAATATAGAAATAATTGGTGCCTTGGTGAGATAGGTGTATGATAATGTTTTTTATTCCGAAAGTTGTTCGATGACATAGATTGGGGATACACCTTTATCTATTATTAATCTATAATTCCGTTAAGATTGTAGGATAAGAAAAAAAAATCATTTTGCGAGTCACGGGTTTCAGTATGGACTGCACTCGAACATTCAGAAATACCAAATGATCGCTAAACGTCTGTCATTTAATTAATCAATGAGGCTTATTTGACTTCTTAGATATGATTAAAGTGTATTGACAGCCTTTAAAAATAAATGAACAGTGGCTTGCCTGACATACACTCAATTAACAAAGGAAAACTAGGATAATGCCAAAAGTGACAGTCTATGACGTTATTATATCATGGTCACTCAATTATTACATCGCCTCTGCTGTCCGTTTTAACCTCAACGCCCGGTTATGTTGGTAACTCGATACAGGACACCATTCTCACCCCCACCCCCCACCCCCCTCCTAAATAGTCACGCTTTTCATAGCATTGTATCTGTCACTGGCGTTATTACCATCCTACCCCCCCCCATGTCAGGTTGAAAGGTACCGGTCACACGCCATCCCTTTGTGAACTGTTGAAGGAATGAGAACAAGGAGAAAGAGGGTATAAACTGGAGAGAGGATGATCGGTAATGAANGGGGGGGGGGGGGAAAGGGGAGGGTTTACCAGTCGATCAATCCCACTACCTCCTACTGTGTGCTACCCCGAGTGCTTGTAAAGGAAGGGCGGGAGGGGGTGTAGATGATCCGCCTGAAAACATAAGGCTTTGTTTGTCGAAGCACAGCGATATACTGGGTCGTTAAATAATTGTTCCGACATGGATCGGTTGGCATCAAAAAGGTATTTCGGGGAATCACAATGGGAGGGAAATGGGAAAAGTAAGGTAAAGTGGAAATACTGGTTAGGAAAGAGATTTGATTCAACGTTGATGTTTTTGCACTACCTTTATAGGATGTCCTCATTTCATTACACTAATTTAGTAAATATAAGGAAGGTAAGGCTTTGAGGAAATTTACCCAACTTTGCATGCATCCAGATAGAATTCTAAGCCTGACCTTCCAATTGTCAATAAATCGGACTGCACCTGACAGACGTTTTGTATCAAAATACTCAGATTTAGGGGGTTAACGCAATTTAAAATTAAACATATATTTTTTTGTTATATTTATTTTTAAAAAAACTTATAACCATTTACATACAACCGAACATAATTATACCTATTTAATAGACTCCTTATTTTTAATCTTAAACGTAATGGTTCGTATTATATATAAAATATTCTAAATTATCACTTATACTTTGTCAACAAAAAAATAATTAAATACCAATTTAAAACCAACTTTTTAATTTAACGCAAGGACCTAAAGAAATTTTTTTTTTTAAATCATGCAATGGTTCGAACTGCGTTTGCAAAATCTTATAGCATTCGAAGTAATTCACTTATTTCATATTTATGCGGCGCCAACATTTGGGGAAATGCCACCTTACATAAAAGTTACATAAACTTATCCTTTAGGATTAACCCTATTATTAAATAATATTAGATATAGTTTTGTGCTATTATTGTATGTAGGAACGCGTATAAAGCATGAAAGCTTTAAGATATATCATTATATGCAACACTTTTAATTCGTTTGGGTTAAAGTTGTACACCAAAATGTTTATGAAGCGTTTTAGACTAGCAAAATAAAACATTTCGAAACCATACCGATGTTAATTCATGCTAAGTCGAATAACTAATCCATTGAAGCTTAAAGTATAATTTTGGTAGGAGGAACTGTGGCAGTTATTAATAAAGTTACTAATATTTTTTTAGTGTATTCATACGTCAAGTTATATAATATGCAGCTGTCACTTTGATGGATATTATCAATACCTATAGAATAACACTAATAATATAGTAAAATGTAATTAATGTTGGCAGCAAATAAATATGTCTAAATTTTTTCTACTGTTCTTCCAAACCAAATCAGGGTGTAGCTGAAAAGTTCGGCTGACAAATAGAAACACCTAATCACCCAGAATTACCAAGGAGATGAAAATTATTTTCACTAATATTTAATAAAAAATAGATAATTAATTCTTTGAGAAATTCTTCAGGAAACAAAAGAAAATTGTGCTATTGTGGGTAAAGTACAGTATTCAAATATTAGAAAACATCGCATTCATCAATTTTTAGAAGAAAACAACAAATGGCACTATTATTATTATTATTATTATTGGCACTGTGTCTTACTACCCGTTCGGGTTATACTCACTTACGCTAATGTGTAATGATAGGGTGATAGTGAGATGAAATGGAGGACCTACAGTTTAATATGGGATCCGAACCACGGTGGAGGCCTGGCATTCCACGCACTCCACAATCTGTGATTAATACACGTATTGTCAGAGATGAAGGAAGGGTTTGGCAATCAGATAAATCTGTGCTGGGGCCGAGGATTTAACCCTGGACCCCCAGCACAGAAGTCTGACACCTTACCCCTAGACCACCAGGTCACCTAAATGGCATTATTAACTCAAATTGAAATAGAATATACAGTAAATCAGTTAATTATTACGTAAAAACGGCATGTCAAAAAACATTAATAAAATTCCAGATGATAGCTTGTTGAAAAATAAGAGAATTTAAATGATGAATCAAATAAATTAGCTCGAGTTTACAGTGCACGTTTATTTTTAAGTAGATAATTATTCATGATAAGAGAAACATGATTTTTTTCATATAATTTTCAAAAATTTACATGGCATATAGTTATTATTTTCAGTTTTAAAATAACATCCTATTGGTTAGGGTTCGCCTGCCGAAGCGTCGAAACGCATTGAAAAACATTTAGAAACTTATCATTATTTGATATGCTATTATTATAAAATATGTATCACACTAAATTAAAGACAAAGGTAATCAACATCTAGATCTACCTAGAGATTCAAAAACCTTACATTTTAGTTTTCATTTTTTTTAAAGTATTATTATTATTGTTATTATTAGCACCGCGTCTTACTACCCACTCGGGTTATACGCACTTACGCTAATGTGTAATGGTAGGGTGATTGAGAGATGAAATGAAGGACCTACAGTTTAACGTGGAATCCGAACCACGGTGGAGGCCTGGCATTCCTCATATTCACAAGATGTCTTGTCAGAGGTGAAGGAAGGGTTTGGTATTCAGATAAATCTTTGCCGGGACCGAGTATTGAACCCCGGCCGCCAGCATAGAAGTCTGACACCCTACCCCTAGACCGCCAGGTCACCGAAAAAAAAGTATTAAAAGTTAAAAATAGCTCATTTTCAACGATGTTGATTTATATTAATGGGAAGTAACATAGGCCTAGATAATATAACCTTTCTCAAACAAATAATTTATTTTTTGATTTGATCACAACATAGTATTTTATGTTGTTAGAGGATTCTTTTTGTAGGGTTTTTGTTTAGCTTTAAGATTGACAATCTCATAAGAAATACCGCATGTGAATGCAGAGTTTCAAAAGGCATTGTGGGCCTATGGCGGTTTCCAAGAATAGTTGAAAAACAAAGCTTTGGAGGGAAATTCTAACATTTGAGCTACGCATCCATCCTGCAATGTTTCTATCTCATTATAATTAAATTTACTATAAATTCTATGTGATAATATATTAGCCCTAAAGACAGGGAGAAGTTCCCATGGGCCCATACGGAACTTACAAAGGAAAAGTATAATCACACTCAAAGGCATACCTTGTTCACTGGACCGTAAATTTGAGGTCAGCCAACGTCAGTCACAGAAGCACATCATATCCTACCTTTCTATCTCTCTTTACGCTGTTTGTTCTTTTTTTTTTAGGGATTCTTGTTTGAATAGCGGGGATTTTCAAACATAGGTTCCCAAAAGGGAAGCGGGGTTTGTGGAAATGTTTGCCGTTGATGAATTGAAACCAAGATTCGCCTTTGGCAAAGGGATAACTAGACCATATGGTTTCATTCGTTTTCTACTTTGGTGAAAATATGAGGATTGGGGCAGCACAGAATCTAGATAAAGCTACCAAAAATGTTAAGGCGTTTTGTGTAATATAATTATAAGTAATGAACGATATTTTTTCAGTCTCAGTTTCTGCTATGCTAGGCGAAAATTCACCATAACATTTCCATGATAATATCACAATTTTTTTTTAAATTTTATCCAACCATATCATAAGTAATATAATAATAGGTATGATACAAACTATTGATTCAAAGCTTATTTAAAGACGAGATTCAAATTTATTATTGGTTAAAAAGAGAACTACTAATTTTATGAGTCTAATGGAATAGGGATGAGGCAGATGGAATTTAGAAAAAATGTGCTAGAATTTGTGTAGAGTGAAAGTGGGTAACCATTTAGGAAATAATCTCAATACAGCCAGCCGATACTTAAACTACAAACCTGTACGTCACCGGTAAACCAGAATTGACGAGACTTATGCCTTAGTTTTTTTATCACCGCGTCTTACTGCCTTCTCCAGATATATGCATATATGATAATTACTTTAATAAGGTAGGTATGAGGGAGGGAGCATTTTAAAGGTAATACACCCACATTTGCATGGAAGGAGGGTAGGAAACCATGTAGTAAAATAAAGTTCCATTTGACCCAATCAGAACTCGAACCCTGATCTCCCCATCAACAGCAAGCCAGTCTAACACGAACGTGACGCCTTAGACAGTTTGTCCTCTGAAGCGGGTGTATATTCATATATCCCTTAGTGCATGTACCCACAATATTCGATAGTTGTCAAATATTTTTTTAAATTTTGACTACAACTTTAATAACCAGTTATTTATTTATTTTGTTTTCTCCTTAGATAATTCACTGTAAACAGTACCAAAATGTTGAAATATGTTTTATTTTTTATGCGCGTGTAAGTCGTGGAGGCTAAGTCTTACATAACACCTCCGTAGCTCACTTCTAATAACCTCCCTCCCTTCCTTCTCGGTGTGTGCTGCTTCTAAGCCCTTTTTGGGGGGCTATAAATCTAGGAAGAACCATAACTTGTATTTATGAACCACAGCCCAAAAGGCGATTAAAATAAATCAATAAAGCGCAGATAGTACGGTGTTGGATTAAAACTCCCAAAGCACGACGATGCTAAATCATAACAAACCGTTGGTCTGATCATCCAAGTCTAGCCTACATGACGTTTTTGCTTGTAGCTTGAATTAATCTCTATTTTGTCTTAAGCTGATTAGATAATTTTGTTTTAAAATTTAAAATGTTAAGATTATTGTCACACAATTTAACTTTAGAATCATTATTATGTAGCGTTCTTTTATTATATTTTACATTTCAATAGTACGTTTGAAAGAAATAACTTCTAATGAATATCTATATATAATGTACGATAGTAGTTGAATGTATTAATACTAATAAGTCGGTGTTTCCAATGTCTTAAAAAATAAGGGGGGAGGGAGGGGTGGTGAAGTCTCCAATAAAAGGTTTTTCACTGTCAGTTTGAAAAAAAATCATCAAAATGTCTTAAATTTTTCTGGACCCTACTACAATACTTAACTAAAATAAATGACGATAATTCTAAACTTTATTATTATTATCTACCAATTATAAAAGACTTTATATATCACGCTGCCTGTAATTCATATTTAACGTGTTTTTAAAACAAACTTCTGTGGTTAGAAATAAGATTGTACTCGTAATTTGGTTCGCATTAAAAATTGCTCTATAAAAATAAAGAAAGAAAGCAAGCTTTTCGAAACTACTTAAGTCTGACTTCAAATTAAAATAATTAAGTTGTGATTTGATACAAAAGAAATTTTTGTTTTAATATCTAGGCAAAAATTAGTCCCAGACTCAGGAGATATATATATATAGAGAGAGAGAGAGAGAGAGAGAGAGAGAGAGAGAGGCCTTATATATATATATTGTTAGTTGTTTTATTTACTCCTGAACTTAATTTTTTTCAGATTTGCTAAAAATATCCTGCTACCGTCATTTTAAGAACGGTTTCTTTGAGTCAATTTCATCCAAAAAAATAGAAATATTAACGAACAAGTTGAGAATAAAATTATACTAGAGAATAAATTAATCAATTGATCCAAAAATGTATTAGTGTGTGGTGATTATGTAAATTTAATCATACTTATTTTGCACAAACATTATAGATGAATTGACATGGAAAGGAAGATTTATGTTAGTTACCAATGTTACTCAAATTAATTTTATATATTCACACGTCAAATCATATGTGTTTGCAACTGTAAAAAAATGACATGGCATTAATACAAATAAAATAATAAATTACAATGGAGTTTTCATAGTCTTAAGTTCCTTATAATTGGAGGTAGGGATACACTTGGTACTTAGAATAACATAAACCTGGAAAAAATGTGGGAAACTTGACATTCCTTGTAAGACAATGTCCCTGGATGTGAAGAATCAATTAAAAATGAAACTCAAGAAATAAATACTTAAAAAATCATATTATTTTATATTTTCTCTGTTAATATGTAAAGTTAAAGTTTTCTATAGTTTTTCGAGACGGGTCTGATCTGTTTCAACTCAAAAGTATCAAGATGTTGTAGCAACATATTTATTTTCAACGTTGTCTACAAATAGATATTGTTTTTATAGATACTTTCCAAAATAGTTTGGGGACGTCAGCGAGACTATCTGAGTGGCATCAATTTGACCTACGCAGGCATCACCACCAACCCTACCCCTCATCTGTCACAAAGGTTGGTCCTGACAGGCTTCCCTTGGCCTTGCGGTCGGTGCGACAGACGCCCTCACCCTCTCCCGTCCCCACTTCCAACCCATCCTTACCTTCCCGTCTCTTCATTAACGTCCTCAACAACTGCTACGCACCGCATCCACAAGGACTAGAGTCACTAGTTTCTAGAGAAGTAACTGTCGACGCTTTTGAGCTGAGCTGGGTCAGCTGTGGATTCTCAGATTCTGCTCTACTTGACGGGAGGGTGTTTCGGAGGGAGAGGGATAGCTTCTATCCACGGCCACTTGCGGTCTCTCTTCTCCGTGGGCATTAGGAACGAATGGTTATGGGGTAAGGGGGTGGGGAGAGGCATTGCCTATACAGTAGGTTGTCAAAACAATATTCTGTGTTTACTTCTCTGTTTCTCTTCGGGCTACCTTTATGAAAGGAACATCTTCTGGGTATAGATGTTCTTCTCATGTAGGACTATACCATTTCTATGGTAGGAAAGGTGGTAATAATAATAATAATAATATTGGACGTCTGGGTTACATCATTCGTAGCCCAACCTGTGGAAATATTATCCAGTACTAATGTACCGTTGCTCAGATGGAGCCCGAATGTACTTACCGTACATCCTTTCCGTGGAGGCTCTTTCCATGTCCCGATGAGATGAGACGATGATAGTGAATATGAGGATGTGGAACCAGTGGAAACACTTAAACATAAATTAATCCTTGTTTATCAAACACTGGTGACCGTTGTGGTAATTCCCCTTTCGGGAAAAGTAGCCAAGGGAGCTGCCGGGAATCGAGCTTGAGACCCCTTGACAAGTGCACTGATAATTACATCACGGGGCTGGATAAGAGAGGTAATTGACAAATAAAAGAAGAATTTTTATTGCAAAAATTTGATGAAAGTAACTGATTTCAAACTATTTGGAAAACGTATTGACAATACAGTTTTACAAAGCCATTCATAATAATTATTATTTCCTAATAGATTGGCATTAGTGACTTACAGTCAATGTTTGGAATAAAGGACCTTCTGCAAACTATCACTACCTCTCCCAGCGCGGATGGGGTATAGAAATGAGGCTACGAAAATGGGGAAAGAAGTGGAGTTGTAGAACAGATTATTCGTAGTCAAGCGATAAGTGTCTCTCGCTAAACTGTTCGAACGTGGAATCAGATTTACATTATTCTTGTTTGGTTTTATGAAATTTGATAAAAGTTTAGTGTGATAGTGGTATTTGTCCAATCTATCGTTCCTTTTAATAATGTGTGTGTCTTTCACTTAAAATATTTGAACTAATAGACATATTTCGTAACAAATATTTTCGTCATCGTGAGAGGTTTATTGGTTTATTTATTGGTTTGCTAGAGAGAGAAAAGTACCAGTAAAGGGGTTCCAACACCTGTAATGATATGGAATTATACATCTCAATCATTTATTATTCACATCTTTATTCAAAATTACGATATTTTAAATGCGAGCGAGTAGTAAGATTGATTTATGTTAAGTTGTTAAGTTGTAAAGTATGGCGACATCCTTCTACGTCTCTGTTTAGAAAGAAAACGCAGTTTTATGGACAGAAACGCACCTGGATAACCACACTTTTTTTTCTTTTGGGAAGCTTCGAGAAGGAAATGTCGCTTGATATACCCCTTCAAGGTACGCATTTATTCACTTTCTTTCCTGACGAGGAGCCGTGTAGGTAGAGTCTATGACGTCTTAATCTGTGTTCTAGATTTCACATGTCGGGAATTATCATGCATATAACGTAATAGTAAGGCTTTTATTTAAATCTACAACTTGTGAAATATCTAGCGAAAAACTGTTTATCTACTTAAAATTAAAAAAACTATAAAACACCATAACTTTTTAATTTATAAAATAAGACATCATCCCTTTTTAATTTTTATAATACAGAACAGCAAATTTGAACCCAATTCAATCGTTATATCAAATGTCACCCTACTGGTGGCGTACAAACATTAATATATCTTTTAAACGTTACACCATAAACTAATGCCGTAGGAATATAAACTTTTCTTACCCTGTAAGTTAGGGAAGTGTAACGAGCCAGTGATCGTTGATTGCACTTTATAACTGTCACTGTCCCACATTGACACTAAACTGTTAGGTAGATGTGCGTCATCCCCTTAAATTTCTTTCTACTGGACCACTTTCTGTCCATTATTCAGGATCTATACCACTTCATGACCTGACTATTCACCATTGACAGTCTCCTCAGTTACTAGTTTGTATATAGGGCTCGTGAGTCTTAAACAAAAATAGGTATTGTCATCTTGGTTTGAGAAAGTGAGAGTAAGTGAAGCTCCATACGTCCTTCACTGTGAATCATAAATTCTGAAAAAAACTAACATTAAATATATGTTTTGCTTCAAGCTTTCTGTTTACTTATTTAGTACGAGTGGTGCTGAACAAAGTTAACCTAAAGAGTTAAAACACTGTACACACTAGTTTATTGTATTCATATCTTCACAATAGCAAGATTACTTTGCATTGTTCAACTATCATTTAACCTCCAAGATAGGGTCATAGTGTAATATGTCAAGGTAAGACTGCTAGCATTCATGGAAGATGGAGTGTACCTAGAAAATTAAATATTCCTCGGCCTAGTTGGTAGAGCTGCGATAGGTTGTCAAAGTTTCGAATCATTGATAGTATAAATAGGCCTATTTACTACACGTTTCAAATATATCATATATCGTACAAACAGGATGGGTAGTAAGTAATACACGGTGCTAAAAAAAATTATAGAGAATATATATGCTCATAATGTATAGTTTGAGTAAATTCATACAGAAACTATTTATAAAATAGTTACAATTAAATCAGAAAAACATACATACATACACATACATACACACATACATACACACATATATATATATATATATATACATACATATATACACACACACATACATACATACATACACATATATACAAACATACATACATACATACATACATACATATATACACACATACATACATACATACACACATACATATACATACATATAAACATACATACATAAATACATATATATATACACACACATACATATATACATACACACATACATATATACATACACACATACATATATACATACATACATACTTATATACACACATACATACATACATATATACACACATACATACATACATACACAATACATATACATACATACATATAAACATACATACATAAATACATATATATATACATACACACATACATATATGCATACACACATACATATATACATACATACATACATATATACACACATACATACATACATACATACATATATACACACATACATACATATATACACACATACATACATACATACACACATACATATACATACATACATACATACATATAAACATACATACATAAATACATACATACATATATACACACATACATACATACATACATATATACACATACATACATACATACACACATACATATACATACATACATATAAACATACATACATATATATATACACACACACATACATATATACATACACACATACATATATACATACACACATACATATATACATACATACATACATATATACACACATACATACATACATACACACATACATATACATACATACATACATATAAACATACATACATAAATACATATATATATATATATATACATACACACATACATATATACATGCACACATACATATATACATACACACATACATATATACATACATTCATACATACATACATACATACATAAATAATCACACCGTTACCTTACGGGGTAGGCAAGAAACTGAATATAGCTCAAAAAGTCAACTCCCTACTTAATCCATCCTCACTAACCTTCTCCACACTTCACTATTCTTGCATATTTTTTTCGCTTCAACAACAACCATACACTGAGTCATACATGCTCTTTTATTCTTAAAAATATTAATGTTTCTCTATTTTCCACACATTCTTCTTCAATATTTAGCAACATCTTAAATTGCCTAGCCTTACTTTTGATCCACACACCCTACTTTCATATATTTGCTTCGTCACTCTATCCACAACCATCCTCACAACACGCCTAAACCAACTTAACACACGCTTCTTTCACATTAACCTAAATATCTCATTCCAACGGCATTCACCTTGCTCTGGTGTCTCTCCTGACAAACCCACCCTTCGCATCCATGAAACAATTTTGGTGTTAACACACTTTTATATCTTTACCACTGTCTATAATACTTATTTATTTTCCCTAGTCCACACATACCCAACTACTCTCCGAGATTCATTCATCGATCATAGTACAAACTACGAAAATAAACATTTTTAACTTGATTATCTATCTCATAGAATCACTATGTACTTTCTATTGTAAGTCATAGTAAATCTTTACTTGTTTAGTAGTGGAAAAAACATAACTCACATCAAGAAAGGAATATAATTTATATTAGATTTTAATGTTAATAAATGTATTTCCTTTCAATAATTAATTATTTAATGTCGGTTGTTCATTGATGATGCCAATTTTTAACGTTATTTGTGTTTTATTTAAGTTTAGCTCACATTATAAATTACTTTGCTTTGGAAATTAATATAATTAGTTGATTTATACTTGTCATAAAAATATGTACCTCGATTATTCAAATAGTAGAACGAACAGTTCATCCACACATGGTCTTACAAATATTGTTATTATTCCAAAAGACTAGATCAAAATGATAGATTTTCAAAGTATTTACACTTTGAGTAAACCAACCAGAAAACGCAGCGTGAATTCCACTTTGTTCTCAAAAGAACTTCATTTTCAGTGTTTTTTTATTGGACTCTATGCATAAATCCTCCCCCTTTTCCAACCTACCCTACCCTTCCTCAAAAAAACCGTTTGTATGAGGGAGGAAATCCGAGTCTCTCTATGCACATTGCCAACCAACCTCCCTTATATATCATAAAAGAGGACTTACCCCTTATCTCCGTGCACGCCTGAATGCATTTTCATACATAATTAACCCCGTGACAAAATTCCCAAGCGGCTGAACGACCCGCGAAGGTCACGTGTTTTCAAAAGTTACACCCCCCAAACCCCCCCAAAAAACACACCATAAAACCGTGAGCCGAACCGATCTGTGTGTGAGTCTTCTCCGTACCTTGCCCGGATTCTAAAATTGTCGACGCAGGTGAAGGTTTTTTTTTTATGTATAGAACGTGTAAGAAGCTTACAAATGAAATGTTTGAGATATTAGTAATTTAGACATTATATTGGTACGAACAGTAATATCAACGTTCACAGTCCATAAATTATTAGAGCGTGGTCTTTTTTTTTCACTACTGATTAGTGCCTTGTCTTTGTCTATTACGGCTCAGTTCACACGAACTACAGTTTGTCGTTGCGACAGTTTGTTTTAGTCCGTGTTCACACGAACGACACTTGACTGCAGTGTCGAGTTACTACTGTTTGTCGCTAAACAGGAGCATAAACGTAATTAGTACATAGGCGTATATCCCGAATGGGTAGTAAGACCCAATGCTAAAAAAAAACTTTAAAAAACTGGGAAAAAAGTATTTACTTCAAAAATTATGTTTTCTACAGCAAACCCGCCTCGGTGGCGTAGTTGGCTAACGCGCTAGTCATGTTGAGCCCGACTGCTGGGGACGGGGAGATCGAGTTTCGAATCTCGGTTGGGTGAACTGAGGGTGGTTTTTATATAAATGGTTTTCCACTCTCCCTCCACCCAAATTCGGTGCTAAATAATAATAATTCTACAGCAAAAATTATAAGGCTTGCTAATGCTCATCTAATACAAATATCATGTGTATGACCAATTTTACCCTTTATTGAATACTATATTTTAAGTGGGTTTTTTTAAATTGTATTTTTTTAGAATTTCCCCATCAGTTATGAATAAAGTTTTTACTTTATTATAGTCTACATTGCTTTAATTTATATTGTTTTTATGTGTAGGCTCCACGTCTTAATACCTGCCCGGTCCATCTGTATACTCATGCCAATGAGTATGCGGCCAGGGGTAGGTTGGCGGTATTCACATTTGCGTGGAAGTAAGAGGGGGAAAACCATTTAAGAAAAAACAACTCAAAACACCTGTCAGAGATTCAATTCCTGATCACTCTGCCACCAGCATTCCAGTATATTGTGAAAGACTTTATGATCCCAGGCTCATATGTAAACTCCACCCCTTCATTTTCAAAAGCGGTGTGAATTGCGTCATGTCTAAAATTGATTTTTTTTATTATTATTATTATTATTATTATTATTATTAGCACCAAGTCTTACTACCCATTCGGGTTATACGCACTTACGCTAATGTGTAATGATAGGGTGATTGTGAGATGAAATGGAGGACCTACAGTTTTACGTGGAATCCGAACCACGGTGGTGGCCTGGCATTCCCCACGTTCACAAGATGTCTTGTCAGAGGTGAAGGAAGGGTTTGGTAATCAGATAAATCTGTGCCGGGACCGAGGATTGAACCCCGAACCCCAGCACAGACAATTGATTTTTAACTTAACTTAAAACCCCATAGGTCTAAAGCTTGTAACAGCTTTATGGCTAAAATAATATATTCCTAAATTGATGAAGAGTAGTTAGTACACTCCTATTTTACGGATTCAATGTTCCCCTTTAAACATTTGTGGTGAATTTTAATCTTCCACGAACCACACAACAAATCCCTGTGAATCGTTTCACTCAAAGCTGAATGGGCTCAGACAAACATACCACCCCAATATTTACACATTTGTGAAAATGTTGAAAGACGTTCAGAGAGAAACGTACAGTACATTCGTCTATGAAGAAGAAATTGAAGGGAACAGAGGAAAAAGAGAAGTTCGTGGCTGATGAAATGACTGAGTGTATTTTTGAGAAATATTTAAATTTGATTATGTCAGAGGTGTACACTTTTACCTCTGTAATTGGCTCAGTGAGTATAGTGGTATTTTCGTTATATATTTAAAAATCCAGTGATATAGGTTCTAAGAAGACAACACATTTTAACAATACAAAGAAACCTTTAAGCACCACGTTAATTAAATAATAATATTTTGAAGGTTTTACCTCTATAGTTGAGTCGTAAAATGGGATCATGTTGAAATAGATGTTTGAAATGTAACGAAATGGTGTAAATTATTATATTTCACTTGTTATAGCTTATTATATACATTTTAGAGAAAGTTAGGGAGGGACACATTTTACATAGCATCCTTCTAACTACGACACGTAATTAAATGAGGGCTTATAATGATGCGATTTATATAATATATTTCAAATTGGACGAAATTTACCAAAAACGTGAGAGATCGACGCGTTTGTCAGCCAATGATGTGTGTTGTTGGTTTAGTGTGAGCTGTGTATGTTATATGTGTATTGTGTATGTTGCGAGTATGTTCAGTGTTTATGTTAAGTGTTATATTGTTTATGTATGTGTGTGTATTGTGTATATGATTGTTGTTTGTGAGCTGTATGTGTGTGATGTGGCTTGTATGTGGTGTGTGTTGTGTGCCGTGTATGTGTTATGCATGTGTGAGTTGTATAATTGTGTGTATAATGTGCGTTACATGTATGTGTTGTGTATTTTTTGGGGTGTTATAAAAGTGTTGTGTACGCATGCAAATGTTATAAACTATAGCAAAAATTCTGGAACTCCCAGTCTCTATAAATTGAACCTTCCTCATCTCAAACTAGTTAGCGTAATTATTAGTACATATGCGTGCAACCTGAACAGGCAGTAAGACTTAGTGGTATATAAATACTATTTACATCCATCACTGTTTCCAACCTGTGGCCTGGGTCAGTTTTTTATTCAAGACATACATTGTCCGCTACCGGCTTGTTAGTCCTGTCGTAGCTTCACGTGCATTATAAATAATTTAGGACAGGCACAACATACAGTCCTCGCCTTTAATTCATCACTGTGAAATGGTAAACCCACATTACATCAATGATACATTTTTCGGCCAATCCGGGAATTGAACCCGGGACCCTTAGCTCAGTAGTCAGACGCTCTACAGAATTAGTTAATGTGTCGGATAGAAAAAAAATGCATATTCCATAATATTTGTTAAAGGCCTACAAGCTAAAACTCATTTGCGTTTTAATCTATAAGAACATTCTTACTATCTTTCCCAACCAAAGATGATAAAACATCAATGCTTCAGAATTCAGAACAAGTCAAACTCTAAAAGAACTTAATAACTAATTTCCATTCCTTGTTTCATAGTTATGATAACGCTTGTGCTGGAGAGGTTTAACAAAGAAAAATACTAGCTTCCCTGAAAATAACCAGAAGCTCTGAGCAGTCTTGTCTGTGTTTATTTTTCATTTGTTCTTTTTGACAGGGAGAGCCTAGTTTCACTCTTTATAATCCACCTATAGCTCTCTTTTCTTTTATTCTTTGGAAATTATTCAAAGGTCATGGGCTTTATTCATCTCGAAAAGATGTATTATGAATGTATGAAACTATTTAAATATTTATTTTAAAAATTCAGCTTTCACAACAGAAAATAAATTAACCTTAATTACTTATGTATAGTGTAATAGTATTTTTTATCTTGATACGTAGAAGAGAAAGTATTGTGATCATCAAGAAAATCGAACTCGAAATTTTGATAAATGTCGAAGTTTCATGACCCCCAGTCTGTCTGTACCTCAGGCTAGAGTCTAACTATTTTACCGATTGGGCTATGACTTCTTACCTGGGATTTTCATAAGGTATTACCGAGTTGTTTTTTTGGAATTAGATATCCAACCCTAAAATTAAGGGTGGTTTACTGAAGGATAAAAAAGATAAAAATCTATTTTCTCAAAATTGTTATGGAGATGCGCGGACAAAACTGATATTGTCTTTACTAGTGCTCTAAGCAGATCGCTCTGATTTCTTGGTATTGGTTTGGAGATCGTCACGTGACAAACTTTCTGTTCTGCTCTTGTTTTACGGCGAAAGTGTGAATTCACAGTAAGGCATAATGATAGTCTAGTAATGGTTTACCGGTGATGGAGAGGTCAGGAGGTGAATTCCGGCCGGGTGTACTGAGGAAAGATTCCCTAAAATAGTTTCCCACTCTTCTTTCCGGTATATGCGTGTACATTTCCTCTAAATTCTACTGTAGCTTACTCATCCCCGAACCAATAGTGGAGTTAAATACGGGTAGCCTGGTTGTGTGTGAAACAAAAAGTAACATTTAAAAAAAAACTCATTTATTTGGACGTATCACAAATCTCTCTAATGGCCAAATCACAACTTAATACTCTTCTATCTCTATTATTAAAATTGTGTTTGGTAATAAGCCCAAAAAGTATTCCTAAATTTCCCCTTTAAGTGTTAATATGTAAAGTGTATTTAAGCTAACCACTAATTTAATTTGAAATTAAACTACATCAACGTATTAAAAAAAAAGGAATTCTCCAAAGCGTAAAATACACGCTCTCTATCGGGGTTGAAGTCCCAGCCGTGAAAATTAGACAAATTTGAATGAATAGGAACTTTTAGGCAAAAAATATAAAAAGATGGGTATAAAATGAATATATAAAGACCATATCTTGTGTGTTCCTTTCATAACCTTTCACCCCCTCCCACTCCTTGTTTCTAATCCTGCCTCCCGAGGCCCATGGGTATGTTTTGAATCTGATTAAACGCACAGAAAATAATTATGCCTTATGTTTTTAACGGGTGCTATGATCAAAGAGAAACGTTACCCGGCGCTAGGTTCTGAGGCGGTCTCTGGACAGTTCATTGATATGCTGGATTAGAGCACTTCCGTTGCCTTATTTGGATATCTACAGTGGCCGGGAAGAATATTCTTTTATTTAAAAAAAAAGATTACGCACACCTTGAGGGGATCCCTTTTTTAATCAACATTTGTGCGAGTAATTTTATGTCTGGATTAAACTTGTTAAACATACTAAAATATTGACCAAGGGCTGAGCTAAAATATCATAGGTTGAATTGATGTGTTCAAGGCAAGTTTTTAAGCTGAGCTATGAAAGTAGAGATAGCTGCCTGGCTTGACTCTTATTAACTGCTTTGATTATCTGGCTTCGTTATTTGGCTGGTTTTATTTGGCTTTGCTAGCTTGAAATAGATAGGTTTGGCTGGCTTGGATTGGATCGTTTCGGTTACTTGACTTGGCTTGACTGGTTTGAATTGTCTTAGAGGGTTTTACTGATTTGGCTTGGATAACTTTTATATTTACATGGATTGGCTTGGATTACAAGGTCTGCTGGATTGTATTGATTTGCCTGGCCTGGCTTTGCTTGGCCAATCTGGTTGGTAGGATTGGTTTAGTTTGGCTTGGCTTGAATGGATTGGCTGTCTTGGATAAATAGGCTTCAATTACCAGGCTTGGTTGGTTTGGTTTGGCTTGGCTTGGCTTGTTAATTGACAGGGTGGGTGTATAGATGGAGGGTTATAGAGAGAGAGAGAGAGAGAGAGAATGAGAAAGAGGCTGTATTTCTCAGCTGAGAACCTTAGGGGTGTATTTTTCTACATGTGGCTTACCAGTGTAATTTTCACACCTTTCTCCAAGCTAATACAGATATACTTCTCAAAAATTACCCTCCTCGTCCATAACCCGTAGATTAAGTCATCAAACAACACGAATATGATAACGTATGAACTGGGAAAAAAAACACTAAAAAATTCCATATTTTTATTAGAGCTCGTGATTTTTAGTGAATTTCAACATCCACGTAGTCACATAGTTTTTTCTTTACTTCCCCCCCTCCCCCATTGAGCATTGCCTTCACACATGAGTAGGACTGAATAAAATTTGAGTCAGCAACGATTCAAAGATTTAGAAAAGAGCCAAAGTGAACGAGGTTGGACGGTCAGACCTCGCCTTAAGTGCTTTTTAAAGGTGCTTCCAGAACGCATCCCAACTCCTTGATGGAATATGGACACCAAGTTGAGATTTGGAAAGTACTTGAAAATTCCTTCTTATTTTTTTCCATAACGACGACCACCTAACCTCTTTCTAGAAGGTTTTAACGTAGGCTACACCCATTTATTGAATAGTGTAGACTTCTTCTTCAGGGGCGAAGAAAAATATTGTTCTTTAGTAGATTTACTCTAAAAGGTTACCATACCTTTGGCCAACAAAGGTTCTTACACACACACATATATATATATATATATATATATATATATATATATATTATGTTATTTGCCACCCTACCTTGTATTTCCCTATATTTTTTCTACTTTTGTGAACAATTTCTAATTTAATTTCGTGTGAAATCTTCGAATTTCGCCAGCATGTTGCCAGCCTGACTAATGACAATGTTTACATATATTAAATTAAGTAAAAGGATGGAAGGAACAACGTAAAACATTGTTTTAAATAATTTAAATAAGGAATTTTGATTTAAGGAAGAACACTTACCTTTTATTAAGCATATTAATTATCCTTTTAAGAAGTGTGATTGACTGTATTTATTTTGAAGGTCGGCCATCTTTGTTTTAACGCATGCCCAGTGCTATCAAACGAGTGAGGAGTGAACCTCGTGATTTGGAAGGAAGAAAAAACGAGCGCGATTTTTAATTTTTACAGAAGGAAATAGACATTTAATTCTTTATTAAAAACATTATTCATATTCAATTGGCTATATTTAAATACTTATATTAAACCTACATTTCATTTTTATTCTCTCACTAGTCTATAGCCAACAATTCATTTTCGTTTTTATTTATATATAGTTTGTTTTCTCTTTGGACTTGGAATAGAACATTTTTAAATTTGAAAAAAGATTAGAAGGTTTTGAATAGTAGTGAGAGTTCTTCCTTTTTTGGTGGTCCAAGATGGAGCCAAATGAATGTGGGCTCCCAATTTAAATTATTTTTATAGTGGTTAAAAGGTGAAAGATTAAAGTGAAATTAGTAAATAAAGGAAGCTAAGAGAGTGTGTAAGAGCTGCAATGTTTGTGTTTATTTAAATTGTGGAAGAATTTCAAATGAAACAAAATTTATGAAGATGGTGTTTTCAGTATGGGTGAGGTCAAACCAACTATTCAACTAATGATTATTGTAATCATTTCTTTTCTCTTTTCTTAATAAACCAGAACTCTTATTTCCAGAAGGACAGACTAATACAACAAAATAATTAACATTATATGTTATGTCTAATTATTGATTTTTTTGATTGTATATATATTTTTTTTCTTCTTTTGGTCTCAACAATACTGTGCTAAACGTTATTAAATTAGAATTATAATTAACCGGAATTCCATAGGTAGGATTTGGATGTGGACAAAAAGGAAACAGCAATAAATTCACAAAAGTGCCAACAATTGTTTTTTTTTATACATTTATTTTTATTGGTAGTCTAAATTACATTTTATTCAACAATCCGTTGTTTTTTTTTAATCTAAATTGTTCATGTTTTTTTTTAGTTTTAAGTTTACCCAGTGGTCTCGAGGTTGAGAGTCGTTGTGCCACTGAGTTTATAGCCGAGGTAAATGTATTGTTCCTTTTGATTATTATTTTTCCCCTTAGATACCAGGGGTGGCGCCCAACAAAAACACGAATTATATAGATAAAGAAGATATATTTTTTTTCTTTTTTAAAACTCATATTTTATTATTATATTAAGTAAGTATATTATTTTTATTACAATATATAGATCTCCTTAAGAGGGGTATACTCCAACATCAATGAGGTTGGCCTTGTGATTGCGTACCATTTTAATTAAAAGTCCAATTTTTATATGAAGAACAGTAGAATTCACCAACATTGATTGGAAGTTACTAATATTTGACATTATAGAAATATGTTTTATTTGATTGATTTATTATATATATATATATTTCATCTACAAATTATAATAACACTTTTAATACTATCTCCTTATGGATTACTTAGTAATTCGTCTTTACATTATTAGTTATATGGACTTATAGTGTAATACAAATGTAATATTTTCATTTACACCATTGTGGTAACATGAGCTATAATAGTGCAAAGAGTTATAAATTTCCACGTTTATATTATTAGAACCAATCATTATAAACCATAAACAAATTATTTGTTTGTAAACCTTATACAAAAAAAATCAAAAACTATTTGTTTCAGATAAAAGCTATTTATTTTTTATACTCCAGCGAATGAACATTATTATGGTTAGGTATTGGTGTCGTCAAAATAAACATAGAGACTCTAAAAATTCGCCATCTTGAATTCTTAACTAAAGCAACCTTTGAAAAAGCTCCACTTTGGTTCTTTGATTTAAGTAAAGAAGATATATTTAAATCACAAAAAAAAATATTTTTATAACCAACATTTATTTTTAAAATATTTTAAATACTAGCTTCATTTTACTACTACCCTCTTCGGTGGGCGCGTGGTCTAATACGCTACTCTTGCAGTAGACTAGAGTGACGATAACGGGTAAATCGAGGTTTGAATCTCGGTTGGGTGTATTGAAGCTGGTAAAATTGTTTTCCTCTTTCCCTTCACGCAAATGCGGG
>CABEEJ010000091.1:306242-346996 GCA_901482245.1 Timema douglasi | reverse complement strand
CAAATGCGGGGACACTTCCTAAAAATTAAACCTCACTTATTCCAAAAATCCTTAGCGTAATTATTGCATAAGCGTATAGCCCAAACGGGTAGTAAGACGCGTTATTAAAAACATATATTTATGACACCCTTATTAATGGTCTCTTTTAGGAAATCAATTATGTTAGAAAATAATTATCACCTCTTTTTTTTTAAGAGTGTTTGTTAGTAATATAGAAGTTAACACTGTAACCTATCTGGTATGTCATGGGTAAGGAATTCTGGAAGGAATTAACCTGAATAATAAGCTTATGATGTATTTATTTTATTCTCCATCAAGTATTACTGGTTTTAACCTTTAAATTAAATGCTGGTTTAGGTATATATATATATATATATATATAATGTTTTCAGCCCGTTGCTATAAACTACCCAGTGGTCCCGGGTGCTATAACACCTAGGTGATTTAGTTTGAGAGATTCCTGGTGCCCTTTAAAAATTTGAGTTTTACAATTTATTCATTTTTTAATCTATCTATTTATCATGAAATGAGAGGTCTTAAGTACCACATTTTTCGCTCTGGGAAAGTTGGTTTATTATATTCTTACGGTGTCTAGGCTAGATTGTCGTTGGAAGAAGTGATCCTCTATTGTGTGGTGTAATGAAGAGTTGTGGCAGCTACCACAGTATTGATTTACATAGTAATATTTTTTTAACCTTAGGATTTTAAATACTATTTTTTCGTTTTATTCCGTAGATGTATGGCTATGGCTTTCGGGCTGCATACAAATACGTGACGGGCCTCATATAGCGCGCGTTCCGTAATCTGCCAAGGACCGCTCTAGACTACCTTCACGTAATATTATGATCAGAGATATACCTACAGGTTTGGTGTTGGGGATGGGAGGGAGGGGAGATACTGGCATACTTAAAAGTTTTACATTCAATTTAAAAGTAATTAATTCACATGGAAAACCACTTGTCATATGTTGTCAAATTGCAAACAATAAAAGGGGGGGAGGGGGTTATCTCACTCTCTTTGATGTTTTGTTACCTTTTTTTGTATGTATGCGTTCCCTTTATAATGGTAGTTTACAGATTGGAAAAAAAACATTCTCATATCTAAATATCCCGTTTCAAAAGTAAATTTAATTGAAAAAAAAATTAGGTGATGGCATCTCTTCGAGTACAAATCAAACAAACGTATATAATTTTACAAACAGCTTATAATAATACGATCCTTTTTTCTTTTATTCAAAGATATTTAAAACCATAAAAACAAAATGTCCCTTATTGATTTATTTTGAAAACAATATTATTAATGTATACTGAGCGTTATTATGTTACAGTCCAATTTTCATTAGAAGGGCCTTAACTGACACCTAACACACTTCAGTGACCACATGGTCTAGGCCAGCATCACTCTCACAGTGGACTGGACCACTGATGATGGAGAGATAGAGGTTCAAATCCCGGTTGGATCTACTGAGGGGGGAAGGGGGGGGGTCAAAAGTTGGTTTCCCCTCTCAATTTACACAAATGTGAGTACATTTCTTCTACATTCAACCTAGCTCATCCCTAAAACAATCACGTAATTAGATCATAGACGTATAACTTGTACAGATAGTAAGACGCTGTGCTAAAAAAAAGCCATCATTATTAATCGCACCGCGTCTTACTACCCATTCAGATTATACGCTCTTACGCTAATGTGTAATGGTAGGGTTATTGCGAGATGAACTGGAGGGCCTACAGTTTAACGAAGAATCCGAACCACGGTGGAGGCCTGGCACTCCACACATTCACAAGTTGTGATTAATAGACGTCTTGTCAGAGGTCAAGGAAGGGTTTGGCAATCAAATAATTGATTGAAACCCGGACCCCTAGAACAGAAGTCTGACACCTTATCCCTTGACCGCCAAGTCACCTCATTCATTATAAGTGAATCATGTGTGCACTTAATTAAGATAAGAGTTTAACAACTCGAAGGAATTATTTAATAAATATATAAATGCAGACAAGCGTATTTGTAAATCATCTGCTTAGAAATTATGTTTAGTGACCTTCAGACAAGTAAGTAGGTAATTAATAAACATGTAAAACAACACTGGTACAAGAATTGACCCCTGCGGTACTCCCACATCTACACTAAGCCAACCAGAAAAGGATTTACCGATTGCAAAACATTATTGTCACCCAGATAAAAATTATTTTGTAAGTATAGAAATTAGTTCAAAACAAAAATGATTAATTTGTTTACATATATCACAAAATATGGAAACTAGTCATTTATTATTTCAATACAAAATAAGTGTTCTCCTTAGATTCAATTTCAAAATACAGTTAGTTACCTTTGATAAGCAAAAATTGACCTTTTGTCGACCATGACCTTGTTGATAAGCTGTAAGGGAATATACTAAGGGTGTAGGGATGAAGGGGGGGGGGGTTAAGAACTGAGTGAGGAGAGTAGTAGGCTAAAGCAAAACTATTACAAGTAACTAATGTCTAACTACTAGCGTTGTTCTGATTATTATCGTTTCTCACTTTCTCCACTACTTCTCAAAATCATTCGAATGATACATTCGGTTGTTTTTTATTTATCAAAGACTCGAGTGATTATTCGATTATTTAAATAATTCAATTATGCCCATCACTATCCCCAACTCATTTGAGTAGTTGAATACTTAAGAGTGGTATCGAGATTTTTAGCAAATAATATCGATTATTGCGATACAAGTCGATGCCAAAGGTATTGATGAATCGAGTATCGGTATTGGCCCACCATTCTCTGAAACATTAATTAGTACAGTCACTGTGCTGTGGTATGGTCGAAAAACAGATTGATATTTTTACAGTTGATTGTTGGTACATAGTTAAGTGTCCAGAAATTTGACTATGCACTATGTTCTATATATCCTAAGGATTTGGACAGAGCTAGAAAGATGATCTATAGTTATGTATCGTTACTTCCTTTCACTCTAATATGTAGAGGAGGTAACGATAACTATTACAAAGTAAATGTATAACAATGTAAAGACTGAGAAATATTTCATAAGAGTAAGAGAAATAAATAGTTAACAATAATAGATTTATTATATAAAAAGCATAAAAAGGTGATATAGATTGATGAACAAGATTAAACGCAGGACCAAAGCATAATAAACAGTAATAGATGTCCGTTAAATCGGATAGGGAAAACATGTAAATTATAGAAGTATAAAGGAAAACATTAAGTTTTAAACTGACAAATATGATAGAATTTAACAACTTCCGTAGCACGGGAGAGTACGTGTCCAAGACGACACGGAACAGTCAAATGGAAGTTAAGTTGATAAAGAATATTGTATTCCAAAACAGCCGGGCTAGCGCCAGACTACCACCAGAAGGGTCTATACAGAAAACATGGTGAATTAATTACTAATAAAAATATAACTGCAAATCCAATAGTTTTAGAGTTACTAAGCTAAATGTCGGCCAAGCTAGCTAGCTTGATTTTAAATTAAGAAAGGTCCCAAACACACAATAAATAATAAAAGGCAAGAGGACGGTCTGTGAATTATATTATCAGATGGCTGACAATCAGGTGTCAACATAAAATTGTACTATAGCCGGTCCTTTCCCAGTGGTTACTGCCAGAGCACTCAATAGTACATTTATATCACTACCCACTCCCTGGGGTATACATCAAATCCAGTACAGATTAACTTTTAATACTTGGACAAATGAGGTGCTAACAAGGGGCAAATGAAAATACTATCTGTGCGGGCCAATATACAAAACTAGCCGTGTTCCACAATTTACACACCCAAAATAGTAACACAGAAAGAGGGGTTCCAACAAGAATGCTGTGAGATACTGACCTAACTAGGTCCTCAAATAAAGACTTTAGACAACCTGCTTGTAGCCATACACAAATTCGAACAAGGGAGCATGACGTCCACGGCGTCGTGGGATATTGTGAAGTCATAAGGACTTAAAATGGAATAATGAACTTATGGAGAAGAGGACCCTTAAAGCAAGCCCCAGTATTTAAGCTATGTTATATGAACATAGGGAAACTATATAATCAGACTATCTGACTAAATAAATTAAGTCAGAGAGAGACACAAAACCAAATTTAGTCATTCTGACCAAAACAACAAGTCTGAAGGGTTTAGAAAACATTTTGGCCGCTTCGACTAACAGAAACTAAGTCAGAGGGACACACAAACAAAACTTAGTCACTCTGACTAAAACAGCACGTCTGGAGAACTTGGATATTTGTGGAATACTTGGTACATCAGACGAGATTCCCTCGGTGTCAAGGTGATGAGACCCACGACCCAAACATCAAGACCACCAGTTTCTTCTTCAGGTGCTGGAGCAGAGGTTCCTCCTCCGAGGATATAAAATGATGAACTACAGTCAAGTAAGCCTAGGGGTCCCCCGTTATATATGTTTTTTTCTGACTCTAACCAGGACCAAATATGGGCATGTAATGAGGAAAACAAGAAAGAAGCGGGGGGGGGGAGTGGAACAGTGGATAAAGAGTTGCCGAGGAAGTCCGCTAGGGCAGCAGTGCTCGTAACTCGAGGCGTCGAACCAAAGACAGTCAGGTCCTTTGTCAACATCGAGTGTTCAAGGGCTGTGAAGTCTGTTAAAACTGCCACACCTTCGCTTCCGCCATACTTGCAGAATAGTTTGTCGAAGCATAGTGTTTGTATCCGGGAACATCCACTTAAAGTAAGTAGAACACAAATGATATTATTCCAGAATATATCAGTTTTAATTCTCTTCTTTGGATTCCTTTATTTCGGTTTAGTATTTTGTGCAAATTACCGTTTGTATATGTCATTTTACTTGAGTGACATGCTACAACTATTTCCTGTATGAGTTGAATCAATCTCTTTCTTGATACTGGTAAGTCTCATCGTATTATTTTAGTCTCAACTAAACTAAAATAATATTCTACCAACTTTTCTAATTTCTCTAATGTAATATTGAGTAAAAACATCATTATTTTGGTGCTTGGGATCAAAAATCTGGATGTATACATTAATATTATACTGTCACATGGTCTAACAAACTAACTCATATTAGTAAAGAAGTTTTCACGTCTTTGCATTTACTGAAGTGGCAAAATAACTTTTTCTTGTTTCTATTAAAAAGTCAATTGCTCACACTCTAATACTACCTCACTTAAATTATTGTGACATAGTTTACAATGACTTGACTGACGATTGTCGAACTTGCGAGTAAATTACAAAAAGCTTCAAAAAATCACTTGTGTAAGATCTATCTTCGACTTGCGATCCCATGACCATATTTCTACATATTATAACAAACTTGACTGGCTGTAACTTGAGGATGGACGGCATCTATATCCTCTTGTAATATCGAAGAAAAGATTGGTAACACGATATCCTCATATCTAATCCCTCTTTATGGTCTCGGTACCTGATCACGTGATACCTACACACTGTTCAAACTTCTTCACAAATATAGCTTCCATTGCTTTCATTCTCTCTCTTTTACTGTCACTGGAGCTCTTTCTTGGAACGCTCTCGATCTAAATATGAAACTGCTGCCATTATATTATTATTATTATTATTAGCACCGCGTCTTACTACCCGTTCGGGTTATACGCACTTACGCTAATGTGCAATGGTAGGGTGATTGCGAGATGAAATGGAGGACCTACAGTTTAACGTGGAATCCAAACCACAGTGGAGGCCTGGTATTCCCCACATTCACAAGATGTCTTGTCAGAGGTGAAGGAATGGTTCGGTAATCAGATAAATCTTTGCCGGTACCGAGGATTGAACCCCGGCCGCTGCTGCCACTATAGAATTCTGTCAGCATAATATTGTTCAAGGTCTGCGAGCAGTCTCTCCATCGTCGCTGTAAGGATAAATGAAGGGGGAGTGTAAGAATCTGATTGTGTGTAAAGTAAAATTATTATTATGGTTAAAAATCTATTTATTATATGTAGTTACCATCTATTATCAGTATGTAATTATTTTTAAACTATTTTCTGTTTGAATCGTGTTTATATATGCACATTAAATATATATATATGTATATATATATGTATGCGTGGTACATTTGAATTGTGAATGTGATTTTTGAATTTATTTTCCTCTCTCCCTTATTTAATTCTGCTTTCCTAATTTATTTTATTTTAAGATGTTATTTTATGTGAATACATATGGGGGTCAATATTTTATTATTATTTATTATTTTATTTAGTATCTTATTTACCGGTGTATTTTGATGCATTTCCTTAAAATTATCCGCTTCCATAATCTCTTACTCGTGTTTACTTGTATTGGATCGTGTACATTTAATCAATGCCCAAATGTTGGCCTATTATAGTTAAGGTAAGATTTTACGAAATAGTCGTATATACTTTCTCATCTAGTTTTAGGAACATTTAAAAAAAAATCTGTTATCATTAATCTACACTTAGATATTTTTTTCTCAAGAAAGAAAAAAATAATTTGGCAAACCATATAAAGCAAACCTCATATATAAATTTTAAGCAATATTTTTTTTTCTTTGGCGTCTCAATACTCGTTCAGGTGATATGAATATTCACTAATTACGCTAATGTGTTAAGGACGAGTAAGGTTGAATTTATAAGGAGTGTACCCATATTTTCTTGGAGGGAAAGTGGCAAACAATTTAGGGGAAACCCCTGGGATTCTAACCAGGATATCCACCCTCATCGGCAGTCTAGTCTACTGCAAGAGTGACGCCTTAGACCTTGAGCAATATGGGTTTTTTTAAATTTAAAAAAAGACCAAAATGTTTTTATAAACCAAAATACATTATTATTTAAAATGTAAAATACCCCGGAGGTAGGCTACCTATTTTGAACAAAATTGTAAAAGCTATTTTTGAATTATTTCAAATTTAAAAAAAAATCATTCAAATATTTCCTTTAGTTTAGAGGAGGGGGACAATTTCACATGGATTAAAAATATATTCCACCTAATTTATCCAGTAGGGTATTGAACACCGTGTATCAAGGTCAAAGTAAAACAAGATATCAAACGCTAAATAGAACCTGCTGTTGTTGGCTATGGTGAGATTTGACCCAAAAAATTGTGCTCGAAGAAAATAAAAATACCCTTGGAAAAATAATGAATCTATAGGTTCTGATCGTAGATTGAACCAATGACTATCTAAGAACATCTACGTTACATTCTCAGCGTATTATCAAAGAAGAGCCTATCCAAGTTAACTCGTGCCTGAGACCTAAACTTCAGATCCGTTGTTAAAAGGTTTATGTTTGCTTTACTTATCGTTTGAATATTTTCCTTTTCTTTTAGAAAGTATACCTTTGGAGTGGAGGCGATAAACATAGAATTAATATTAAACAGGTTCAACCAACTGAAACACTTTCCTTAGTGGGGCATTTCTATCCTATACTCCGTTCTAAAAACATGCCATTGGAAGAAACGTTAACCATTATTTTTGAAGATATGCCAAGTCATATATAAATTTAAAAATTACTCATCGAATAAATAGAACAAATATATTTATACAACATAAATTAAATATATTTTAAACCTATTTTGACATATAATACGTTCATTACTTGTCTGTTACTTCTAAGCTCGGTTGGTAGTAGGTCTAAAAAACGTGATAAAAGTGTACCCAAGTTAAAACCTAGGGAGATGAAAAGTTGTCTTTGTGATATTTGTACCAATTCTTTTCACTAATGTGTTTAATTAATGTATCTGTGATGTTCATTTGCCAAAGAATTAATTAGTGACAGGTCATTAATAGGCTACATATTGACACTGAGGTACACTCCGTCTACCCTGAAAGGTATTACCTTGTTGGATTACACTATGGCACTATCTTATATAAACTACATCATAGTGGAATAATGTAAGGTAAGTAGTACCTTGATGGATTACACTATGGCCCTATCTACACTAATAGTATAAAGAGGAAAGATTTGATATATTTTTTTTTGTAATGGATAAACTCAAAAACTACTGGACCTATTTTAAAAATTATTTCACCAATATAAAGCTACATTATCAGCGAGTAACATAGGCTATATTTTATTTTGAAAATAATGTGGGGGGGATGGGGAAGGGTCTAGTTTTATATAAACTACATCATAATGGAATAATGTAAGATAGTCTTGCTACCCTAAAGGTTAGACCAAGATTTCACTAACAATCTAATGAACAGAGATTTGTCTCCTGCTATTTGTTGGCATGTGATGTCGATTATCTCAAATAATACTTTATATATAATTTTGTCTTAGCACTTTCGTTGGTTCCTTGTTGTTCCCGTTATTGTGAATATTTTTTCTTTGAACTCGAAACAGAAATTTCTTTTTAAATTTGAAATTGAAATTCTCCTAAGATCCTAAATTTAAATTTTACCTTGGACTAGTAATTTAAAGTTCTTTTACGAATTAAAGCTAAATATTTTCATAGGATTTGTAATTGAAATTTCTCCTTGTATTTTAATTAAAACTTATCTCAGCCCGGAAAATTAAAATTTCTTATTGTATTTTTAATTGAATTTTCTGTTAGGACTTTGATTTAAAATTTAACCTTAAATTTGTAGCTGACATATTTTGATGTTAAGATTTTTAGTTGAAACTTCTTCTTTGGATTTGGAGTTAAAATATGTATTAGGATTTAGAAATGAAATTTCTCTTCAATATTGGAGCTATATTTAAAAAAAAATAGATATAAGTTTTTAGTTCTGGACAGAAAGCCTTGATTATAATCAAAGGGATAGCTTTTTGACACGCTAAATAATTTACTTTGATAGAAAACTAAGGAAACTATTTTTATTATGGACGTTACAGTCTGATAGTATACAATTAAATGTTTTCTATAGGCCTCATTGAATATCATGTTGACCTCAGTGGTCTTGGGTTCAAGCCCAGACGAGGTCAATGGATTTTTCTTGCATGATAAAAATCCGTAGCACAATTTTCTTCGGAGAGGAAGTAAAGTCATCGGTCTCATGTCGATTGGGGCATGTAAAAGAACCCTGGAATTTATGTGAAAATATTTTTACTGCAAAATATGTAGGCCTTTTCACACGCGCTCATAGAAATTCAGTGTGAAAGGCAACGGGTAACCACCACACCATCTGAACTCCTCTGGTACATTAGATTTCTACCAGATGGTGCAGGCAGAACTAGCCACTCTAAGGGCTGAGTGGATATAAATTACATCAAAGCAGCCTTCTAGATGTTGTCATAAGAAGAAACAGAGACTAGTGAAGCCATTTTACCATATTAAAAATAAATACAATGAAATTGAATACATACAATTATTTTTGTTTTAAAGTGAAAGGTTCAAGGTAAAAAAGAGAAAGGTCACACTACACACATTTTCCAGTAGCGCAACATTAATATTTCCAAACTCACAAGAAACCCAGCAAATACTCTTTTTCAATTAATTTAAATTGGACAAAGACCTCTCTTAACCATAATTTAAAGTGTATCAGAAAGGTATCATTATTGTATAACAGATGGCGGCACTAGCTTAGTTTGAGTTAGAATGGGTATTTACCCCTTTTTCCCTTGTACCTTTCCAATTACATTATCATACTATCATCACCATCAACAACTGTTTCCTGCCAGTGGCCGGGTTACTTTAGTAAAGTGTCTCTCTATTCATCTATCCTTCCACCATTCTTCCTCCTTTAACTGTTTACATTCTTCTCCTCTCACTTACACACTTTCTGCAATCTTCTCCACCCCCGTCCTCCATTTCTTTCTTGGCCTCTTCTCTTGTGGTAATTTTTTTCCATAATTTCCATTCTCTCCTTCTCTAATGACAAAACCATTTCAATGATCCCAATAGACCCGCTTCGGTGGCCGCGTGATCTAACGCGCTACTCTCATGTTAGACTAGACTGCCTAAGACGAGGATATCGAGGTTCAATCCCGTATGGATGCACTGAGGGTGGTTTTTCCTAAATTATTTTTCACTCTCCCTCCACGAAAATTCGGGTACATTTCCTCTAAATAATCCTTCCTAATCCCTAACCCATTAGTGTAATTAGTACATAGGTGAATAGCCTGAACGGGTAGTAGGACATGCTATTAAAAAAATATCCCAATATTACTGTTACCAAGTTTAGTATGCAAAAAACCACACCCCGGTACGTTTTCTTTTTTGAGTGTAATCCTTTATCAATCGGTCAATACTGCGTGAAATAGGCTCTTAGTTTGAGAGTAGGAGTCATTTTATATTCTGTTCAAATTCTCAAAATTAAAAACTGTGTTACTGGATGTTTCTAGACAAATTATTTGTACAAATTTACAAACCTTTTAACCCTACGAAAAATCACAAGAATGGCTGTATTTATTTGAAATCTAATCATTTAAAGGTATATATAGTGCCTCTCGCATATTATTATTATTATTATTATAAATAATTTGTAGATTTTGTTTTATGAAAGCGATTTTCCTGAATCTAAGAATCTTTCAATAAGTTTAGATAAGATTCTACCTTGAAAATTAAACTTTATATTATTATTGCTATTCTCGAGGTAATGATAATATTTAACGCAAAGTGATACTTGCATATCACAAGAGCTGATAACAGTGTAGCATAACAGTGTGGTCATGTCACCATACCGTTAAGGTTACCAACACTTGTAGAGTGAGGACGAGGAAGGTAACATTTAGAAAAAATGTACTCGCGTATTGAAATAGAGGCATAGTGGAAAACAAGTCAAATTTAAACCTAACTGCTTACACCCAACCTCTTACCTACCCATCATTGGCAAAACTAGGACAATAATAGAATGACGCCCTAGCCCGCGGGTCCACAACTGAGCGTGAAACCACAACCAATCCAAAAAACTCTGTATGTTTTCAGGTCCGATTATGTGATGTCGTCTTCTTATAACAACTACTACACAACGTTTAGCAAGCTCTAGGAGTCTTTTGTTTTTCAACCCTTTGCCCTTACTGTTGTACGTGTGACACTAAGCTGAAAGTAAAATTGGATGGGTGGGAAGGGTGGAAAGGGAAGCTAGAAGGTTCCGTATGAAAACGTGTCTTATCGCAGGGTGGCGTTTAATAACTAGCAAACTCATACTCCAAGATCCTGCAAACTTAAATATTTGAACGCTACTTTATGCGCTACACCTAATCTAGGACAGTCTCCACGTATTAAAGCACGTACAAAGCTTGCTTGGTGTATGGAACCTAATAAGGGGAGAATATAGGGTGGAGGAGGGAGTTTGGTTTCATCATAGTTACGTGAAAGACTTGGGTTCGATTTCATACAGAAATATATATTTTTTTAAATCCTTAAAAATTTAAATTTGCACGTTTATTTTGGTCAATGCATATTGAACTATCGACTTTTATATAAACTTAAATGTTATATAGTTTAAAAAATAATCATAAATATATTCTAAAATTAGGTGTATGTCCTGAAGAAATAGTTTGTTAACCTATTGTAAAAAAAAAAGTGTGTCTTATAAAAGCTACAAAAATACTATCCTTTCGTTCCCTTCTACTTTTCCTCAAGGAAAGTGTTTTGTAAATCAATTAAAAGATTGATACATTACTTTAGATTTTTTTTATTTGTTATTGAGAAATTAAATATATGGTTTAAGTCACTCACCTTTTATCATTGACATAATTTAAAACAATATTTAGTGGATAACCTAAGCTGAAAGATATAAAATGATAACTTGCAATTCATAAAAATGTAAAATAAGGGTTGAATGATTTTTGTCTCTATATTTAATTTTGTCCTGAATTTCAAAATTCTAATAAAACTTGTTACTATTTTTCACAATTTATAATTATAAATCAGTCCCTCTTAACATTGACTATTTTTTTTTATCACATAGTCATAACATAAATATATATTTTTAATGTTTTAACTTATTAAGCATAAATAAATAATTAAAGGATTATATTTTTTATAGGATATATGAAATATTGTAGACTGTAAATGTATTTAAAATACTTAATAATGTTTTTGAATCACCACAATAACTGTTGTATATTATTTTGATATCTAATTAAACTAATATTAATAGTATTTACTAATCTCTCAGCTAATAAATTAAGGTTATTTAAAAACTATCAGTAAGGATTTACGTTGGAAAATAACATAGAAAATTAAGTGTAAAGTAATATATTTATATAATTGTATAATCCTTTTTCTGGTAATTGAAATTATAACGAAACGGTCTAACCGATTTTGACAAACGAATACTCGTCCAAAATAATAGCTTCCAATCAAAAGCCCGAATTTCCTAGAGAATTCCCAGCTGTTCTGCGTGGCTCATTTGTGCAATCATTATTTGTTTATAATACCATGAAAACCAACCGTCCCCGTAGTGTAGTGTTCAATGCACCTGCATACGAGTCTAATGGTCCCGGGTTCCATTCCCAACTGGTTCCTTAAAGTATTGTTCCTGAAAGAGGAACCACCCCAAAGGTTACTATCGTTTGGTTAATCATTCTTAGGCTAGTTTTAAGTGTTAACACTGGTTTGACACCCTCAAACTCATCATCAATATCACTTTATCTCATTGGGACATGGAAAGAGCCTCCACGGAAAGGATGTTTGACCAATATATATTTGGGTACTTACTGAGTAACGAACGGCACATCAGTATTGGCTGATCTTTCCCCTACTAAGCTACGATTGCTATATCACAGACTGGCGGCCGGGGTTCAATCCTCGGTCCCGGCAAAGATTTATCTGATTACCAAACCCTTCCTTCACCTCTGACAAGACATCTTGTGAATGTGGGGAATGCCAGGCCTCCACCGTGGTTCGGATTCCACGTTAAACTGTAGGTCCTCCATTTCATCTCACAATCACCCTACCATTACACATTAGCGTAAGTGCGTATAACCCGAACGGGTAGTAAGACGCGGTGCTAATAATAATAATATATCACAGACGCGTAATATTATTATTACCATGAACACCATGATTGGTTATGATTGTTTACCAATGGATAAATATATTTTCTGTTTGGTTAAAACTACTAAGTGAATTACTTGCTTCGGTGGCGGCGTAATCTAACGCTCTACTGCTAGACTGTTTATTACGGGAAGTTCGCGGATCGAATCTCGGTCGGGTGTAATGAGTGATTTTTTTTTTACTCTCAGAAATGGTTTTCCACCCTCCCTCCGCGTAAATTCGGATCCACTTCCTTGAAATGTAGCTTTCCTAATCCATAAACCCATTAGCGTAAGTAGTATATAAGCGTATAACGTTCAGTAAAACGCGGTGTTAAAAAAAAATTAATATTCCTACTTAATCAGTATGGTGCAAAAAAAAATAGGTAGATAATTGTGATAAGGGCCGTTTTAAAAGCTATCATCGTGGTGTGAAGAGGGAAAATATAAGTTTTACTTAAAATTAATCACTGAAAGCTCAAAATCTATGGAAAAGTTGTTAGCCAGCCTTTCATGGGTAAACCTTTAACTAGAAAGTTGGGCAAGGCCTCGTTCCCTACTTCAAAAGTTTTAAGTACACTTTAGCGAGATAATCTGCAGCCATAGTGGCAACGACCCACTAGTTGAAGTTGAACATTGGCTCTGAGTCTAGCACAGACTAAACTACAGTACAAATACAAATATTATAGTTAATATTATATATATTATAGTTACTATTATAGTTAATATAATAATGTAGTATAGTTGAATTCATTAGCCCTGAGTCTAGCGCAGACTTAACTACAGTACATATACAAATATTATATTTAAAGTACACAAAAAAATAACTTTGTAAAATACCGTGAGTAAATATGAGGGCGTTATACGAATAGGTAGGCTCATCAGAGTTTTAATTTATTACTTTGAAAGCGTAAACTTCAGGAAAATTACAGTACAAGATTGAGCGAAAGTAATGGTAGGATATGAATGAGGCAACATGAAGTGAGTAACGGAAGAATATATTTCAAAATAGCAACAGTATGTAGACCAACATATGCCCTTTCATTTGATATGCTGTATGCACATGCCTAAGATACTGACTCTATCAGGAGTGGGGAAGGAGTGTCATTAATTATCATGAAGCCATGGTCGGTAGAACACCGTGCATTCACAGTGGAGACTTAGTTTTAAAATAATGAGTCTCTCATCACTGTGCAAAGAATCTTTCGACACCATTTAGGCGTCGTGAAAAAGTCCCTGAGCACCGGATGTTCGTAAGATGGGTGAAACAGTTTCGCAGCACCACATCATACCGTAACGCAAATAAAACAACTGGTCAGCTACGGAGTCAGCAGACCCCTCAGCGAGTGCAAGAGGCCCAACAAGCGCTAAAATAGAGTCGTCGGCGATCGGCCATCAGGTAGGACTTGACGTTGCAAATGTCGTCTCTCTCCCTGCGCCGGATCATTCATGATGACATGCACTTTCATCCCTACAAGATGCAGAACGTGCAACACTTGACACCACAAGATAAAGTTCAAAGAAGAACCTTCACCTTAGACTTTCTTGGGTGGTTGGCAGCTGAAACCAAAGTTCTTGAATAAACTCTTGATGTCTGATGAGGCCCATTTTGAACTCTACTGGGGAGTTAACAAGCAGAATTTTCGATATTGGGGACTGGTTAACCCACTCCAGATGTATAAAAAATCACTCCACAGTGAACGTTTGAAAGTGTGGTGTGACGTTGAATCGTTTGGTATCATCGGCCCATATTTCTTTGAGGACGCTCTAGATCGTTCTGTTTCCGTTAACAGCGATCGCTACGTCCATATTTTGAATGAGTTCTTCCTTTCAAAGCTTTCCACCCTAAGCCGGCCACTGCAGCTATGGTTTCAACAAGATGAGACAACAGTTCATACTGTTCGCCAGTCCATGGCCGTCTTGCGAGGTGCGTTTCCAGATTTGGGGACATTGACTGGCCGGCACGGTCGCAGGATTTGACCACCGTGAACTTCTTGTGGGGGTACCTCAAGAGTCAGTTGTTCGCCGCACGCCCTCAATCGCTGACTGAGCTGAAGGATCGCATACTAAACGTAGTGTGTAAAATTCCTTTAGAAATGTTGGATTGTGTGATTCAAGGTTTCGTCCGCCGCTTGTAGGAGTGTGTTATGAGTTATGATGGACACCTACCTGGTATAATATTCAAGAAATGATATCTGATGTTTATTAAATGATAATGGCATATCTTTGTCTACATACTGTTGCTATTTTGAAATGTATTCTTCCATTACTCACTTCATGCTGCCTCGTTTATATCCTACTATGACTTTTGCTCAACCCTGTATATATGTATTCTTTACGTGACCCGCATTATAAAATTATATATTTCCACACATGAGGTAGGAATGAGGAAGCTATAAATATATTAGATGTATTGTGCTAGCATTCATGTGAGTCAATTTAGTAGATTTCACACAATACACCCAGTCGGGTTTCGAACTATGACCTTATTATCATTATAAAATCAAGCTAGACAAGAATGACGCCTTTATTCACGTGCCCACTGTTTCAGGTCACATTATAAAACTATTAATCATTATATATGTGCAATAATAAAATTTCAATAATTAATATTTTTTCATGAGCGCCTGTGAATAAGTTGGTCTACATATAAAAGTAAACCATTCTTACATTTTGTTTTGTGCTCCACGTCATACAATCCATTGGGAAACTTGGAATGAAGAAGGTAGAATTTGTAGAAAAAAAAACAGATTTTTTTTGTGGTAAGTGATTGGGAAACTATTTATGGGTGGGTGGGGGGGATCCTCAATATACCAGCTGAAATTATAGCACATACCTCCCTGCAAACCAGACAAAACTAGCCTGAAGCCTTAGTTCTTGTGCCCATCAATACGGCTCCCGGTTAACTAATCACCTAAGTAAACTAATAATTCAGTGAACTTATAACTCGCTCCCTCCGTGTTCTTAAGATGTTTGGATTTAAAATTTATATTCTTCCTTAATGATGAAAGTTATATATTTATATATAAAACAAACTAATACTTTATTCAATATTACATAACTATAGAAATTAACCGTTTCTCGCGTGGTTTAAGTTGTCAGTCTCACAATAGATGTTAAATTTTTAATATGTCCTTTTTTACTCAATCGAGCGCTTATAATTTTAGATTCAAATCACTTGAAATGAGATGATAAACTTTGAACCGCTAGTATAATGAAACAGATATCCAGATTGAAACAATACGCATGTATATCTTTAGTCCTGAGTTGTTGAAATGTCGCTGTCGAATTTCGTCAAAATAGGTCCACAAATTTGGCAGTTGTTATGGAACAAACAGACAGATATTTGAGTGGCCGCCATTTTGAAAGTGATTAAACCTATTTATAAATGATGTACATATTTAGTTCGGCCTTGGTTCAAAGAATATCTTTACCAAATATCTTTGAAATTGGTTGACACATTTGGTGATTATCGATGAACAAATATCCGAACATCCGGACAGACATATACTAAATGCTAAAAGGTCAAGTTAAAACAGACCATTGTAACGTTCAGCCTAAAATAATCATTGTATAGAAACAATTATTCCAGTTAAATTTCAATGTGGGTCTTGAATTTTACTCATGGAAGCTGTCAACCTCCGTTGGTACTTAGCGTTAAGTGCGTCAGCTTTAGGCGCGTCTGTCAATTTGCCCGTTCTTAGGCGGTGCGCCGTAAACAACAAGACCCGCGGCGGATCTACCTAGGACTGGTTGATCCAATCATCTTCAATCTTCCCTCTTCCTATACTTCAAGTTTCCCTTCTAAGGGCAGCACCTAATAAAAGGGAAATATCCTCACACTGCTGCATTTCTTATGACCAAGGTTAAGAATTTTGATGGTATGTCATCCTTGTATTGCTACTTCACAAACAATACTCATGTCCACAAATACTCTATTTATAATCCCTTGATTGAGGAAATGATTTTATAGGTCATTCTTTGGTAATTTTTATGTCATTTGGGATTTTTAGGTTTTTATTTTCTTGGTTCGCTTCATTTTTGAGTCATTTTTATACATTTCTGAGTCTTTTTATATATTTATTCTTTAATAAATATATGTCAGTCAACGCAGCTTTAAATACAATGACCTGTGTCATTTTCTGGAACTAGTTCTCTATTTTTTAAACGCGTATACTCTCTTTTGCCCTTCACCTATAACCACCTTTTGTTATATCCATACAAGAAGTGTATTAATCACAACTTGTGAATGTAGGTAATGCCAGGTCTCCGCCGTGGTTTGGATTCCACGTTAAACAGTAGGTCCTCCATTTCATCTCACAATCGCCCTACCATTACACATTTGCATAAGTGCGTATAGCCAACCCGAATGGATTTTTAGACTCGGTGCTAATAATAATAATAATAATAATAATGTTATATCCATACGAAAGAGGGTAAATACATCTACTAAACTTATTATCTCAGGGTAAAGAGGAAAGCTCGCTGTTAGTTCTCAAATATCTTAAAGCTTTTTGCGGTAAGCTTATCAAAATATTACTGTATTTGTTATAGGAAGGTTAGATCTAGAGCCCTTTTTCATCAGGCCTAGTCTCATAGCTCCAAAACTATTCTTAAAAATTCGTTGAAAATGCGCATTTTCATATATTAATATTAATAAAACTTGCAATATTGGTTTCTAAAGGGAGGATTATAAGGGAAATAGAGCCCTTTTGGAATATTTTGACTTCATTTTGGCGCGAACTATATTTTAAAATAGCGCATCCTAAAATTAAATATTGTGTTAGAGCTGAATGTCTGCCTGGCAACTTAACGTGAGAGTTGTCGACGAGAGAACTTTAACGTTAGATAACTTTAATTGAAGTGCGCCACGTGTGTATATCAGTCAATCATGTTTGAGAGCAACGTCAACGTAGATTTTTAGTACTTGTTTGTTTATAGTGTGAGGACGTAGTCTTCGGTATATTTCGTTTCACCGTGTCTCGTGAACAACAAAATATCGTGGTTTTTACTTTGTAATATTAGTAAGATTATATTTCACGTACTTCAAACCTAATCAGTCCTAACTGCTTGAGTTACAACTTAGTCAACCATTTGTTTTCAAACAAAAAACCAACTGACTGTGTGTTTTTCTAGATTTTTGACAGTGAAAATGAAATGTTGTAAACTCAATTGTTCACACCGTTTTGTTGTCAGCGAGACGCTGACAATCGAACTATACTTAAGATTGCGTCAGCGCAGCTTAGACAAACAAATGAAACACTAAATTGCTGTGTTGACGTTGCTCGTAATATTATTGGCTGACAAAAACACGTGGTACCTTTCACTTAACATTCACATTAACGTTACGTTAAGTGAACGCAAATTGAACAGTAAGTTAACTGCATTAAGTTAATATCACGTCGTGTTAACGTTAAATTGATATTGATTTCCATTCCAATTTGTACCAAAATCTTTCAGTGTATTGGTTTTACCCTGAAGATATTGAGGTCGTCGAACCCTTGGCCTACGTATGGATTATATAAACTGATACGTAAAGCATCCAACTCTCACTGTACGTGTCTCTTACAAATTCCCCAACCGGTTGAAGCCAATCAAATATAACACGATTACGCGATCCATAACGTGTCATATCAACACGGGGACCCCTTGGTTTAATGAACATCGGTTGCCAATTTAGCGGTTCACACGGAACGCGATAGTCAGACGCTTGTCCAAAAATTATCAGTTTTGTCATCTGTTCCACTGTTCTGTCGGCAAACACGTTTTGTGATTGCAAACTTAATCCAGGCATCACGTAGGAAAAGTGACACAATTTGGATTTGTTGGGCCTCATTATGTTTGCTTCCGTAAAATGAGATTTACAAAGCTGTGGTGGTGTAGCACAAAGCCGAAATATTGAACAAAGATTATTTCAAATAACAATTTAGCTTTAGTATAAATTAATGGGTGTTTTTATATCAAATTGAGGTGACCAGGTGGTCTAGGAGTAAGGTGTCGGACTTCTGTGCTGGGGGTCCGGGATTTAATCCTCAGTCCCAGCACATATTTATCTGATTACCAAACCCTTCCTTTCACCTCTGACAAGACATCTTGTGAATGTGAGGAATGCCAGGCCTCCACCGTGGTTCGGATTCTACGTTAAACTGTAGGTCCTCCAGTTCATCTCACAATCACCCTACCATTACACTTTAGCGTACGTGCGTGTAAACTGAATGGGTAGTAAGACACGGTAATAATAATAATATATCAACTTTTATCGTATACATTCCAATTTTTATTGGGAGGAAATTTATCTGATGGCAAGAATAGTTTTTTTTAGTGTATGTCAACAAGGTTTGTCAGCTAAACATAAACACTCCTGGTCTTATACTGGCAGGGGAAGATATGTAACCACAAACTGAAAGTTTAATCACCCTGTGGATGTGGTTATCTAATCCCAATGATATGATATAATGATGATGATGATTATTATTATGTGGTGCCACTATAAATATTAAACCTGACTTAAGCCAAAATTAACCAAACCATGAAAATCATAAGCACAATTCCTCTTAGAGAAATATTCCAATATTACTACCGGGAATAGAAGAAGGGACCTCAAGATTAGTAACCAATAACTCTGACCACTAGACCAAGAGGTTGGCTCTCAATTCGGGTCATGGAAATATATATTTAAAAATATATAGTTCTAGTATTTAATTCAAAGACTGTTATTATTATTATTATTATTATTAGCACCGTGTCTTACTACCCGTTCGGGTTATACGCACTTACGCTAATGTGTAATGGTAGGGTGATTGTGAGATGAAATGGAGGACCTACAGTTTAACGTGGAATCCGAACCACGGTGGAGGCCTGGCATTCCCCACATTCACAAGATGTCTTGTCAGAGGTGAAGGAAGGGTTTGGTAATCAGATAAATCTTTGCCGGGACCGAAGATTGAACCCCGGCCGCCAGCATAGAAGTCTGACACCTTACCCCTAGACCACCAGGTCACCGACTGTTGTTATTGTTTGAAAATTTGCTCACAAATTTTGACTTCAATCTTCCTGTCCTACCTCCAAAGCTTAACAGATAAAATAATTAGATAATTACGGTGAATGTTATTACAATTTTTTAATCCCTTTTTAAAAGTATATGTTTTATTTTAATATATTAATAGCATACATAAGAATGGACATTTGGAGCAGCTTTCGGAAAAATTATTTTTTCTTTCAGTCAACCTAACCTTATTACCCGCTTCAGTGATCTCATGGTCTAAGAAGCTACTCTCGCAGTAGACTATAATGTCTATGTTGGGGAGATCTAGGTTCGATTCTATGTCGGGCGTACTGAGGGTGGTTTTTTCCTAAATGGTTTTACACTCTCCTCCTACACAAATGTGGGGACACTTCCAAAAAATATAGCCTTCCGAATCCCTAAAAAAATTAACGTAATTAGTACTTAAGCATATATCCAGAATGGTTAGTAAGATAAAGTGCTAAAAAGCTTTATTATTAGTGTTATTTTATAGGTATTATCTATTAAAAAAATGAACATTTCCATTTCACCCAACTTGACGTATGAATACGTGAAAATATATCTAGTAACTTTTTCTAGATGTCCCATATGTCTATTTGCAAGAAAGTTGGGGAATACGTAAACCATAGTTAAATAAAATTTAAAAATACCAAACTCTGCTGTAAAGTAAGAGAAACCATACAGGAATTTTTCTTTTAAAAAACTAAATTGATGTGTCCAATACAAAAATTTTATCTCGTGTACTATGAATTTTTGAAGGTGGAAAGATAATCCCAACCACGGTAGAAATCATTGTAATGATGTGGCTTAGATTGTGGCTAGCCTTACTCAGAGAGACTTCAGTTCAAATCCCGGTGAGGTTTAAAATTAAGGTTCATGTCGTCATCTAAATACGTGTTTTTATTATTATTAGCACCGCGTCTTACTACCCGTTCGGGTTACACGCACTTACGCTAATGTGCAATGGTAGGGTGATTGTGAGATGAAATGAAGGACCTACAGTTTAACGTGGAATCCGAACCACGGTGGAGGCCTGGCATTCCCCACATTCACAAGATGTCTTGTCAGAGGTGAAGGAAGGGTTTGGTAATCAGATAAATCTTTGCCGGGGCCGAGGATTGAACCCCGGCCGCCAGCATAGAAGTCTGACACCTTACCCCTAGACCGCCAGGTCACTCTAAATATATGGATATAAATTGAATTGTAGTTCACTATAAATGTGGCTAAGACACTAATAATGATTTTGTCTACGCTCCTATCATACTATTTTAAGTCCCTAAATAAACTCATGTATATATATATATATATTCATACACATATACATACATATATGCATACATGTGTACATACACACCTAACCATACCGTTCCATTACGAGGTAAGCAAGAAACTGTGTAGATAGCTCAAAACACAACAATCCCCTACTAAATTAATCCTCATTAACTTTACCCACATCTCCTTATCTTGGTACACTCCCATCGCTTCAACAACATCCATGGACTGAGTCATGCATGCTCGTTTATTCTTAAAAATCTTAATGTTTTTCTTTTTCAAACATTTGTCTACGACATTTAACCAGGTTTTACATCGCCTACCCCTTTATCTATCTCCAAACACTCTACCTTCATATAGTTGCTTCGTCACTCGATCCTTACTCATCCTCTCGAAATTAAAATTAAAAATTGTTATAAGTCACCCAAACCACTTATTCATAGCAGTGGAAAAGTTTTCATTTTTGTCAAAAACTACGGTAATGAATAAATTTTACCATCGCATTTTTTCAGAAACAAAATAATGTTGATTCAAATATTAATTATTTCTTATAATTTCAATCAACACAAAACTAGTTTAAAAAAACTTAATCTAAAATGATAAGGAGCGTTATTTATGTAAACTGTACCCTCATCATCTGGAGAGAGAGAAAAGGTGGCTGACAATCAAAGTTACATTTTAATAAAAACCTCCAGTACATCCAGCAAGGATTTGCACCCTGACCTTTCCATCAACGATGACCAAGTGCAATGCGACCATTTGGCCATTATTTCAGATGTTTATTTATTTACAAAGTACTTGTTTTTAATATATTCATATAAATCGCCAATTAATATTATATTACAAATTAATAAAAATAATTTAACCATATATATAAGATAGAGATAGGTGGCGTACTTTTGTAAGCACGGCAATGAGGTTTAGAGTTCCTATTGACATAGAGTAGGTAAATATTTATTATTATTATTATTATTATTATTATTATTATTATTATTATGGTACTTTGGGATTGTATCAAAAATTAATCTATGTAATTTTTCTTTTAAATCCTAAATAAACAATGATTGATTGATTGATTATTATTATTATTATTATTATTATTATTATTATTATTATTATTATTTATAGGTCTTACGACTGTTGGCCAGCACTATAATAAAGGAAATTGAAATTGAAATTGAAATTATTATTATTATTATTAGCACCGCATTCGGGTTATACGCACCTACGCTAATATGTAACTGTAGGGTGATTGTGAGATGAAATGGAGGACCTAGACCACCTAGACCACCAGGTCACCTAAATATATAATAAAAAAAACAATAAAATATCTTAACTATATGTATATATATTCATATATCTAGATACATAGATAGAGATATGGATAGATAGATAGACTGATATAAATAGAGAAAGATGGATAGATAGATAGATAGATAGATAAATAGATAGATAGATAGATAGATAGATAGATAGATTGATAGATAGATAGTCTGATAGAGATATAGAGAGATGGATGGATAGATATATAATAGATAGATAATAGACGGATGGATAGATAATAGATATATAGATGAATAGATAGAGAGATGGATAGATAAATAGATAATAGATAGATAGATATGCTAACGTATTTTTATTATTATTTTACTCAACCCACGTAGCTCATTAGGAGCTGGGACCTCCTGATAAGAATGATCACAGCGCTTTTCTAATTTTGCTTGGTACTTTTCTGCTTGAAGTCCTAGAAGGGAATTCGTACAGAAGCTATTTAAAAACACTCACGTGTGGGAGCCTTTTGCTTTGAAACTTTTGACAACTCGCCCACGGCAAAACCTATACAAGTTAATAATAATAATAATAATAATAATATACGCTAAGTTGTGAGGGTTGGTTATGGGTTAGCATTTTAAACCCTCACGAGTTGAAAAATTGGTTCAATCAACTCTCTCGTATTATTACACAATTCACAGGGTTTTGTAGTAAATATCAGCGTAGGTTAGGATGTTTTAGGGGTTCTTTTTGTGAAAATTTAAATTTCAATATAATTTTATTCAAGAGACCACAAATACCTTTATATGACTTCGGGAATACCTTTATTAAGGTTGAATGAAGGGAACGCGAGAAAAGTTCAATGTTTTTGTAATTTTCATAACAAACAATTTTGTTCGGCAAAATAAATAAAATATTCATCCAGTAGAGATAGTTTAATTCTCTACACACGGTAACATCAACAGTTCTTGAATATCTGTCATTAGCATCTTAACATTTGATGAGAAAATGTTTAAATAAAGAGAAAAAGTTGTTATTAAATTCTATAACCCCTTTGACAAATATTCCAGAATTGTTGATATCAGCCAAGTGAAGAGAATTATACTCTTATGTTTCTACCGGAGAAAGTAGTTTATAAAATAACTTAAAATACCTATCTATTTTATTATTTAATCATGTAAAATAATTCTGTATTTGTCACTTTTTCTCTGGAATTAATTTTATATTTTTGATGAGCTGGTGAGCCGTGATTGGCCCGCAGGTCACTGGGTTAATAACCCCTGATGTAGATAGAAACATCTGCAATATAAACTTTCATAACTATTTAAAATTAATACTGAAATGAACATTGGATACGAAAATAATTCAACTCCTAAGCGACGTCCTCATTAAATCAATTGCTTCAGAGGTAAGTTTTTGGACGTATGTATCGGCATAAAAGCATTCAAATGCTCATCCGTTAAAACGTTGCGATATATATATATTTGACCACTTTCATTTGTCGACAATGGAGGGGTTTGACAGAAATAAATCAAAATTAAATGGAAGTGCAGAATAGTATGAAATAAGGTTTATTAATAATTATCCTATAGTACAGGGGGATCCAAAAGTCTGGCCACATAGGTATTATTACGCTATTTCTGTTTTATTCATAGATTTACTATGAGTTTATCGAAAGAAGAACGTTTGGACCTGGTACTGATGAGTGGACGTGAGGAGTGGTCATATCGACAGATAGCAGTGACTTTCACTGCACGTCACCCCTTAAGGACACTCGTTTCGTTTGGCACAGTGGGGAAAGGTGTTTAGGAAATTCAAGGAAACAGGCAGTGTCTTGGACAAACCTCATTCCGGACAGCCAATGGTAACGGACGACTACATGTGGGAAGTTGTCATTGCGAAGGTCACAGTGAGCCCCAAAAGGTCAATTTGCAGGACATCCTTGGAACTGGGTATGTCTCGCGAAACCGTCAGAAGGATTTTTAAAAGCCCAGTGCTTTCACCCGTAAAAGTTACACATCTTGCATAGCTTAACCGAGGACAGTCCGGACCAGTGATTGGAGATGTGCGGATGGCTCTATAATCGATTGAATGAAAATGACCGCTTGAGGATGTTATTCAATAACTTGACTTTATTTCGCCTGTGTGTCCAAACTTTTGGGTCATCCTGTATAAATTATGCAATAAATTACAGAACTATTATCTTAGTCATGTAAACAGAACAATGGATTTTAAATAAATTATCTAAATTATACTCATATTATCATATTCTCAAGTCGACAGCCCGATGGTTAGTTTGATGTGAGTTCAATTCTTCCTGAGCTGGTCATTTACTCAGCCCTTCAGCTGGTTAGTGCTGCCTGCACCATCTAGTGGAAATCCCATGTACTAGGAGAGTTCAGGGTGTTCGGGGGTTCCCCTTTACCTTTCATAAAGAGCGTCTATGTGAGAGTTATAAAGGACCTACCAATTTTGTCAGGAAAGGTATATTCACATACCTTCCAGGGATATTTTACGTACCACAATCGACATGGAACCAATGGCCTTACTTCCCCTGCGAAGGAAGTTATACTAAGGATTTTTATCGCTCAGGAAAAATCCATTGATTTCGGTTGGGTTTAAGCCCACGAACATTGAGTTTTGAGGCAAACACTTTATCCCAAAACCACTGAGCTCAACAACTTTTATAATCTAATATGCAAAATGTAAAAGTGACTGTTTACAAAGTTAGTTTTTATAGTTTGTTTCCCAGCTTTGCTTTGCTTCCTTGCGACGAGGTCACGCCAACGTATAAATAAAATGGCATTAATAGCACGTTATATGGATATCTTGGATTAAACGAAATGTCGGATAGTCGAAGATCGGATAGTTGGGATTCTACTGTATATTTAAAATAAATATATATTTAAATTATGTTTGGAGCGACTATCAAAAATAAAACTATGTAATATATAAGCTTTGGAAACCATCTCTGCTATTTTTTCACCCGAGTGAAAAATACCTTTTATAGTTTTATATCTCTTCCCCGCGGGTCAATACCCCTAAGACGTGCTTTTATGATATAAGACAGGATGGTCGGATCAAGGTGAAAGGAAAGGGAAAGAAAGTTGGGGAGGGAATCGTGGGAAAGAGGGCAGAAACGTCAACAACTGGGTTTTCGAAAGTCACCCCATGTCCCCTTACACCCCCTTCAAAAAAAAACCTGTCCATGAAACAACTCTCCTTTCTCCCAAGCCCATATTTCTCCCCTCTTCGCCTCCCTTTTCGCCCCCCAACCTTTCGATTCGAGACTTCGGACGCCGAGTATTTTGGAGGTGGGCTCCAGTCAGTCGACGAAATTCTTACGCGAATGCTATTTATAGACACGAAATAAAAAAATACCTAGAGCACAAAATAAATAAAACGCGATAGCTATAATAATAAGAATAATAATAAGAAAAAGTGTAACGAAAGGAACGGAATGCTCACAGGTGAAATAAAACATGCATTGGTTCATTATTTATGTTGTTGTTGTTGGGGTTTTCCTCCCTTGTAGAGCTACACGAAATATTTTCTGTAAATGTATAAAACGGAAGAAACAAAAATGTCGAGACGCGCATTATGTAACTTGTTGCTAGTATGTTATAAACGTGTTTTTATTCTGGTGTAAAATATTATCGATCATATTATGTTGGTAAACATACAACCCGTATGGGATATCCGAATATTGACACTAATATGGGTAAGAATGAAGGAGGTAGAATTCAGAGGCGGTACAGTGACAGGGACGAAGCAGGTAGAATTCAGCTTAGGTATTAGGTTCAGATGAGTTATGGTGACAACGATAAGGGAGTTATAATTTGGAGGATGTATAGTTATACGGATGAGGGAGGTAGCTTTTAGAGGAGGTATAATTCAGAGGCGTTACAGTGACAGGGACGAAGCAGATATAGTTCAGCATAGGTATTAGGTTCAGATGAGTTATGGTGACAGGTATAAGGGAGTTATAATTTGGAGGATGTATAGTTATACGGATGAGGGAGGTATCTTTTAGAGGAGGTATAATTCAGAGGCGTTATAGTGACAGGGATGAGGGAGGTAGAATTCAAAGGCTGTATGGAGGTACAGTGAGTGATATGGATAAGAGGGGTAGAATTCAAATGAGTTAAAGTACCAGGGATGAGGGAGGTATAGTTCAGAGGAGGCATATTGATAGCCTGATATATTTATCCACGGGTCCACCGGTGTGGATTACATTTACACAGTTGTATACGTCTTGTTTATTATTGGATTCAAAACCTTTTCTGATCTGCAAGAATTATATATTAAATTTGAAAAATCAATTCTAGTATTAATGTTGAATATTAGTTGTTTATGTCACCGAGTTAATATTAAGGGAGCCAATTCGATGGTTGCACAAACACATTACCTATAGACACCATTTAATGTTTTGATTCGAAATTTTAATCCTAAAAATTAATTAATTAACCATTGGAAAGCCAAATAATTAACTGTAATAAATAACGAATGTGTGGCATCATCTGAAACTCGTTTTGTTTTAAATCAAAGGCTTAAGCTAAATTTGATATTAATCAACTATCAATTAAAAATATATAAACAAACAAATACACCCACTATATAATTCACATAATTTTTGTGTTAGAAAATGTTGCTATATTCATATATATATATATTTGATTAGAATAATAATATCTAATGTACATTACTGAGTTACGGCGATAACATTTTCATGAAATATCCTCATTCTGAAGCAACCTTGGACATCTCTCCTGATATACTCAACAATATACCCCCCCACCACCACCACCACCACCCCAAACTTCACCCACAGCAAATCATGGCATGGTATCAGTATCAACTTCCTTTAGGTCAATTTCTTCTTTGAAACCCACTAAATTTACACGTTCTTCCAATCAAACCCACCAATCGCCAACAATATCTCCACTAACACAGTTGCCAGCGTTCATACACTAAAATTATCTACCGTACAGCCTAGCCACATGAAAAAACGGATATATTCAGAACCTACTTTTGGTTAAAACAAGCTGTAAGTGCAGTTTGGGCTATGAGTTTCGGAACATTCTGTATACATTGCTGTATAAACATATTTGTTCACCAAATTCATTTTCAGACTTGAATCAAAATATATACATATATATTTGATTATACCTAAGAAATGATTGGTTTTATAGAAATATATTTCAAATAAAAAATGTTTATCTTTAATAGTGGCACAATTAATTTTACTATGATAAGTTATTTCATATCTCAAATAGTTGTGGATAAATTATGAAAATTGGAAAATTTCCCTCATGTAAAGTACCCTCCTAGCTATTTTCATGAAAAGATGAGAGTTAATGTCTTATTTATAATGATAAACAATGTCCAGATATAAAATGTAATCAAATTCGTTCGAGCGAGTTTTGAGAAAATGTATGTTTTCTCTTATTGCCCTTCAGTAAACTACCCTCAATTTTATAATTGGATATCTCATTCCAGAAACCCCTCGGGGGGGGGACCTTGTAAAAGTCCCAGATACCACGTTTGAGCCCAATCGGTAAAATAGTTTCGGCCTTATCCCAAGCTACAGACAGACGGACACACAGATGACGTTGTGAAAACAAGTTTTTGGTTTCAAGGGGTCATCATGAAACGTCGACATTTATCAAAATCTTGAGTTTGATTTTTTTGACAATCATAATACTTTCTTACCAAGGTGTCAAGAGAAAGTAAAAAGAGCATGAAAAAGTATAATCATTTGTTACAGGGTTTCACAGTCTACAAAATGCAAACGCAACTGGACAATGTAAAGACATTCCGTGATAATAATAATATGTAATTTTTAAATCCTTATCAAATTTATTTATAAGAAAATAAATGTGAAAAAATAAGTATTTACACCTATTTAATTCAAAATCACTCAAATATTGCTCTAGTAAACTCGAAGAGTGTTTTTTTTTATCTAAATAGTAAGCTCAACATTTTTTGAAATCTATTCGGGCATCGAGGACTTCGAACACGATTTTTTCTCTTTATTTAGAAAAAATGTTTCGGTTCAAATACCAACATGTTCATTACCATGGGTCAAGAATTGTTTAAATAACTTTAGGTAGAAAATTAATCTATAAACAAATCTACTGGAAGTGTTTTTTATTTGTTAAAAAATATGTTAATAAACTGCAAAAATACTTATCTTAACTCATGTTTTCTTTCATACTACCTTAATGTGAGAGTGTGTGAGACGTGATCTAAAGGCCGTGTTTTTGCATGTTTATACTAGATTTATTTATTTTTTGTCGAAATAAATCAAATATTTCCCTGACAGATATGTTGGGTGCCAAGAAGTGACCAACAATATGTTGAACAGAGTGTACACTCAAAATTAAGAACGTGCAGCTACAGAAGTGCATTGTTTTGAAACTAGGAATTGTTGCAACTTAGGACGGCCGCTTAGCTTACGATTACATTCCTAGTCTTAATAAAATGGCCTCTGTATTGATCATGTATATTTCAGTTAGGGATAAAGGGCCGGTAAATGACCCGGAGTTCATCCAGGGTCAAACTGACTGACTAGCAGCACAGTTGTGTCCAGTACTTCATCAGCGGACGTTGTTAAACTAAGTCCTCTCCAAGAATATTGTAGAATTAGTGTAGTTTACCCACAGACAGTTGCCATTTATCATCTACCGTCTTTTGTAGATAATTGTATATTTTATATTGCATGTTATTAAATTAGTTATAGAATAGTAAACATATATCATATTATTTAAATGTGTTCATGCGCTACCATCCTCTGTGAACCGGTGACTCGTCGTAACAGAACATAGAGTTTAGTTTTCTTCCCATGGTGATATCAACATTTCTTGAATATTTGTCAAGAGTGTCCTGAAATTTAATGACAACTTTTTCTCTTCATTTAAAAAGTTTATCGTCTAATGCTGATATGCTTATCACAGATTTACAAGAACTATTGATTTCATCTTGTGAAGAAAATTAAACTCTATGTTTCTATTAGAGTAATATTTGATTTAATTTGACTAAAAAAAGGTTTTTTGGCATAAGAACTGCAAATACACTTCCCTTGACTCGCATTCCCTATAACCTCAACTTTAAAAAAGACTGCTCAAGGCACTCCCGACAAATTCGAGGCCCGTTTGTTCGGTTCACTTATACAAACGCAACCTATTACGACTAGTGTTATTATTGTCAGTAGTGACAACTTCTTGACAAGAGTTTACTTTTATTTTCCCCCGTTCTTTTTATCTCCGGTCTTCCCTTACCGTTCGTTGTACCAGTTGGCGCGACCACGATGACGGTAATAGCAGGACGCCGTATTAGCATAATGCCCCACCGCCTTCGGGTCTACTTCTTGAAACGATGATGATGGTGATGAGGACTGAGCGCGGGTTGAAGGGGAGGCTTACTATCCGAGTCGCCGACATCCAGCACAAACTGAAATTCAAAATATAGTTCTAATTTCGCATCCTGAAACTTTTTTCCTGTGTCTACGTGGCATCGTCTCATTTGACAATAAAATAAGATTATAAACGAATATTTACAACCCTGTAATAGCTCGTTCCAGGGGTGGAGGCGTTAGACTCGCGTTTCACTTGGTCGACGATAATTGAGAGGTCAGCATTCAAATACTGGGTGCGTGTATTAAAGTGTTTTATCTCCTTATATAGTGGTAAAGTCTTCTTCAACACAAATGAGGATGCGCTTATTCGAAATTCTAACTTCATCATACCCACTCGATTAATGTAAGTATGCGAATATCCCAGCTAGATAGTAAGACATGGAGCATAAAATAATCAATATGTATTCGGGGTGTATCGATTATAATACATGGAGCACAGGAGAGTCAATCTGTTTTCCTGGTGTATCGATTATAATACATGGAGCACAGGAGAGTCAATCTGTTTTCCTGGTGTATTGATTATAATACATGGAGCACAGGAGAGTCAATCTATTTCCTGGTGTATCTATAATAATACATGGAGCACAGGAGAGTCAATTTGTTTTCCTGGTGTATCTATTATAATACATGGAGCTCAGGAGAGTCAATCTGTGTTCCTGATGTATCGTTTATAATACACGAAGCACAGGAGAATCAATCTGTGTTCCGGGTGTATCGATTATAATACATGGAGCACAGGAGAATCAATCTATGTTCCGGGTGTATCGACTATAATACATGGGGCACAGGAGAATCAATCTATGTTCCGGGTGTATCGACTATAATACATGGGGCACAGGAGAATCAATCTGTGTTCCGGGTGTAACGATTATAATACATGGGGCACAGGAGAATCAATCTGTGTTCCGGGTATATCTATTAAAATACATGGAGCACAGGAGAATCAATCTATGTTCCGGGTGTATCGACTATAATACATGAAGTACAGGAGAATCAATCTGTATTCCGGGTGTATCTATTATAATACATGGGGCACAGGAGAATAAATCTATGTTCCGGGTGTAACGATTATAATACATGGGGCACAGGAGAATCAATCTATGTTCCGGGTGTATCGACTATAATACATGGGGCACAGGAGAATCAATCTGTGTTCCGGGTGTATCGATTATAATACATGGGGCACAGGAGAATCAATCTATGTTCCGGGTGTATCGATTATAATACATGGGGCACAGGAGAATCAATCTGTGTTCCGGGTGTATCGATTATAATACATGGGGCACAGGAGAATCAATCTATGTTCCGGGTGTATCGATTATAATACATGGGGCACAGGAGAATCAATCTGTGTTCCGGGTGTATCGATTATAATACATGGGGCACAGGAGAATCAATCTATGTTCCGGGTGTATCGATTATAATACATGGGGCACAGGAGAATCAATCTGTGTTCCGGGTGTATCGATTATAATACATGGGGCACAGGAGAATCAATCTATGTTCCGGGTGTATCGATTATAATACATGGGGCACAGGAGAATCAATCTGTGTTCCGGGTGTATCGATTATAATACATGGGGCACAGGAGAATCAATCTATGTTCCGGGTGTATCGATTATAATACATGGGGCACAGGAGAATCAATCTGTGTTCCGGGTGTATCGATTATAATACATGGGGCACAGGAGAATCAATCTATGTTCCGGGTGTATCGATTATAATACATGGGGCACAGGAGAATCAATCTGTGTTCCGGGTGTATCGATTATAATACATGGGGCACAGGAGAATCAATCTATGTTCCGGGTGTATCGATTATAATACATGGGGCACAGGAGAATCAATCTGTGTTCCGGGTGTAACGATTATAATACATGGGGCACAGGAGAATCAATCTATGTTCCGGGTGTAACGATTATAATACATGGGGCACAGGAGAATCAATCTATGTTCCGGGTGTATCGATTATAATAATTGGAGCACAGGAGAATCAATCTGTGTTCCGGGTGTATCGATTATAATACATGGGGCACAGGAGAATCAATCTAAGTTCCAGGTGTAACGATTATAATACATGGGGCACAGGAGAATCAATCTGTGTTCCGGGTGTAACGATTATAATACATGGGGCACAGGAGAATCAATCTATGTTCCGGGTGTATCGATTATAATACATGGAGCACAGGAGAATCAATCTGTGTTCCGGGTGTATCGATTATAATACATGGAGCACAGGAGAATCAATCTGTGTTCCGGGTGTATCGATTATAATACATGGAGCACAGGAGAATCAATCTGTGTTCCGGGTGTATCGATTATAATACATGGAGCACAGGAGAATCAATCTGTGTTCCGGGTGTATCGATTATAATACATGGAGCACAGGAGAATCAATCTGTGTTCCGGGTGTATCGATTATAATACATGGAGCACAGGAGAATCAATCTGTGTTCCGGGTGTATTGATTATAATACATGGAGCACAGGAGAATCAATCTGTGTTCCGGGTGTATCGATTATAATACATGGAGCACAGGAGAATCAATCTGTGTTCCGGGTGTATCGATTATAATACATGGAGCACAGGAGAATCAATCTGTGTTCCGGGTGTATCGATTATAATACATGGAGCACAGGAGAATCAATCTGTGTTCCGGGTGTATCGATTATAATACATGGAGCACAGGAGAATCAATCTGTGTTCCGGGTGTATCGATTATAATACATGGAGCACAGGAGAATCAATCTGTGTTCCGGGTGTATCGATTATAATACATGGAGCACAGGAGAATCAATCTGTGTTCCGGGTGTATCGATTATAATACATGGAGCACAGGAGAATCAATCTGTGTTCCGGGTGTATCGATTATAATACATGGAGCACAGGAGAATCAATCTGTGTTCCGGGTGTATCGATTATAATACATGGAGCACAGGAGAATCAATCTGTGTTCCGGGTGTATCGATTATAATACATGGAGCACAGGAGAATCAATCTGTGTTCCGGGTGTATCGATTATAATACATGGAGCACAGGAGAATCAATCTGTGTTCCGGGTGTATCGATTATAATACATGGAGCACAGGAGAATCAATCTGTGTTCCGGGTGTATTGATTATAATACATGGAGCACAGGAGAATCAATCTGTGTTCCGGGTGTATCGATTATAATACATGGAGCACAGGAGAATCAATCTGTGTTCCGGGTGTATCGATTATAATACATGGAGCACAGGAGAATCAATCTGTGTTCCGGGTGTATCGATTATAATACATGGAGCACAGGAGAATCAATCTGTGTTCCGGGTGTATCGATTATAATACATGGAGCACAGGAGAATCAATCTGTGTTCCGGGTGTATCGATTATAATACATGGAGCACAGGAGAATCAATCTGTGTTCCGGGTGTATCGATTATAATACATGGAGCACAGGAGAATCAATCTGTGTTCCGGGTGTATCGATTATAATACATGGAGCACAGGAGAATCAATCTGTGTTCCGGGTGTATCGATTATAATACATGGAGCACAGGAGAATCAATCTGTGTTCCGGGTGTATCGATTATAATACATGGAGCACAGGAGAATCAATCTGTGTTCCGGGTGTATCGATTATAATACATGGAGCACAGGAGAATCAATCTGTGTTCCGGGTGTATCGATTATAATACATGGAGCACAGGAGAATCAATCTGTGTTCCGGGTGTATCGATTATAATACATGGAGCACAGGAGAATCAATCTGTGTTCCGGGTGTATTGATTATAATACATGGAGCACAGGAGAATCAATCTGTGTTCCGGGTGTATCGATTATAATACATGGAGCACAGGAGAATCAATCTGTGTTCCGGGTGTATCGATTATAATACATGGAGCACAGGAGAATCAATCTGTGTTCCGGGTGTATCGATTATAATACATGGAGCACAGGAGAATCAATCTGTGTTCCGGGTGTATCGATTATAATACATGGAGCACAGGAGAATCAATCTGTGTTCCGGGTGTATCGATTATAATACATGGAGCACAGGAGAATCAATCTGTGTTCCGGGTGTATCGATTATAATACATGGAGCACAGGAGAATCAATCTGTGTTCCGGGTGTATCGATTATAATACATGGAGCACAGGAGAATCAATCTGTGTTCCGGGTGTATCGATTATAATACATGGAGCACAGGAGAATCAATCTGTGTTCCGGGTGTATCGATTATAATACATGGAGCACAGGAGAATCAATCTGTGTTCCGGGTGTATCGATTATAATACATGGAGCACAGGAGAATCAATCTGTGTTCCGGGTGTATCGATTATAATACATGGAGCACAGGAGAATCAATCTGTGTTCCGGGTGTATCGATTATAATACATGGAGCACAGGAGAATCAATCTGTGTTCCGGGTGTATTGATTATAATACATGGAGCACAGGAGAATCAATCTGTGTTCCGGGTGTATCGATTATAATACATGGAGCACAGGAGAATCAATCTGTGTTCCGGGTGTATCGATTATAATACATGGAGCACAGGAGAATCAATCTGTGTTCCGGGTGTATCGATTATAATACATGGAGCACAGGAGAATCAATCTGTGTTCCGGGTGTATCGATTATAATACATGGAGCACAGGAGAATCAATCTGTGTTCCGGGTGTATCGATTATAATACATGGAGCACAGGAGAATCAATCTGTGTTCCGGGTGTATCGATTATAATACATGGAGCACAGGAGAATCAATCTGTGTTCCGGGTGTATCGATTATAATACATGGAGCACAGGAGAATCAATCTGTGTTCCGGGTGTATCGATTATAATACATGGAGCACAGGAGAATCAATCTGTGTTCCGGGTGTATCGATTATAATACATGGAGCACAGGAGAATCAATCTGTGTTCCGGGTGTATCGATTATAATACATGGAGCACAGGAGAATCAATCTGTGTTCCGGGTGTATCGATTATAATACATGGAGCACAGGAGAATCAATCTGTGTTCCGGGTGTATCGATTATAATACATGGAGCACAGGAGAATCAATCTGTGTTCCGGGTGTATTGATTATAATACATGGAGCACAGGAGAATCAATCTGTGTTCCGGGTGTATCGATTATAATACATGGAGCACAGGAGAATCAATCTGTGTTCCGGGTGTATCGATTATAATACATGGAGCACAGGAGAATCAATCTGTGTTCCGGGTGTATCGATTATAATACATGGAGCACAGGAGAATCAATCTGTGTTCCGGGTGTATCGATTATAATACATGGAGCACAGGAGAATCAATCTGTGTTCCGGGTGTATCGATTATAATACATGGAGCACAGGAGAATCAATCTGTGTTCCGGGTGTATCGATTATAATACATGGAGCACAGGAGAATCAATCTGTGTTCCGGGTGTATCGATTATAATACATGGAGCACAGGAGAATCAATCTGTGTTCCGGGTGTATCGATTATAATACATGGAGCACAGGAGAATCAATCTGTGTTCCGGGTGTATCGATTATAATACATGGAGCACAGGAGAATCAATCTGTGTTCCGGGTGTATCGATTATAATACATGGAGCACAGGAGAATCAATCTGTGTTCCGGGTGTATCGATTATAATACATGGAGCACAGGAGAATCAATCTGTGTTCCGGGTGTATCGATTATAATACATGGAGCACAGGAGAATCAATCTGTGTTCCGGGTGTATTGATTATAATACATGGAGCACAGGAGAATCAATCTGTGTTCCGGGTGTATCGATTATAATACATGGAGCACAGGAGAATCAATCTGTGTTCCGGGTGTATCGATTATAATACATGGAGCACAGGAGAATCAATCTGTGTTCCGGGTGTATCGATTATAATACATGGAGCACAGGAGAATCAATCTGTGTTCCGGGTGTATCGATTATAATACATGGAGCACAGGAGAATCAATCTGTGTTCCGGGTGTATCGATTATAATACATGGAGCACAGGAGAATCAATCTGTGTTCCGGGTGTATCGATTATAATACATGGAGCACAGGAGAATCAATCTGTGTTCCGGGTGTATCGATTATAATACATGGAGCACAGGAGAATCAATCTGTGTTCCGGGTGTATCGATTATAATACATGGAGCACAGGAGAATCAATCTGTGTTCCGGGTGTATCGATTATAATACATGGAGCACAGGAGAATCAATCTGTGTTCCGGGTGTATCGATTATAATACATGGAGCACAGGAGAATCAATCTGTGTTCCGGGTGTATCGATTATAATACATGGAGCACAGGAGAATCAATCTGTGTTCCGGGTGTATCGATTATAATACATGGAGCACAGGAGAATCAATCTGTGTTCCGGGTGTATTGATTATAATACATGGAGCACAGGAGAATCAATCTGTGTTCCGGGTGTATCGATTATAATACATGGAGCACAGGAGAATCAATCTGTGTTCCGGGTGTATCGATTATAATACATGGAGCACAGGAGAATCAATCTGTGTTCCGGGTGTATCGATTATAATACATGGAGCACAGGAGAATCAATCTGTGTTCCGGGTGTATCGATTATAATACATGGAGCACAGGAGAATCAATCTGTGTTCCGGGTGTATCGATTATAATACATGGAGCACAGGAGAATCAATCTGTGTTCCGGGTGTATCGATTATAATACATGGAGCACAGGAGAATCAATCTGTGTTCCGGGTGTATCGATTATAATACATGGAGCACAGGAGAATCAATCTGTGTTCCGGGTGTATCGATTATAATACATGGAGCACAGGAGAATCAATCTGTGTTCCGGGTGTATCGATTATAATACATGGAGCACAGGAGAATCAATCTGTGTTCCGGGTGTATCGATTATAATACATGGAGCACAGGAGAATCAATCTGTGTTCCGGGTGTATCGATTATAATACATGGAGCACAGGAGAATCAATCTGTGTTCCGGGTGTATCGATTATAATACATGGAGCACAGGAGAATCAATCTGTGTTCCGGGTGTATCGATTATAATACATGGAGCACAGGAGAATCAATCTGTGTTCCGGGTGTATCGATTATAATACATGGAGCACAGGAGAATCAATCTGTGTTCCGGGTGTATCGATTATAATACATGGAGCACAGGAGAATCAATCTGTGTTCCGGGTGTATCGATTATAATACATGGAGCACAGGAGAATCAATCTGTGTTCCGGGTGTATCGATTATAATACATGGAGCACAGGAGAATCAATCTGTGTTCCGGGTGTATCGATTATAATACATGGAGCACAGGAGAATCAATCTGTGTTCCGGGTGTATCGATTATAATACATGGAGCACAGGAGAATCAATCTGTGTTCCGGGTGTATCGATTATAATACATGGAGCACAGGAGAATCAATCTGTGTTCCGGGTGTATCGATTATAATACATGGAGCACAGGAGAATCAATCTGTGTTCCGGGTGTATCGATTATAATACATGGAGCACAGGAGAATCAATCTGTGTTCCGGGTGTATCGATTATAATACATGGAGCACAGGAGAATCAATCTGTGTTCCGGGTGTATCGATTATAATACATGGAGCACAGGAGAATCAATCTGTGTTCCGGGTGTATCGATTATAATACATGGAGCACAGGAGAATCAATCTGTGTTCCGGGTGTATCGATTATAATACATGGAGCACAGGAGAATCAATCTGTGTTCCGGGTGTATCGATTATAATACATGGGGCACAGGAGAATCAATCTGTGTTCCGGGTGTATCTATTATAATACATGGAGCACAGGAGAATCAATCAGTGTTCCGGGTGTATCTGTTATAATACATGGAGCACAGGAGAATCAATCTATGTTCTTGGTGTATTGATTATAATACATGGAGCACAGGAGAATCAATCTGTGTTCCAGGTGTATCGATTATAATACATGGAGCACAGGAGAGTCAATCTGTTTTCCTGGTGTATCTATTATAATACATGGAGCAAAGGAGAGTCAATCTGTTTTCCTGTTGTATTGATTATAATACATGAAGCATAGGAAAGTCAATCTATGTTCGTGGTGAATTTTATATAATACATGGAGCACAGGAAAATAAATCTATGTTCCTGGTGTATTGATTATAATACATGGAGCACAGGAGAATCAATCTGTGTTCCGGGTTTATCGATTATAATACATGGAGCACAGGAGAATCAATCTGTGTTCCGGGTGTATCAATTATAATACATGGAGCACAGGAGAATCAATCTGTGTTCCGGGTGTATCAATTATAATACATGGGGCACAGGAGAATCAATCTGTGTTCCGGGTGTATCGATTATAATACATGGAGCACAGGAGAATCAATCGGGGTTCCGGGTGTATCGATTATAATACATGGAGCACAGGAGAATCAATCTGTGTTCCGGGTGTAACGATTATAATACATGGAGCACAGGAGAATCAATCTGTGTTCCGGGTGTATCGATTATAATACATGGAGCACAGGAGAATCAATCTGTTTTCCGTGTATATTTTTAATAATCATGGACACTGGTTTCTTATTGACCTTATCATGTGTTTTATTATGTTCAGTGTCGTGTTATAAAGTGTTGTCAGAATAAGCAGTGCTGGTTTAAACTGTAGGGCTTACTGTAATTTTCTCTTGTCACTCCGTAGGACACTTAATCGTCACTTTCCAATGCGAGGTGTGTTGATCAGAGGCTATCTACATTTGGTTGAATGGGGATTGAGTGGTTGAGAATATATCACAGGTCCTTTTTAACCAGCCATGCATGCTTACTTACCCTGGACACATTCCACGGCACGACAATACTCGTTCGTGTTGTTGGGATATATTTGTTCGTACAAAACTTCTAAAAGGCAGTAAAGCATGAACATACTCATCACAAAAATATTACCTCTCACGACAAATTGTTTGACTGATAGAAATGAACTATTATTTCACTAATAATATTTTGTGATATAGGTTCTCGAGTGTTGCAGTATGTTATATTAGACTTACCTATTACATTTCTAAAACATGTATGTCTGTGTATATTACAGTCATCCTTTCTTCGGGAGAACCTTATCTGAAAATTTAAAAAACCCTACTAGATCTACTTTCACCTATTCATACGTCAAATCATGTTATCAAGATATGTCACTTTTGATAGATATATATAATACATATAAAATATTAATAGGGGGTGCGAAGCAAAGATTGAAAGATGCAAATATTAAAACGTGTGAATTTTTAATCATGCGAAGAAAAGTAGAGGCTGAGTTCGAAAATAAGATTTTTATTGTTGTCATATAACTAAATTTGAATTTTAATAATAATGTTCATCTAGGTAAAGAGAAAGATTTACAGTAAAAAACAAAATACATTATATTATTTTATGGTGACATACCTGAATTTTTAAGTATATTATACGCTTACGTAATAGATGACATTTAATAACGAGTTGTTTTTAAAGCATCTATAAATTCACCAACTAACGTTAACTATACATAGAATGCAGGTTCTCTAGTGAATATTTTTAAACTTTTAAATTATAATCTTCAAATAAATGATTTTACTAAAATAAATGGTGTGGTGCACCTCACAGAATTTCTCCCGTTTTTATCTTAAAATAGACATCTACCCAAAACTCGCAAGATTTGTGAAACGAAATAATTGGTCTAAACATTGATGCAGAAACGCTATACCAAAGACCATAAATGAAATTATATACACTGTTACTATATGGCATCAGGAACTAGGAACACCGTTAAAGACACATCGATAAAAGATAAAACATATTTATCCGCCAAGAGCATAAGAATCGAATTCATTTTCAAAGACTTGAATTAAAAGGTCTATATATTTGCTTACAGCTCAGAAATTATTGATTTTATAAAAATATATTTCAACTAAAAGATTTGTATCTTTAATAGTACTATAACTTTACAATGATGAGTTATTATTTATCTCAAATAGTGTGGAGCAATGATGAGAATTGGTAAAAATTTACCTAATGAAAAGAATGCTCAAAATCATTTTCATGGAAAAATTAGGATTTTCCTCTTGTTTATAGTGGGAAAAAGTGTCTTAGATATAAAATTTAATCAAAATCTTTACAATGAATTCCGAGAAAAAATCGACGTTTTCTCTGGTTGCCCTTCAGTAAACTCCCCTTTAATAATTGCAAGTAGGATAATAAATTCCAAAAACCCGTATGGGGGACCTTATGAAAAACCCAGGTATCAAGTATTAGACTAATCTGTAAAATAGTTTCGACTTTAGCCCGATGGTGACCTGGTGGTCTAGGGGTAAGGTGTCAGACTTCTGTGCTGAGGTCTGGGGTTTAATCCTCGCTCCCAGCACAGATTTATCAGATTGCCAAACCCTTCCTTCACCTCTGACAAGACGTTTCTTAAACACAACTTGTGAATGTGTAGAATATCAGGCCTCCCCCGTGGTTCGGATTCCACGTTAAACTGTAGGTCCTCCATTTCATCTCACAATCACCCTACCATTACACATTAGCGTAAGTGCATACAAACCGAACGGGTAGTAAGACGCGGTGCTAATAATAATAATTTAGCCCGAAGTAGAACTAATACAGACCGGCGGCATTGCGAAAACCACTTTTTGGTTTCAGGGGGTCATGAAACGCCGACATTTATCAACCTCTCAAGTTAATTTTTTTTTATTTTACGGTCACAATACTTTCTATCTGAGATGTTGGGAGAAAATTATAATTTAAATATGGTTTGTAGAACTTGAAACACTGTTGTCAAAATAATTGTTCATTTTCTGAAATTGCTGCTTCCCATTAAAATGTGTTGAAATTAGAAATGTATAAGCACTTTTTTGTGTGTGTGTGTGTGTGTGTGTGTGTGTGTGTGTGTGTGTG
>CABEEJ010000091.1:262430-277937 GCA_901482245.1 Timema douglasi | reverse complement strand
ATGGATCTTCTGTTCAACTCTTGATCTAGTAGTGGTTCGTGGCTGTGTTCGTTTTCAGTCCGCGAGAAAATATTTCCACCATCAAGAGTAAATATTTTAGCCTTGCAGTCCTTTTTAGTGCATCTTCACCTCTCTTCCCTCGTCAACTTTAATTGGTTCACGTGTCGATACATATATTTATTATAGACAATCAGAACTTTCCCCTTTTCACTATAAATCCTTTCCATATCAATAATTCTCGCTAATATTATTACAGTTCACACAAAACCCGAAAAAAAAAATACCGGGACAGTCACTGTTGTCGAGACAATTAATAAGTATTGGACAGACGGATACAATACTACTGTTACAAGTCTTGTTGGGGGCACTTAGGGCGTTTTTACATTCCTTTACTAAGGGGAGAGATTGTTTGCGATGTTCTTTGTTTGTATCATCCCCCCCACCTCCCTCACCAACTACCTGAACTTGACTTGGCGCAATTCGGGTCCGGGATTAGTAAACAGTTTTTAATCCCTTAATAACTGGCGCAATTCGGGTCTGCCCAATTTCACGTAACTGATAAACCAGACTAGACGAAACGGACGCCTTTTATTTCCGTGCCTCAAGGTGAGGGTTATTACATCTATAGGTCTATTATGCCTCGTGCGGACAGAGCGGGGCGGGGCGCTTCTCACGGCTTGCTTTTTTTTCTCTCTCTCTCTCTTTTCGCCCTTTAATTAATTTTTAACCTAAACAGACCTACAGAGAGACGGCATTGCAAAGACCATTTTTTAGGGTTCGGGTGGTCATTAGACGTAGACATCCATCAACATTTCAGGCTATAATTTTGTTTTATGGTCGCAATACTTTATCTATTGTTTTCTATTAATAAGAAATATAAATATTTGCGTATAGCTTGAAAGTTATTGGTTTTATAAAAATTTGTTACGAATAAAATATTTGTATTATCAATAGATCTACATATTTACAATGATAAGTAATTTTTTTATCTCAAATAGTTTCGGAGATATGATAAAAAGTGAGAATGTACGCATAAGAACGAAGTTCTTAAAGTCAGTTTGCCGAAATATTTAGAGTAGCCATTGTGTTTAAAATATTTATAAATCTTTTGAAATGAAATTTAATAAAAATAGTTAGAGCTTATTTTAAGAAAATCGACTTTTTCTCTTTTTGCCTTTCAGCAAACTACCCTTAATTTAAAGGATAGATATCCAATTACAAAAATCCCTCGGGGCAACCCTGTGAAAACCCTAAATACCAAGTTTTAGTCCAATCGGTAGAATAGTTTAGGCTTTAGTCGGAGGGACATACAGACAGACATACATTCAAAAACAACTCTGTCAGATGGGGTGCGGGGGTGAGGGGGGTTCATGAAACGTCAAGATTCATCAAAATCTCGAGCTAGATTTTTTTTTACGATCACAATACTTTCTCTACCTGTAAGATAGAGAAAAAGTAAAAAAGCTGGATCGCTCATCGGATCTAACAGACAGGAGAAATCATGTTGTCTACTGACGTGTTTTGAGCGTGATGAATTCATTGTATATGCGACTATCAAAATTATCTTGTGACGCATGCCTCAAGCCGAGGGGTGCCTCACGAGCCGTGCGAAGCGCGCCACCTCGCAATCTCCGTACGAGGCATGCGAGACTTGCAAATATCTTCAGTGTCGTTGAAGAAAGGTTATAATATAAAAATACCGCTATACTCAGCTTTAAATCATTATCATTTCTGGCTGTAGTTGATCAGGAACATGTAGATTTTGATATTTATGTTAATCAAAATACACTTATATTGACCCATCATCCTTATCTTTCAAAAGTTTGCGTTTAACACATTCTTAATGAACTCTTCTATAACTTGAAATTCATAGGGGTTATTGTCTTCACACACGTGACACGTTTTCTTAATGTTTAGATTACTGTCAAAATAAGTTTAGAGTTGAAATACGAACAAATGGCGGTAGTCTTGTATCAACTTTAAGACTCAACTAATATCTAAGAAAAGTATATATAAATATTACTAGTAAAAGTACCCAGCTTTGTCCACGTTAATCCATTGCGTGGTTACCCTGGGAAACGCTTTCATTTGCTTCAAACAAACAGAAAAAAAAATTCATATTATTTCTGCTGATCAAGTTTTTTTAGTTATTTATTCATTTAAAAAAAATCAAATCCAAATTTTAAAATTCCTGCCTCGAGGTGCACATGTCTATGTACATGGACTACTAATTTTAAAATTTCAGACCTCTGCTTGCGGTAGATATCGTGCAACGCTCATGACACACAAACTCTTCATTCTATTAATAAGAAGAAGATTTAAAGCAGTTGCTTTTATTTGTGAAAATTGCTGCTGTTAGAACTATATTATATGTGGTAAGGGCTTTGATCGAAATGTAATATTTAGGAATCTATATCAATTTAGAATAGTCTATTTTGGATACTATCATATTATACTCACAGAGTAAAACATTTTAGCTTGCAATTTCACCAATAATTTTTTTTATATAATTTTGAAGATGGCTGGTTTTGGAACTAGATGGCCCATATACTATATATTATATACTTTATTATCATAAGTTTTCATTTGCACTTTTACTTTATCGTTGATAATTCCATAGCTAGGTTTGAATATTTAATATATATTGGGGTAATTCGTAAATTGAAAAATGACATCCTGGGCACGGGAATCAAACTCGGTATCTCACTTTGATATCCAGGATTTTTACAGTGTCTAAGGGTTATACATAGTTCAGTGGTAAATCATTCGTGCACTAAGCCAAGGTTCCCGGGATTGATTGCCAAGTCCAAGTGTAATTTTTCAAATTTACAAATTTGATACTCTTAATTGATCCAGATACAAATGTAACTAAAAGATAATTTCCATCTTCTGCACGTCGCTGGTAATTTACAATACAATTAATTGTACAGAGTTTGATTTCTTCTATTAGATTAAGCAAATTTGTAATCTTCTTAGCTATGCAAAACAACATGACTCTTCGTCATAAACGGGTAGTTAAAGTAGTTCATAAAACAAATTGGAACTAATTACTGGAGTTTATCTTACTTTCCCGTGTTTCTACGTACATTTTAATATCATTTTCTGATCATGAAAATGTCCTATCTCTTTCCCTTTATTTTACTTTTTTCTGCTCCCTCTCTTAGTGTAAAGAGGTGTGAGTTGGTAGAACTGTGATTTGTCACTGTCACAAAACTGTTACAGATACCACGTACATCGTTTCATTCGCTTTCCTCTCCCCTTAAAACCCTTCCTCCCCTCCTCTCTGAACTCAGTTCCCGACCGTTTTTTTTTAGACGGTTCCTTCAGAGATGTCTTTATCGAACTATAAATTAGCACTGGATGTGCATTTCTTTTGTGATACTGTATCAGAGGGTGGGTGATTTGTCTTTGTCGCGAGGAATATACTTCTTACTAATGAACTTACAAAAGTATTGGAAAGTTTGATACTTGAATGTATCTGGGGTACGGTATTTTTTTATGTATGTTGAAAGTGTTTTTTGTTTTTTTAGAATTGTATTTATTACATTATATGTAAATTAGTTCATATAAAGGTTTAACGCTATATCTAATTTTTAAATTTATTTATTTAATTTGGACTAAAACATATATATATATATATATATATTAATAATATATTTAGCGCCGCGTCTTACTACCCGTTCGGGTTATACGCTTTAAGTACTAATTACGCTATTGGATTAGGAATTGGGAGGGTTGAATTAGGGGAAGTGAACCCGCATTTGCGTGGAGTGAGAGTGGAGAACCATTTAGGAAAAACCCCTCCCAGTTCACCCGACCGAGATTCTAACCTCGATCTTCCCGTCCTCAGCAGTCGAGCTCAACACGACAAGCGCGTTAGCCAACTACGCCACCGAGGCGGGTAATTTGGACTAAAGGTGGCCGGCTTGGTAAGAGAGAAATTTCCACTTAAACGTTCCGATCTAAAGCAATATTTAATACTATGATGTGTTATTTCAAAATATGGTTCACCCCAAAATAAAGTCTAAGGATTCCAACATGGCTCTTTTTCCTTAATATCCCTATATTTGAGTTTTATTAAAAGAAAAAAATGTGTTAAAATGTGACATTTCATTTTCAACTTATACATAAACATATTTGCGAAGCTATGAGACTAGTCTTGATGAAAAAGGGCTCTAGATTTAGCCTTACTCCAACAAATACAGTTAATCTTTTAATAGGATCACAACAGAAAAGATATTTGAGAACTAGCACCGAACTTTCCTCTTTACCTTAAGATAAGAAGCTTCATATTTTTCTTTCCCTTCTTTATTATTGACATGACAAAGGATTGTTGTAGGTGAAGATTGAAATGAAGTATAAGCTCAGACAAAATAGAGGAGTCGTTCCAGAAAACGACACAGACCGTGGGGCTCGACAGTGATTGGTACTTTCTCGCCGACAGAGGCGGGCGTCGCCTACCTGTGACTTTGCAGCTAGTCAAGATAAGATTTCCCAGACTAATGTATTTACGTTTTATTAGGTGAGTTTTAAAGATATAACCTTGAAACAAAAACCATACGTTGTTAAATAGTTCTATAAATATACCTGCTTTCTCACCAAATTATGTTTTGTATCTTGACGTAGTTTTTATGTAAACGTTTCTACCACTCAAGGTATTCATCCGACGTGTCGTAGAATGCCGCACTCTTACAACAATACATCGTATTAAAACACTTTCATTCAGGCTGAAGATGGCCAATTTGAGGATTTCCTATAACGTTAAGCAATTCCACATTACCGGAGTTCAAACATGACAATATCTTAGAAATAAGGTCAAATGGGACACATGCTAATATTAACTCTTTTCATTGTTGTTGTGTCTTGAGTCCATCCATCACTGAAGTAGACCACACATGTTATAATACATACTGTGTGTGTATGTATTTTTGAGTAAAGTTTAGCTCAAGGGTCTTCAAAATGTGGCCCGTGGTAAAATGTTTTGCTGGTTCATAAAAAATATAAAATTATTTTAAGAAAAAAATGGCAAATACAGAGATATATATTTTACATAATCAACTAACAAAATAAATAATTATTTTATTTACATTTTTTACTTTATTTTATAAAGCATTTTTGCTTATTGCGTTTTAATACAGATATACTTAAAACCGTCAAATGGCAACACTAGTAGACAAGACAATTAGTGCTACTTCCTGCTATGAAAAATTTTAAAATAGTAAAAAAACAACAGAGAACATATTCCATAAGATATTCTAATCCCTAGTGTGAGTATAAATGTAAAATAATGAGCTAATACGAATATTTAAATATTTACTTAATCCTAATATTATCGAAACAGTATTGGGACCCGCGAGCCAACGAGAGACATAAACTTTGGCCCTAGGACATAAAAAAGGTTTAAGACCCCTGGTTTGGATCGTTATTTTCTCGTATGTTTATCTGCCATTTATAATGATTCGATTAAAAACACATCTAAGTTATTTCAACATGTGCCGTGCTACAATTTTATTATTTGTGGGTTGTTTCCGTGTTTGTGTAAGAAATAAAAAAGTTGCTTAAGACAAAACTTTATTTCATTTATTGATGTAGCTTGTCACCAATGTACTTAAATATTATTTATTATACACCATTAAGATAGAAGTTCCAGTTTTCTTCACCTTTTTTTTTATCAAATTTTTATATATGAGACAATATAAGAAGAGTGTTTTATTTTCGACACAAAATAGAAATCATCTTGATTGGCTCCTAAGGACCTTAAAATGTACAGTTTTGAAAAGTTGCTTTTTTTTTCACCGAGTCTGTGTTTTAACAGAACAATAAACTTGATTAACACGTTCACATAAAATAAAGAACAAAATATGTTTGAGTGTCGTGGCAATTTACAAGCTAACAGAAACGTGTTTGGACCCATGGTGCTTTGCAAAATAATTTAGAATTCATGTTTTATTTTCTAGCTAATAAACAAATATTTAAAACTAACATAACAATAGATGTTTTCAATTATTTTTTTCTTATCACTGAGTCTTATCACTTGTTAAGTTTATGAGAATATATGATAACTTCTTTAATGGGTAGGGATGAAGTTGGAGGTATTTTAGAGGTAGTATACTCGCATTTGCATGAAAGCAGAGAGGGAATTTTTTTTTTTTAACTACCCTTAGTAGACCTGTCCTGGATTCGTAGCTTAGATCTCCCTATCTTCAGCAAACCAATCTAACACAAGAGTAACGCATTTGACCGCTAGGCAATTGAAGTGGGTTTTAAAATTATTGTAGTGCATCATGAAAAAAAATCTAACGAGACATGTGGTTCCCATTTAAAGAGTTATTTCAAATAATTCCACAACAGTAGATGTAGTTGTCTACTAGTATCTCGCTTTGAAAACACACGCACAATGATTAACTATGTTGGCTTAGGTGCACGCGCAGTAATTGAGTTGTTGGTTTTTAAATTTAATTGGGTATCTCAAGCTGATTCTGTCACTCAGATAGGGAAAAGCTGACAACTCTGATGAAGCTAAAATCTCATGATTGGCTTAGATCTCTTGTTTATTTTTGTTTTTTTGCTTTTTGCGAAAGTACGAATCCCCATTAAGTCATCGACTCACGTGGTTAATTCATTTGAAGGTTTCCACACGAGTTGAAACCCCGATTTAGTATAGTGCTTAAATACGATGAATTTTAGACACATGTGAATGTGTAAAAGGGGTAAGTAAAGCTGAACAAGTTCTGCTTGTGAAAAAAAAAGTTCACAAAATGACTTGCGATCAATGTAGATTAACAATGATACTATCAGATTTGCGTCAGAAGGTTAGGAACGCCATCTTTTAGGTTATTATTATTTATGTGTATCAAGGCTACATCACTCGTAGCCCAGTTTGTGTAATGATTAGTCAGTACTAGTGTACCGTTGTTCAAGGGATGCCCGAATGTACTAATCGTTCATTTTATTTTATTTTTGTCCGTGGAGGCTCTTTTTATGTACCGATGAGATTATGGTATGATGATAGTGAGTATGAGGGTGTGGAACCAGTGGAAACACTTAAAACCAACCTAAGCCTAACTAAATAAAACCTGGTAGCCGTAGGGGTAGTTTCCCTTTTGGGTAAAATACCCATTTTACTAGTCAGGAATCTAACTCAGGATTCTTTGGATTTGTAGCCAGGTGTACTTACTCTTACACCAAAGGGCCGGTTGGCTATTAGGATTAAAGTGAATATCTATATTATTATTATTATTATTAACACCACGTCTTACTACCCGTCCGGGTTATACGCACTTACTCTAATGTGTAGTGGTAGGGTGATTGTGAGATGGAATGGAGGACCTACAGCTTAACGTGGGATCCGAACCACGTTGGAGACCTGGCATTCCCCACATTCACAAGATGTCTTGTCAGAGGTGAAATTTATAAATCGAAGTACCACAAACTCGTATCTGCAAAACCACGTTAACATGGTATGTCTGTTGTAATAGTCACTGTATAATCACAAATTCACGATATTGACCCAATTCAAGGTATACCTGACCGTATTTCTCAAGTTATTTTACTATCAAATAAATAAGTTTATATTTATTATTTTCAAAGTAGAATTTTAAACTGGTGTCACCAAGATATAGCTAGCTCTATTGGTTACTTTAAATTTATACGCTTTAACACATGAATTATTTGCGGGCTTCGTTAATTGGATAACCTGCATGTATGTACCCACGGAATAAACGTTAAGCTAGCCTAGTTGATAGGGAAGTAGGGGTTAAAATCCTAGCTAAGTATATTGAAGGTATCCTAAGGTGGGAATATAGGGTACGTGATAAAAGGCCAGTGTGTTTGCAGTTTTTATATCAAAACTTTGTTTGGTAAAAATAAATCAAATATTGCTTCGGTACAAATATAAAGTTTAATGCTCTTCATATGGTGATATCAACAGTTGTTGAATGTCTGTCATAAGTATAGTGGCATTAGATGAAAAACTTTTTAAATTAAGAGAAAAGTTTGTCTTTAAATTCCAGGACACTCTTTACAGCAATTGAAAATCTGTTTATATAACCATGGGGAGAAAGTTAAATTCTATGTCCTTACTGGAGCAATTTTTTTTTATCTACAAAAATGTTTTGTTATAAGATCTGTAAAAACACTTAACTTTACCGTTCCGCCTTCCCTACATTCCAACCTCAAATGGTTATGCCCCCCGCCCCCGAAATATAAGATGTATATCCTCTAAAATAATACCTTTCCTAGCCTTACCTCATAAATTTAATCAAATGCGGATAGCCCGAATGGGCAGACGGTCTCAATATAAAATAAAGACAAACTTGTTGGCTCACTGTCCTCATGTCTGAGACAATAAGGTAAATATTTTGTATGATCGAGTTTGTAAGCTCTAACAAAACCAACCCTAATTCTTGTTAATATTCGCTTTACAGTTTTGAAGTGTTAGTAAAATAATGAGATATTCCAAACACGTAAATTCCCTGCTAGTTTCTCGATTGTTTCGTGGTTGGTCAAGGAGACTAGTTAGTATTCACTTCATTGCTCCTTGTAGTCTACTGCATGGAATTTTGTTCCCATCCTTATCCTTTAACAAGTATTTCTCATGACAGCTACAACGCGACATAGAGTACAGTCAGGGGACTATTTGTCAGATACCCCCGCTTCGGTGTCCGCGTAGTCTAAGGCATAACTCTTACAATAGACTCAACTACCTATAAGGTGACCTCGCGGTCTAGGGGTAAGGTGTCAGACTTCTGTTCTGGCGGCCGGGGTTCAATCCTCGGTCCCGGCACAGATTTATCTGATTACCAAACCCTTCCTTCACCTCTGACAAGACATCTTGTGAATGTGGGTAATGCTAGGCCTCCATCGTGGTTCGGATTCCACGTTAAATTGTAGGTCCTCCATTTCATCTCACAATCACCCTACAATTACACATTAGCGTAAGTGCGTATAACCCGAACGGGTAGTAAGACGTGGTGCTAATAATAATAATAATAATAATAATATCTACCTATAACGAAGAAGTCAGGGCTTGAATCCCAGTCGAGTGTAATGAGGACTTTGTTCCTACATAGTTTTCCACACTACATACACACAAATGAAGATACACTTCATCTAAATTCAACCTTCCTCATCCCTAAATCATGAGCATAATTAGTACATAGGTGTATATCCTGAGTAGGTAGTACGACATGGTGCTAAAAATATATATTTATTATGAGTAAACAAGATTATCAACGACTCCGCAACAACAAAATTAAGTATAAAGAGCACCACCGCAGAGTTTCTCACTTCCTTACCTAAAGATGGAGGTAATTACCCCAAACTCATAACATATGTGAAGCTAAATAATATACATTGCTGCAGAAACAGACCACCAAAGAGCATACACGAAATAATATACACTTTTACAAAAACCATTTGAGAAAAAGTAATATATCTGTTCACCAAAGAAGATAAGAATCAATTACCCAGACCTCAATTCAATATATTATATATATTTGCTAATAGCTCAGAAATTATTGGTTTTATAAAAAATATATTTCAAAACAGATTTTTTTATTTTTAATAGTAGCCCAGTACAACTTTTTAATTATAAGTTATTTCGTATTGCGTCCTTGTACTATATCTGATCATTTATTCAAAGTACCCTCAAAGTCATTCATTTTCCAGGAAAAGTTAAATGCTCTTATTTGTTTCTAAAATTAAACAGTGCATGGATACCAATTTTAATTGAAATTCGCAAAGAGTCGATTTTGAGAAAATTGATTTATTTTTCTATTTTTGCCACTTATTTAATAACACCTAAATAGCAATCCTCTTACAACGTAGCTTACGTATATATTTTTATTGCCAGTTTTAACGCCACTAAGATTAAAGTTTGTATGTTATTTTTCATATTCAACCTGATTTGTAAACAAGTTTATCCAGGATTTTCCTTTAATTTATAAATGTGCTTGAATACATTAGTAACGTGCTAATTTCATATTAGTAGGCTACATACACTCAAAAAAATACCTTATATGTGATTATCACTTTAAATCCAAGAACTAATAAATTCAAATAATGTGTGAAAGATATGTAAAACCCTATTGCTGGAAACGCCCAAACTTGAGGAAAGATTACCCCAGCTGACTGTTCAACACTTCCTGGTGGAAGTTCAAAACACAAGACACCTTGCTCTCTTGCCAGACTCAACTGTAATGACTGTCCGCTCCCCAAATGTTGTCATCAGCGGCCGTTTCCAAACGCTAGTAGGCATTCTAATTTGTTCTAGATCACCCCCTCATTGGTTTATTTCCCTTTACTAATACGTCAGTGCATCTGGTATAAAACCACCCCCATCTCACTTCATATTTTATATTCTATTCTAACTACTCGTTGTAGGAACGTTGGAACGTTGTAGGAGGACTAGTGGACTAACAAGCTATGATCACGATGTTTGACGCGTCGGTCTCGCCTCCTCGCTGCAGATGAAGTAAAGTATGTGAGTATGTGAATTTAGATCGAAGGATTTTTTATAAGGTCTACGTGATCTGTTTTGTCTATGTCCATAAGATATAGTTTTGAATGTCAGCGTTTCTTGTCTGATTTTCTATGTCCATAAGACATAATTGTGAATGTTAGGGTTTCTGATCTGTTTTTATGCATTCATAAGACATAGTTTTGAATTTCAATGTTTCTGATTTGTTTTTCTATGTCCATAAGACATAGTTTTGAATGTTAGAGTTTCTGATCTGTTTTTCTATATCTATAAGACCTAGTTTTGAATGTCAGCGTTTCTTATCTGATTTTCTATGTCCATAAGACATAGTTTTGAATGTCAGGGTTTTGATCTGTTTTTCTATGTCCATAGGACATAGTCTTAAATATTTGGGCAATAACTAAACGACCTATACTGTATGACCATGTTACAGCTAGTCTAACCCTTTAGATCGAAAGAAGATGGAGATCAGGTAATCTATAGCTTTGTTTCATGACCTAGTTGGGTCTTTGACTGATACCAGTCTCTAATCTTTCTATTGATGTACCTTTGTACGGTTAACTCGTGAGTATGTTACTAGGCCATTGGCGGCCGGGGTTCAATCAATCCTCGGTCCTGGCATAGATTTATCTGATTACCAAACCCTTCCTTCACCTCTGACAAGACATCTTGTGAATGTGGGGAATGCCGGGCCTCCACCGTAGTTCGGATTCCACGTTAAACTGTAGGTCCTTCATTTCATCTCACAATCACCCTACCATTACAGATTAGCGTAAGTGCGTATAACCCGAACGGGTAGTAAGACGCGGTGCTAATAATAATAATACTAGGCCATCATAATGTCCCGCGTGGTTTTGTTTTGTTTATTTGTCCGGTTCCCTTCAGGTATCACTTGAATTAGTTAGTGTTTAACTTTCAGAATATGATATATTGATGGAGAATTCTTCAATAAAAAGCATAAATAATAGCTTCAGCTATTTGATTCTTATATGTGAGATCCTTAACAATTATAATAATTGTACAAGTGGCAACAATAAGCCAACTACCGAGTCGGAGGTGGCTGCGTTATCAGGTAGCTCGTGATCTTAATAAATCACACATTTTTAACCGACTTTTGCCTTAAAATATTAGTGAAGAATGACCCTGGGCACGGGACGAATCCTGGATAACTCACTGGTTAGAGCATTGACGTACTAAGCCGAAGGTCTCGGGTTTAATTCCGGTGTCCAGGTGTCATTTTTCAACTTTCAGAATAATGTTTAACTGTTTGCAGTTGTTATAGTCTGAGTCCAGACTTGTGTTGAAATTTAAATATACTATTAAATGACCAGCCAGTACTAATGAGGAATTATAGACAGGCCACAGTATATTTTCTACAACCTAGATTCCTGGTAGCTCACCATTAAATATTTATAAACTTATATTTCCTCTTCTAGGAACTTAACCTTTGTATGTCGTAACTCAATATGAAGTTAACTCATTCTAGCTATCTCGTTTAACTACCAACGTTGTAACTCTTTAAACTAGGACTTTCTTGAATTAGGTATTGTTATCTATTATTCTTGTATATGCTTATTAGGTTAAAGTCTAGTAGCCGCAAGGCTGGAGTGGTGTTATGTATTGGTGCTTAACCTTAAATCCATAACTGCTTCTAATTCAAATTGCCATTTTGTTGAGGCAGATGCACCTTCAGTTTATAATGTGTATTTGTTCTACTTTAACGAGATATGCCCTTTTCTAATAAAGACACAGCCATACTTGTCTTGGTTGCAGGTCAAACCAAGGTGCTTCCCACCTAACGCTCCCAATTGGGACAAAAATGTCTAAAGTAACAGATATGGTTCTCATCAATAGATGATGTAATGTTTTGTATATGATCTCATCAAACCATTTGTAATACCTTCGACTTGTTTCGACTTGTTTGAATACATATAAACTGATTTGTTAAACCTGTATATCTCTCCTATGTTTCATCTTTCCTGTCCTACTTTGCATATCTCTGTTACTGTATTCGTCACTTCTTCTATCAAATAGAAAAAAGCGGCGATACACATTCGTGCCATGTTAAGTTTTTGCTATTAAAATAATTGATATAAAATTATTTTTGAGCTAGCCACAATGTAAATTGAATTTGAATCGAGTATGCATCAAAACAAAACAAAAATTAACTTTCAAAAATTATATTTTAAACTGTTGTTAATAAGAAATTTGAACCATCCTATATAACTTTGTAATATAAAAACATATTTAGAAAAACTACTATTATTACTACCAATTATCTTGTATTTGGTCGTTGTTTTATACTTTTATTAAAGACCAGTTTTGTTTTAAATTAGGGTGTGAATGTAAATTATTATTATTATTATTATTATTATTATTATTAGCACCGCGTGTTACTACCCGTTCGGGTTGTACGCATTTACGCTAATGTGTAATGGTAGGGCGATTGTGAGATGAAATGGAGGATCTACAGCTTAACGTGGAATCCGAACCACGGTGGAGGCCTGGCATTCCCCACATTCACAAGTTGTGAATAATACACGTCTTGTCAGAGCTGAAGGAAGGGTTTGGCAATCAGATAAATCTGTGCCGGGACCTAGGATTGAACCCCGGACCCCAGCACAGAAGTCTGACACCTTAACCCTAGACCACCAGGTCACCCGATGAATTTAAAGATAATACTCTGCACGAGAGGGTGTTTAGGATTTGTTATAGTCCATATTAATAAAAAATATATAATTATTTTATCAGTAGTGGTATTACCTATCAAAAGTGACAGCTTTAGATTACATTATTTTACGTTTATATACACATATATTCGTATAAAAGTATATTTACAAACTTTTGTAATCACAGTTTTAACTGCTATGTGTGTGTTTTCTTTAACATCTACAATAAATAAAACCATATTGACTAAGTCAGTTCTCAAGCCTACCACCACCAAAATTATATGTTGTAAGAGAATGCAGACTAAAAAAATTAACCAAAACCTAGTGTAGTGTTCGATGAAAACAATTAAAATTCCAAACTATGCCCATCGCGTTTCTTATCACAGTCAAAATGGAGGTTGACATTTATCTCTAAGTCCCCTTGTCTTTGACTTGCTTACAAATTACTCTTTTGAGATACAGAAAGGTATAGTGTGTTTTTTACTGCATTACTTATTTAAACAAACAATCTCTTATATTACAGGTGCTGAAGACAAGAACCTCCACTTTAATTCCAGTGGATTCTACTAAAGGCGTCGACCAAAGTACGGATGGCATTAAATAGAAAAAATAAAACACTGTACAGTACCAATTACAAAAGAAAAAAGATTTATTTTTGGAGGCGTGCTAAGATTAAGAATGTTGAAGTCGATGGTTAAAAATATCTCTCGACTCGACTTTTTCACACACAATACTCTTCGCTTTTGCAAAAAAACTAATAAAGAAGAAAAACTCAATATGTTATGAACTGATGGGAAAAATATCATTAAATATTACATATTTCAATAGTAGCATTTTTTTTAACACCTACTAGTGATCAAACTACCTATACAAGGCTAGCATAGATAAATTAGGAAAGTTTATGAAAATATGTATTAAATTATATTATATTATAATACCCACTTCGATGGCTATTGTATTATATTTTGCGCTTGACTGGCCGCATAGTCTAAGGCGCTACTCTCGCAATAGAATAGACTTCCGATGATTGGATTCGATCCCGGTCGCGTGTACTGAGGGTTGTGATTCCTAAATGGTATCCCACTTTCCCTCCACGCAAATGCGTGTACACTTTCTCTAAATTCAACCTTCCTCATCTCTAACCAACTAGCTTAATTAGTTCATAAGCGTATAACCCGAATGGGTAAGACGTGGAGCTAAAATATACTATATATTATATTATACTCCTATTACACTATATTATATTATCATCAATACTATTTTGTTTAGAAGAAAAATGTATGCCAAGTTTTAAAACCATGAAATGAGTCACTGGTATAAAGTAAATAAAAGAATTTAGTTTACTGTCTTCCGTGCTTGCCATCATTTTAAAACACACGTATCTAATATTTAGTCCTTGGTATTTTATTTCTTTGGAACTATCTATAAAGAATTTAGTCATATTTGGGTACAAAATATGTTTAAAGCCTCTTTGGTCTTTGATTTATCAATAAAAAACTGCTCTATATTTTATTTATTTATCTGAGATATTTAACGTGCACTTTCTGAATCCATTGATTATATCAGCACACGAGAATTTCTATAAGCGAGAGCGAAAGAGCTTATCAATTTTTCCGGGAAAGCTATTTTCACACATCTTACAGGGTTCTTTTATATATTACAATCGACTTGGAACAGACGGCTTTACTTCCCCGCTGAAGGTATTTGTGCTACGGATTCTTATTGCTCAAGAAAAATTCATTGACCCCGGTTGTGTTTGAACCCATGAGCATAAGGTCCTGAGGCGAGTACCTTTACCCCAAGATCACTGAGTTCGACTTTAAAATAGGTGATACGGTACATGTGCAAGGTAGAAAACGAGCACCAAATATAAAAAAAACACTAAATGGTACGGTTCACTGAACAGAGTTTCTCCCTCGTTAATCTTAAAATAGAGACATTTACTAAAATCTCGTATAATTTGTGAAGCTAAATAATATACAATGTTGCAGAAACACTCCATCAAAGAACATAAATATAATAATATGTACAATCACAGAAACATTCAGAAAGGAGGAGCATCTCTGATTACTAAAAAGATTAAGAATCAATTTTATATTTCTAAGACTCTTAGCCCATATCTTATAAACTATTGGTTCTATAAAAATATATTCCAGATTAAAATATTTATAATTTTAAGAGTACTACAACTTTATAATATAGTTACTGAAATATGATCAAAATGGAAAAATTTTGCTCATGTATTATACCCTTACCCGCCTCGGTGGCGTATTTGGCTAACGCGCTAGTCGTGTTGAGCTCGACTGCTGAGGACTGGGAGATAGAGGTTCGAATCTCGGTCGGGTGAACTGGGGGGGG
>CABEEJ010000091.1:231651-261255 GCA_901482245.1 Timema douglasi | reverse complement strand
CCGGGGTTCAATCCTCGGTCCCGGCACAAATTTATCTGATTACCAAACCCTTCCTTCACCTCTGACAAGACATCTTGTGAATGTGGGGAATGCCAGGCCTCCACCGTGGTTCGGATTCCACGTTAAACTGTAGGTCCTCCATTTCATCTCACAATCACCCTACCATTACATATTAGCGTAAGTGTGTATAACCCGAACGGGTAGTAAGACGCGGTGCTAATAATAATAATAATAATAATACAATAATTTCTCTTTATACTCGAAAATAAAGACTCATCATCTGTTTCGACTTTCCTTAAGACTTTTTCAAGCTTTCCTTTGTATTTAAAAATTGACTTCACCACACTGGTTATTTCATTAGAGACGAGTACAAAGTATAGCTAGAATATAACAATGTGAAGGGAATGATAAAAAAAATGAGAGCTTACTTTTACAAATTACTTGAATTGATAAATTTATTATCCAAACTCTACAAAATAGCACTCTGGCTTGGTTTTATTTCTTATTTCAATTCCAAAGAAATTCACCTAGGGTAAAACTTTTTTTTTTAATATAACACAAAACAGTATTCACTAAGCTAGAACTTTCAATGTTTTCTAATTAAATTATGTTTCATAAAAAGCGAATCGACATCAATCTTGTCTTTTTGTAACTTTATTTTTGTTCGTATAAGAAACCATTTTAAAAGCTCGTGAATGATAAAGATGATAAATTAAAAACTTAAATTTAATCAAGTTACAAATTTAATTAATTATAATAAAGTATTTTTTTGTCCTACAGTAACATATTCAGCTTGAAACAAAAGTAAGCAAACGTTTTTAAAATTCAAATAAACCATGAAAATGGTAAATCTTCACAGTATAAAATGTTACTATTATTGTAGAGTTTTGAGGTGCGTTGACACAATATGGATATTAGGGCCTTAAGTAGAGTCTAAAACAGATTTATTTGCTTGAAGACCGTGGGCTATTTACGACAGGACAAATTTTTGGGGACGCAGATCCTTCAAACGGTATTATTGTTTAATAAAATTTGACTATAAGAGAATTAAATCACAAATTAGATTTTTTACGTCATTTCTAATAGAATTTATGTAACTATTGCAGCCTCCCAGACATTGTATTATAATATAGAGAGTCCTCGACATTTGGGATTTAATCTATTTTAAAAAACTCAATTTTAAATTATATTTTCAACATGGCACCTTTAAGCTCCAACTTTTTTTAGTGCACCTCAGAAAAATTGATTTACCTAACCCTGGGGTAAAGGCTAGCATGATTGACTGATTCTCAACATATAAGCTCAATTCGGACGTATCAAACTGAGATTAATTGCTATTGTCCCCTGACACGGGCTTAAACGCAACTTGCCGAGTAGTTAGGTACAGCGTATTGCTTTCAACACAACGTACCGGGGTGAAAGGAAACTTCGATAATTTTCCGTCGACCCCTTTTGTAATTTTTGTAACGCAACTGGTCAAGTAGACCGGTGTGACAAATTACAATCAGGGGTTTCCCGTGGCGTAAGCTTATAAATAAACTATGGGGCATTTTAAGAAAAGCATATTGCACCATAGCAGTGTTCTCTAACTCAAATTTGTCAAATGAGCAAATTCACAACCTCAGGGTGTATTATGGGAATATTAATGATAGAATTGAGAGAATATGTACCTACACTTGCGTATATTAAAGGTGGGAAACCAATCATGTAAAACTACCTTACCAGGACTTGAGCTCCAACCTTCCCATAACCTGCAAACCAGGCCAAATGAGTCTGGCGTTTATTCCGCGTGCTTACTAGTACGTATATTTAATGTATTTGCTATTTGGGGCAATATATTTCAAAACATAAAATGCATTCTAACATTTTAAAACTTACATTTACCAATATGTTTATGTGGGCTAGCGAAATATTCGAACCAGTGTTCGTTAATAAATTTGAATAAAAATGCACACAATTAAGTATTTGAAGTGATGATAAGTTATGGCAGCTCTTAAAATAGTTATATTTGTTTTTAGTCATTCAAAATTATTACTATACACATTAAAATGGTAGATTACTTATCCACTATCCATTATCAATAACTTGATCCCCCTTATGGCTGGATACACTGAGAACTATGAATATATTAAGGTGTGGATATGGAGGGGGTGAGAAAGTGTCAATTTTATAGCAAACCCAATGTTTTTTAATTAATAAATAAAATATTGCTACAGTAGCAACATTCAGTTCAATATTCTTCACATATTTATATCAACAGTTGTTGAATGTCTGTCATGAGCATAGTCACACTATCTAAAAAAACTTTTTTTAAATGAAGGGAATATGTATTCATAAAATTCTAGGACACCCTTGACAGATATTCAACAATTCTTGATATCACCATGTGAAGAAAATTAAACTATACATTTCCAATGGAGTGATATTTGGTTTATTTTTACCAAAATAATATTTTGATATAATAATTGTGTTCTCTACATCCTCACCTTAACAGCAATAATGTTCCAATAAGAATATTGTAGCCTGAAAAGAGGGATTTATGTTTGTTAAAAGCTTCCAATCAATGTTACCATACACGCCTTTTACCCTAAAAAAAATCACACCTCAGTAGCAAAGCAAGGACTGAAATTCTCAGCAAAACAGTAAACCGATCATTGAATTATTGTTTTGATACAGCAAAGATAGAACTATTTTTTTTCTTTTTTGCATATATGATTGCTGAGGGTCAGATAGTAATAAAAGTGTTGTAGACAAGTGAGCCGGTCAGATATATGTCGTGGTTGGAAGCTGTCCACGAACCATTAGATTGTGAAACGTGAGATTGCGAACCCTGCCTTATGATAATACATTTTAATTTCACCTGTAAAAAGCTTTGTCATCTTTAAAATTATTGACCTGGGTATTATTATAGATATTGGTGCTATTCTGTGCCTTAGAACTCGAAAAAGGTGGGTCCTACAATCAAGGGCGTAGGCAGCCGATGATTTCAGNGGGGGGGGGGGGGGTTGGCGGGAATATCCCCAAATTGCCGTAGTCTAGAAAAAATTATAAATTTTAAACATCTCTAGAAGCTCTGTGAAGTGTTTTTTTTTATGGCAACATAGCCTCCTAACTACCGAAGGCTAGGGAAAAAAAAGTATATCTAAACAATTATTAGAAGCTATTTATGGCGATATATCCCCCTAACTGCCGAATTATAGAAAAACTAATATATATATGTTTAAACAACTCTAGAAGCTCTCTGAAGTGTTTTTTATGGCAACATGACCCCCTAACTGCCGAAGGCTCTGAAAAATATTAATATTTAAACAACTCTAGAAGCTCTCTGAAGTGCTTTTTATGGAAACATAACACCTTAACTGCCGAATTCTAGAAAAAATTAATAAATATATGTGTATGTATATTTTTTAACTCTAGAAGCTATCTGAAGTGCTTTTTATGGTAGCACAGCCCCCTAATTTGTACTTGTAGCTTAATTTTGATATTGTTTGAACAAGAAATCAAGCCATATATACTTTGTTCATAAAATTTCGGGGGAGGGGGGTCAACCACCAAAACCCCACCTGACTACGGCCTTGCCTACAATTCTGTCTGTCTGTGCCTGAATCTACAGATGAAACTATTTTACGAATTGCGTTAAAACCTGATATTTAGATGTTATATTGGCATACCTCAAGGATAAATAATCTCTTAAACGTGTATCTAAAAGTAAAGTGTAGCCTACTTACGATTAATTTTAGAAAACCGTAGTGGGTTGTTTTGGGTGGGGTTTTTTTTTCATAAATGGCACTAACAATTTTATTATTGAAGAAAGGTGTTATTTATTTATAGTTTGTTGTTTTACAATGAATAAGCTACAACAAACAGTAAATGTAAATTGTCAAAATGAATAGTCTAAGACAAAGTGTGTTTATGCAGAAGTTATTCAAGAAAAGCTAATATTGAGAAATTAGTTGAATATTTTAAAAATTGAAAGTAAAATAAATTTAAGATTAAATTTTAAAATAAAATTTTTACTGAATATAAAAAGTTTTTATAATTGTTTACCATGATAATATTTTTTAGGAGTTGTGTTACAACTTTGCCTTAGTTTTATTATCTGATTGTAACGTGATATTATTGTACCTACCTATTTGTGCTTAATTTCTCAGCTGTCAATTTATTTTTTAAGCTTTGCTTTTCAAACATTCATAAGCTTAAACGATTTCTTGAATAGATTATCTATGAACTTTTTCTGTCTTAAATGACAGAGCGTGCCACAATCTCTGTTTCAAATTGACCATTTGGCAGTTCATCTGTACAGATTTTTGTTCCACGATAACTGATAAATGCGTTAACCAATTTTGACCAAATTTGCCAGGGATGTAATTTTAACATTGGACCAAAATATGTATGTACAGTAAATAGTTCTTCAGTTTGGATATCCATTTCAATATGGCTGCTGCTCTAAATTATTATTATTATTTTTATTATTATTATTATTATTATTATTATTATTAGCACAGCGTCTTACTACCCGTTCGGGTTAAGCCCACTTACGCTAATGTGTAATGGTAGGGTGATTGTGAGATGAAATGGAGGACCTAGAGTTTAACGTGGAATCCGAACCACGGTGGAGTACATTCACAAGATGTCTTGTCAGAGGTGAAGGAAGGGTTTGGTAATCAGATAAATCTGTGCGGGGACCAAGGATTGAACCCCGGCCGCCAGCATAGAGGTCTGACACCTTACCCCTAGACCGCCAGGTCACCTTGCTGCTCTAAAGGTTTTTAGTTTAGTAGTTCAACTTAAGTAATTTGAATTTACAATGCTAAGCAATTGATAAAATACCTAGGGCCTATTTATTTTTAACTTTGATAATTTTATATTGTGAGACTGACGTATTAAATCACGTGAATCATGGGTATTCCTTATTAACCTAATGTACTATTGAATAATGTGCTAATTTATTTTCTATCTAACTTGATCGCCAAGAAAAAAATATCAACTTCAAACCCAAGGAGGAATTTTAGGCTACATTTCAACTTTGAATCCAAAAGAAATGTTAAAAGAGTGGTAACGTTAAGAATAAGATATAGAATACATTCTTAACATAATATACTTATTTTTTAATGGAGAGAGCGAGTCTTACTGTTCACAAAACTACGAGTTGATAATATAAGAAAGTTTGCACGATTGTGTCGTATCATTTATTTTCAAAGGTCATTTGAAATAACATTTTTTAAAAGAAGGCAAAAAGTGGAAATTGTTAACAAATTTGACCGATGACATCAGGAGGTATAATCAGACCTCTACGATTTATACATAATGCGACCTACTTCCACTTCCTTCTATCACTCTCTTTTCCTTATTTCCTCGGCTATTTCTACTCTCCTTCCGTCCTTATATCTTCCCCCTTCGATGTTCCTCTTTAACATCACCCCCTTTCTCCCTAACATCACGCCAATACGTGTTGCTTTCACACCCTGACTGGACCACAATGTCCCACGGGAATAGCAACTATTTCGGTTCATTTACTCTCATTTTATGACCTTTTTCTTCTTCTTCTTTCGCTTTCTCTAGTACGCGTTCTTTCGGCACGTCACGTGACAGTAAAGCTCGACCCTGATTGGATGGGTGCGAGACTTGGTCGTGACACGCTGTACAACACCACCATGATCATAATGGTTTTACGCACCCATGGCCACATGGTCTAAGGCGTTCAAATTTGTAAGATACTGGCTTTGTTGGTGACGGAGTAGTCAAGTTTCAAATCTTGGATAGATACATAGAGGCGTAGGGTAGGGTGGTTAACATATGTGATGTATCATTTTGATTTTTCTCATATTCTTTCCACGTTAATGTGGGTGCATTTCTTCAAAAGGTGGATTGAATGTGCCAATAAAATAAAATGTCTTTCGCGATGGTTGGAAATTAAAGAGAAGTTTTCCTATTGGTGAGGTCATTGTCGATAAATATCACGATGGGGCTTTAAATTTGTCCAAACAGCCCCCTTGAGTGCCCTATAACCCACTCGCTACTGTTAAGAGTGATTCAATACACCTTTTAGGGACCTTGGTTATAGCCCAGTGGGGATATATCTAGAGACATTAAATATTCGTGGATGGATTCGTTCTTGCTCTTAAAATAAGGCGACGGGGATGTATGGAACATGATCTAAGGTCAGGGTTTTTGTAGTTTTAATATCAACATCTTTTGGTCAAAATAAATACAAATAATCCTCCAATAGAAACATAGTTTAATTTTCTTCCCACGGTGATATCAACAGTAATTTAATATCTGTTAAGGGTGTTCTGGAATTTAATGACAACTTTTCCTCCTCGTTTAAAAAGTTTATCATCTAATGGTGGTATTCTCATGACAGATATTTGACAACTGTTGATATCACCATGTGAATAAAATTAAATTCTGTGTTTTTACTGGAGTAATATTGGATTTAATTTGGTCAAACAAATGTTTTACTATAAAAACTATAAAAACACTTACATATAGCTCCCATCTCCTGCACTCCCACCTTAAGTGGTAGAGTTATTCATTTTACGATAAGACTGGGTTTACTGCATTGAATATACGTTCTTATGTTAGGTTAGTTTGTAAGTGATGTACTGCTATAACTATGTTATAATAAATTACACTCTGTATTGATACTAATACGTAGAAGTATGTTTAGTTATTACTATTGTTTAGCGAAAATACACTGTGACAGGAGTTTACATGTAAGTGAATCACAATGAACTATTATTATTATTATTAATCTTCTATAATAATAAAAGCCAAATCTACGGCACGCAGAGATCTGAAATGTTTAACATATGTGGACGGAGAGGGGTAAGAATGCACCTCGGAGCAGAATTTTTAAATTTTTAATTAGATTTTTAATTAAGCTATTTTTAACCAATTTTTGAAGAAAATATTCTTAATCTGGTTTAGAACTACGTTTTAGAGATAACTTTTCAAAAGGGTCACGGGCAAGGTCGTGTGGGAATACAAGTATCAAATATGCATGACGAATATGTTAGTGTTTTTTTGCAAAAAATAAATCGACTGATTAGGCCTATAGTATTAAGCAGAAACAAAAAATTAAGCACAGTAGGTTCTTGATAGTTTGATTCTCGATAGTTAGAGGTAGGGGTACTTCCGGTGTAAGTATTTTTTCATCGTATGAACCAATTTAAAGAGAATATAAAGGCAGCACCATTCTGAGGGATTTGATTAGCTCGTTACTTACTTCACCCAGTACATAGCAGTTATATCTTATTATTAAATAGCCACACATACAATTTTTTTTTTAATAAATAAGTAGAGTAATGACGTTAATTGGACATTGGTGTAGAATGTAAAGGTTTTTATTTATTATTTAAAGTTCCAAATTGTGAACTGATCAACATAATTTGTTTTCCACATAACTTTATGTATGAAACGCTCTGCGTTGTGTACTGAGTGACGTCACACGCTCAGCCAATCAGATGTATTTCTCCAGCTGCTACCTTCAATTATTGTTGTATTGGTAAGAACGCAGCTTGGTCACGTGGTTAAACAGCCATCACAAGTAAAAAAGAAAGAGAAAGCACTGGATATATGATTGTTTATAATGATACAGTACATACTGTATAGTAGGCCTACATAATTATGTTGATATTTACGAATTTTTGTGTGTATTATGTTTTTTTTTAAATACATATCACGTTCTTTTTACACTTAAATATCAGTTGTTATTTTTGTTTTTTTCCGTAAATCTTGTATAATTAGATTTTTTGATATTTTGAGTTGAGCACAGTCGCCCATTCAACTCGAACTATAACTTAACTAATTATATTCTAAATCTTAATTTATGTTTTATGAATTAATTGATATAGTCAGTTTCAAAGCCATGATGTATTAAATTCAGTAAAGTGATTTAAATTTACTTTTCTCTATTAATTTGGACCAAATTTTTTACTTTATCTTGATCCATCAAAGAAAGAAGTTTTATGATTGTCAAAAAAAAATCAAATTCGAGATTTTAATAAATGTCGACGTTTCATTACCCCTGAAACCGAAAAAATATATATATATATTTCTTTCAAATTAATTGAATAAAATGAATTCACACATATGGGCACTTGGATAAAGGCATCAGTTTTGTCTCGTTTGATTTGCTTATGATGAGGAAGTCGGGATTCGAATTTCATCGGGATGTACAGGAATGTTTTAATTATTTTTTTGTTCCTTCCATGAAAATTCGGGTGCATTTTTTTAGTAAAAGTATGAGTCCTGGAATGTATTATTGGATAAATCTGGACTGGATAATGTGTATGTTTCAGAGATAAGCTAGTTAGTAAGTGGTGTGTTGATATAATCAATCAGTTTAAAAAGTTCAGGCTAAATGCCTCAAATTAATAAGTGTTTAGTTAATATACTCATTTTTAACTTAGAATGAAAACCCTTATCTGACAGCGTGAAAGGGTACTAGATCTATTTTTAGGTAATCATACGTCAAGCCATGTGATATGCAGCTATTACTTTTTATATGTAAATATATTTATCATCGCGTCTCACTACCAGTTCGGGTTATACACTTTCGTAATAATTACGCAAATGGTTTTAAGGATTTGTAAGGGTAAATTTAGAGGAAGTGTACCCTAATTTACGTGGGAGGATAGTGTAAAATCATTTTGAAAACTCGCCCCCTCTTGCTTCCAACCGATATTCGAACCTTGTCCTTTAGGTCATCGGCAGATTAATCAACTGCGAGAGTAGCGCGTTAGACCATACGTCCACTGAAGTTGGTTTGATATATATTATCAATGCCTGTGAAATAACACTAATATAGTATAAATGCTTTCAATTTTGGCCGTAATGAACTGTAATTGTATTGTCTAAAAGGTTGTTCCTACCAAAGTCCCGTTGTTTTCGGTATACTGCTTACTTCTTTGATAGATTGTTTACACTGCGCGCTATCTGTGAAACAGAAGATGAACTAACTGGAGTCCATGTGCCAGACGCAGGCAGGCGCATGGCAATCAGAAATCCACATTTCCCTCGAATCCACTTATGGCTCGGAAAATGCCATTTTACTTTCCTTTATGTCTGAATATTCTCTAAGAAAATTATAATATTTTTTTTTTGTATATATTCAAACGTGGAACTTAATTAAAGAACTATCAAATTGCACGGTTCACAAAAACTCTTTTTTTTTTGTTTTTAACGGGAGTAAAAACTTTTCCTTTTTTTTTTTTCTAATCTTCTTTGGTTCCACTTTGATAGGAATAGAGGGGAAGAGGGTCGGATAAGGGGAAAAAAATGTAATTTGTCAACTTACTTCCAGTTAAATTCAAATTCTTTGATGTGGAAAATACAGAGTAGGGATAAGAAGAGCGAGGAGGTAAAGAAAATGGAGGGGTTGATGAAAAAAAAAAAGTGAAACCGTTTTTAATCGTTTGAGCAAATAAATTAACCGACTCTTCATTCTCTATCTTTATTCTCAATCATAAGACCGATAATTGGGTGTCCAGGCAAGATAGACAAAGACAAGTAGTGACTGTATTGATATTAATTAGGTTTTTTTTAATAAAGTGAGTAGAGAGCCTGAAGTTTAAATGGATCTAAAAGACTTTTAAATATTTTATTATAGTCTTTTTTTATCTGTACACAATGAAGCATGAATTAATTTTAAACTATATATGATCTACCTTAAATAAATATGTGAGCTGCTAATAAACTTGAGTTAATGCTAATATTTTTGCAGTGTTTATAGCAAAAATCTATTTTGAAAAAATATAAAATACTACTCCAGAATATTTGTCACTGGTATCCTGGAATTTAGGGAAAACTTCTCTTAATTTAAAAAATTGTATCATTAAATTCAATTATGATAGATTGAATAACCAAACTATTATAGTTGTTAAGCACGGTTGTATTCTCTAAATATGATTTTCCTTAAATTTAAAAGTGGCACTTGGACATGGGAATAGAACCCGGGATCTTTGGCTTGGTATGCCAATGTTCATGCCACTGAGCTATCCAGAAGTAGTCCCATGCTGAAGTTCATTCTTAACTCATTCCTTAGGCAGAGCCTGTGATAGACGTGAGGAAATCGTCAGCTACATATATGTTATAAAATTAATCAAGATCGTGAGCTATCAGATAAATAATATGATATTTTTAATGGTGGCTAGTACCATATTTAACAAGTAATTATATCTTGTCTATTTAATCCAACACTTTTATTAATGAAGTTAAGATTATTTAAATAATCTATTAGATTTGGTTATTTTTTGTCTTATTTGGTGTATCTGTTTAAACATTCGTGAAACAGAAGTATTTTGGATGAATTCAAATTGTAAATTTACAAACTAAGCCATTTATTCAGTTTTTCCTAAGCTATGAATTGAATTAGTTAAATTGGAAAATTTTAAATATTGTCTTCTTCTTTCCTCCAATTAAAACAAATTCTTGTTTGGAAAACTCGACATTTTAATTCAACTATCACTGCAAACTTTTCTTCTTAATACGTATGTAATATAAACTATCTTTTAAGTTCGTAAACAAAGATTTGTTTTTAACTTGAAAACTTTCAACATCTCTTTCAAACTTGAAAAGTAAAGTTTTCTTTTAATAGCCCATTATCCGCTTTGGTGGCCGCATGGTCTAAGGAGCTACTTACTCTTAAAATATATTAAACTGCCGATTACGGGGAGATTGAGGTTCGAATCTTGGTCTAGTGTACTGAGAGTGGTTTTCCAAAATTATTTTACATTTTCCCTCCACACAAACGCGGGTACAGATCCTCTAAAAACATCCTTGTCACTAAAACCATTAGCGTATACCCGAATGTGTAGTAAGACGAGGAACTAAAATTAAAATATCTTTTTAGTAAGCATTTTACAAGAATTTGTCGTAGTTAATAATAATAGTAATAATATTTAGAACCACGTCTTACTACCCGTTCGGGTTATACGCTTTAAGTACTAATTACTCTAATGGATTAGGAATTGGGAAGGTTAAATTATATTAAGTGAGCCCGCATTTGCGTGGAGGGAGAATAGAAAACCATTTACGAAAAAACCAACCCCAGTTCAGCCGACCGAAATTCGAACCTCGATCTCCCCGTCCTCAGCAGTAGAGCTCAACACGACTAGCGCGTTAGTCAACTAAGCCACCGAGGCGGGTTTCTCGTAGTTAATCAAATGTTTAAAATAAATGTTATAAAATAAAAAAGACCTCAAATAAATTCAATAATGTACGCCTTCAATCATACATTATATGAGAAAAATCTCATTTTTATGCGCCCATCCAGGATCGATGTAAGTCTAAATTATGTTCGTTTTATTTCCACGGTATATCACTGTGTTTTATAAAGCTGCGAGCTGTTTTCCATATCCGTAACAATCACCATAAAAAAAAGCTTTCTTACGATATAAAAAATGTTTTTTCTAGAGGGGTTCCCCCCTCCCTCCCTGAGGTTTTAAAAGTAACAGCCCTCCTCCGAGGTCGTAAATAGCAGTAACTGTGGTTGAGAACTTTACGCCCAATGACGTCACTGCTTCTTGCGTACGCACGGTCACACTCGACCAATATTTACCTCACTCTTAATGGGCCTCCCTGAGGTAGTTCTCAGATACGTCATCTTTTAATATCATAGTCCTTGTTCAAACACTAGGCTGCTGGCCGGGTTGTTTATTACCTCAGGTCTACCAACAAACTTGCTTAAGATACGATACATCTTAACATTTGGATCAAAGGGAAAGAATTTTTTATTTTACACTTCTGCCATCTTAAATTTTGTTCTGTCAAATTAGTTATTTTAGATTGTTGCGATGTGTATTGAATTTTTTTCGTCGTGTATATTATTATTATTATTATTATTAGCACCGCGTCTTACTACACGTTCGGGGGTTATACGCACTTACGCTAATGTGTAATGGTAGGGTGATTGGGAGATTAAATGGAGGACCTACAGTTTAATGTGGGATACGAACCACGGTGGAGGCCTGGCATTCTCCACATTCACAAGTTATAATAAATACAAGTCTTGTCAGAGGTGAAGGAAGGGTTTGGCAATCAGATAAATCTGTGCCGGGACCGAGGATTGAACCCCGGACCTCCAGCACATTAAGTCCAACATCTTACTCCTAGACTACCAGCTCACCTTCGACGTGTATAAATTTATTGATTTAAAATGACCGAAACTATTTTGATATTTTTTTATCTATTTTTTTAGTTTGAACCACATCATATTATTCGTCAAGGCTATCCGTATTTAATTACTCTAATGGTATGAAGATAAGGAATGTATAATTTAGAGTGAATGTAACCGAATTCACGTGAAGGGAAAGAGGAAATCAATTTAGGAAAAACTACCCTTGTAAATACACCCATCTAGTATTTGAACCAAGACCACCCTTCTCCAGAAAACAGGACTAGAACCAGACAAGCTTGACGTTTAGTCTGTTTTCCCACCGATGCAATTAACAAAATGTAATCAATATTGATACTAAATGGAATGGTTTCAACAGACATATATGATTGAAATAAGTTTTGTAATTATCTTTCTCCTCTTTATTATTGTCGGTGACCTGGCGGTCTAGAGGTAAGGTGTCAGACTTCTGTGCTGGCGGCCGGGGTTCAATCCTCGGTCCCGGCACAAATTTATCTGATTACCAAACCCTTCCTTCACCTCTGACAAGACATCTTGTGAATGTGGGGAATGCCAGGCCTCCACCGTGGTTCGGATTCCACGTTAAACTGTAGGTCCTCCATTTCATTTCACAATCACCCTACCATTACACATTAGCGTAAGTGCGTATAACCCGAACGGGTAGTAATACGTGGTGCTAATAATAATAATAATAATAATATTGTCGTAGTTTGGTTGTAGGTGAGGGGAAAACGGGAGTATAAGCTTAAACAAAATATAGAAGTGTTTCAAGAAAACGACACAAATCATTGTATTTTAAGCCGTGTGATCTAACAGCGATTGATACTTGACTCGATGATCGAAGCGTCCACCTAAATAATGGTTTTGTTTTAATAAAATGTTTTAAAAAACTAAGAAATTTGTTCTGAAGAATGTAACGTCTCTTAACCTAATAATCATGAGGTTACTTTTTATTGCAATCCTATTCCCTTCCTCTACGGCAGTTAAATCCCCGACTTGCTTAGAAAATATGACGTCTGCTTCATCCTTCCTGGACGCTATTCATAAAATATAATTTTAAAAGCACCCATTTTCACCGAGGAGACTGGGGGTGGGATATATAGCGGTTAGGGCGGGGTTTTTTTCTTGTGCGAAGGGGGGGAAAAAATGAGGGAAGAAGGAATTTATGGTAAAAATATACACGCACCTTCCAAAAAGATTAGCATATTTTATCTGGGAAGGTTTTTCATCGTTGCCTATTTTGTTGTGAAATTCTGACAGCGAGAAGATACTGTATAATAGCTGACAAGGAAATAAGACGGTTCCCGTATTTATCCGCGGTAATGTTGGACTATTTGAGCTCTCGCCGTGTCACGTGACTATAAATTACGTGTGGCGTCACCGTTTCCCCTAGCTTTCTCCCAACGCGGTGGTGGTGGTGGTGGTGGTGGGAGGAGGGGAAATGTTGATAAGAAAAGGTGAAGAAAATATTTTTATTCTACTTTTTTTTTCATGGGAAGCTCGGAAGGTTAAGGACATGTAGTAAGACAACGATTTACGAAAATGTGTGATCTACAAGATAACATCATCATATAAATAAATAAAATATTTAGGGGTTTTTACAAAACAATATTAATAGGGAGGTTAATTATTGTGTATCACAAACTGATAAGATATGGTTATTCATGGGATCAACCCTTATAGCTAACTAAATCAAATTCAACAACTAGTGAAATATGAACCCAGTTACAAAAAAAAAACAGGATGGCTCACTGGTGGAGGAGCATTGACACATTAAGCGAAAGATCACGGGTTCAATTTCGGTTTAAATACTGTCCATTTTTTAATTAATTGTATTTAATAGAAAGATTCTTTCAGAAAATGCAATCATATTTTCCTTGCTGTAAACATTAATGTTATAATAAATAATAATTATAATTATAATGAATAATAATATTTGGGTAGACAAATTTTCGTGGAAGAAGGGTTGGAAACCATTAAGTAAAAACTACCCCCAGTTCACCCAACCGAGATTCGAACCTCGATCTCCCCGTCCTTAGCAGTCAAGCTCAACATGAAACTAGCGCGTTAGCTAACTACCCCACCCAGGTGAGTAGCACCTTTATTAGATTATACTTTTTCATATATTTCTGTCGGAATAAATAACTAATTTATCTATATTTAATACATTTATAAAAACAAAAGATTCTGCTTCAAAACTATCAAAAATATAAAGTTACAAATTGTGGTAGGAAAAACAACTGTTATACTTATTTCTTCGAAACGTAAGCTCCGCCATCATTATAAATTATTCTTTTTAAAGGCTTAATTTCTACAATAAACTAAGTGTACAGAGAAAAAAAAATGTTGTGTTCATAAACTTGGAATATATTATACATCTGTCAAAAATAATGAAATTTAAAAGTAATTAAGGAAGTTGTCGGCCCAGATGATGATGAAGGAGAAAGGAAACTGTCGCCTTAATTGCGTTATGTCGGTCTTAATGGAAGTGAATTTGCATCCCGCTTTCCAAGAAAGAAAAGCTGGTCCTATGGTAAGAATAAGAGTTTCTTGGTGATAAAAAAAAATATGGTTCGCTAGTGTCCGTGGAGGTTTATAGCAACGCTACTGGCGGTCGTGCTCTGTATTTTTAAAAATGTCAGCACAGTGCAGGTAGATGCTGCATGTGACAGCGTTGAGGCCTGTATTTTAAACACGGAGAAAATAATAATTACTTTGGAACTTTATAGAAGAACGTTTCAAATATAGAACACGGTCCTTAAATATTGGGTAAATCTTCTTTATGCATGCAATGATATAATATTTATAAGTTTAGTATATTATTATATTATATTCTAGCACCGCGTCTTACTACCCGTTCGGGTTATACGCTTTAAGTACTAATTACTCTAATGGATTAGGAATTGGGAAGGTTTAATTAGAGTTAGTGAACCCGCATTTGCGTGGAGGGAGAGTGGAAAACCATTTAGTAAAAACCAGCCCCAGTTCACCCGACCGAGATTCGAACCTCGATCTCCCCGTCCTCAACAGTCTAGCTCAACACGACAAGCGCGTTAGCCAACTACGCCACCGAGGCGGTTAATATTTATAGTAAAAATGTTAAATCTATGTATATTTGTGTAACACTTGTTTGTTGTTTAATGTTATTTATTTATTTAAATAATATTATTCATTATGTCTTTAGGGTTTATATAAATATACCCGCAAAAAAAAATTATTAGATTATATTATGTTTGTACCCATTTAGTGCTTAACATTAAAAGAATTATTAAAGTCGGTTTATGGAGATCATATATAATATTTATATATTCTGTGTCTAGTGATTGTCTATTGTATTTTAAAATGTGATTGTTGATTGACATTGTAGTACGAGCAGTTACAAAAGTTACTAAAACTACTACTATCATATAGCCATACGTCAAGCTATGTTATTTGTAACTGTCACTTTTTATAGGTAGTATCAATACATATAAAATGATGCTAATAACATAGTAAAATGTTATAAATGTTGACCGCAAAAAAGTTTGTATTTTATAAACTTTCCTTTCCACCACGATATTTCTGTATATTTCATTTATTTTTACTTTAATCTTGAAAATAATTGTCATGTTTGGCAAATTTTAGTATGTTTGATGACGAAATTAAAACGCGTTTGATATTTTTAAAATGAACGTAGGCATACATATGACCTTTTTTTTAACTATCTACGTGAGAAATTTGTATTTAAATTTATTTGATTCAATACATAGGGGGCGTTCAAGTATTACGTAAGCACTTTAGGGGGGAGGGAGTTCAAGCTTTGCTTATATTTGCTTACAAAGTACAAGGGAAAGGGGGGGTAAAAATAGCCAAAAATATGCTTACGTAATACTTGAACGCCCTTATATGTAAAAGCGAGATGAAATCTTAATAAACATTCTATGTATTTATTGGTATATAACTTATTGTATCTATTTGAGGTTTTTAACGTACAGTAAACATTCTGAATCTACTGTTTATATCAGCACACGACATATAAACTAGCTTAAATCTAGAAAAGAAGCAGCAACACTCACGCCCAATCCTTGACACTGTGAAAGGTTAAGTCCCAATGTCACCGAATTGATTTTCCGGTCATGACAGGATCTAACCTGAGACATTTAACACAGTTGACAGACACTCTATCGACTGAGTCAAGGTTTCAGACTATAGTTTTTAAAAAAATGCTTTGGCTTTATAGTGTTGTGTCAATAGTTTAACTAAGTCACTATTGATATAAATATTTCAATTATTTAAATGAATCGTTAATTTTAATTTACTATCAAATATAATTTTGTTTTACACTGAACTTATTAGGTTCATAAATTTTGGTAGAGGCGATGGCATAATTTGACTACACTTTCTTAACACATGGATTATATAATTGCATGGCCTAAAAACTATCTTAACACTAGGACAGATAAAATATTAATGTATTATGCCAACATTTAGCCAAAAATCCAGATACCTTTGGCGCAAAGGATGTATAAGGACTCCCAAAATGTAGGACATTCAATAAAAATTTAGAACGTTACAAAATAAAAGTTCAAAATGTACTTGTATGACTTCACTTAATATGTTTTATTGATAAAAAAATTTACACACACTGCTGTACCTTTAACCCGCCTCGGTGGCGTAGTTGACTAACGCGCTAGTCGTGTTGAGCTCGACTGCTGAGGAGCACGGGGAGATCGAGGTTCGAATCTCGGTCGGGTGAACTGGGGGTGGTTTTTCCTACATGGTTTTCCACTCTCCCTCCACGCAAATTTGATTCACTTATTTTATATTCAATTTTCCCAATTCCTAACTCTTTAGCGTAATTAGTACTTATGCATATAACCTGAATGGGTAGTAAGACGCGGTGTTAAGTATTATTAGTATTATTATATCTTTCAAATAAACTTATGAACTAGGACACTCGCTGTTGTTGGTCGATGACGTCATACACGTAGTCAATAGAAATCACAGATTCAATCACGTGAACACCACGTGTCAATTTGGCCGACGAAAACGCGCCAAGACTCTGTAAGCGATAACTGAAATGTCATTTTGAGGCGGACTTTGTGGCTCGAGATTAATTTGAGAGTAAATAGCCCCATAAATTTTAAATAAATAAATCACTTTGTCGGAATAGAAGAAATTTTGAAAATTCCTCCTTAACATCGGACAGTGTGTTGAAATGTAGGACACATCCGGGAAAATAAGGACGTCTGGCCACCATGTCAATAAAACATTTTAGTTCAAGCAAGGTTTGGATTATTTTCCCAATTACACACTTCTATGTAATTACGTTTAGGTCTTTCCTTAAAATTGTGTTTTCAAAGTCAAGGTCTCCTCAATAATTGTATTCGAGATACCTTTTTGAGTTTTTTACACATCCTTGAATCTCTCAAATAACATAGGATCGAAAGGGTTCAAGAAATGGAGTACTCAAGTGTTCTATCTCTAATTTATTTACAGTAGGATCTGGCTAATTTTAGATTTGTTAGTTCGAAAAATTGGTTAATTCGAACCTACCGTAATTTCCCATAAAGTTTATATTTAGATCATTGCTAAAAAATTACATTTAATTCGAATTTTAGAAGCAAATATTTGAATGATTCGAAGCCTATACAGTGCATTGTTAATTATTTTTTTTAGTAAATATATTTATTAAATCAATCAATGTGCCAAAAATGTCTATTAAAGTGAGTTATTGCCAGGTCTCCGCCGTGGTTCGGATTCCACGTTAAACTGTAGGTCCTTCATTTCATCTCACAATCACCCTACCATTGCACATTAGTGTAAGTGCGTATAACCTGAACGGGTAGTAAGACGCGGTGATGATAATAATAATTATAATTATAATAAAGTTAGTTATTGAAGCATAGTAAAAGAGAAAGCACCAATTACAATTATGGAAAACCTGAGAAGATTCAGTGAATCCCAACCAGAAGTGAAACGTGAAAGGCAATATTTTTAATGCAATCGCTGACCTTGAAGATTATGTTTGTTGCCTTAAGATAAGAAAATTACAACAAACCAGGAGCACTAACTTGTTTCACCATAATGTCATTTAATTGCAAAAAAAAAATGTGTTAGCTCTGCAATTTTTGTATGTTAATTTTGCCAAGATTTATATTTTTTTGTTTTAAGTTTTCTTGTTGTTTTTTTCATGTGTGTATTTAATGTGTGTTTATATGTAGTATACTTTGAGGTTTCTGTGTATCATCTGCTTAGATATTCATAAAAATGTTTAATTCGAATTTTAGATATGTCAAATTTGTTTCATATATCCTTTGAACTACGAGTTTTAAAAAAAATTGTACTGTAGTCCATATATATATATATATAATTCTAGTTAAAAATCTTTATAAAAATACGTTCCTCACAGAGTTGATCCTCGTTAAACTTATCTGTGACCTCTCTTTTGTTCACGCGAGTAAAGCAGATGTGGTGGTTGTGGTGAATGAATGAGAATCACGGGACAAGGGGAGAAAGAGTTAACGCAGAAGACGGATGTGTGGTATGATTTGTTGGGAGCGAGAGTCAAAGTGAGAGCTCTGTGAGTAATGAGAGACACTTTGTTCGGCGCCGAGGTCGTGTGCTCTTGAAGCACAAACAGGTCAGGAGGAAATCTCTAGGATGGAAGTCGGTGCTTTATTGTATAAATGTAAACATTATTATTATTATTATTATTATTATTATATATCACAACAGGTCCATTCCTTTTGTCAGTAAGCTTAGACCACCAATGCGGCCTCTGTCCTTTGCCGCCTCCTCCTCCTTCAGCTCCTAGAATGTTCTTCTTTCCTTCAAGGCATCTAGTATTTGAATCCTCCCTCTTACTAAGCTAAGCTTTCCCTCAACCCTTCCTTTTATGACGTCATACAGAAGAGAGTTCTTCTTAAGGATGTATAAGATGATTAAATTCCACTTTTTAACGATGCCTAATATAAATTTTACTAATGAATCCCGAATTTTGAATCGGAATGTTAGAAAACCTGGCAAACATAACAAGCTTATTTATTTATTTTTATTTTTAGCACTTATTCTTACTACCCGTCCAGGTTATACGCATATATATTAATTACGCTAAAGTACTAGGGATGAAGAAGGTTGAATCTGTAGGAAGTGCACCCATATTTGCGTATAAGGGGAGTAGAAACCCATTTATGAATAACTTCTTTCAATACACCCGATCGGGATTCGAGCCCCAATTTTCCAGACTATTGTGAGAGCACGCGGTCACCAAAGTGGTTAGTTCTTAAGTTGCTGTATAAAATATAAATACTAACTTAGTGTTAAAAATGTTTGTTTATAATCAATTCATTATAACACTCATGCTGTCACCGCCTCTTCGTTCCACCTCGAGAACCTTCTTATCTTATCTATTATCTTGCTTATTAATACTAAGCACCGCGTCTTACTACCCATTCGGGTTATACGCTTTAAGTACTAATTACGCTGATGGAATAGGAATTGGGAAATATGAATTAGAGGAAGTGAACCCGCATTTGCGTGGAGGGGGAGTAGGGTGGAGGGGGAGTAGGGTGGAGGGGGAGTAGAAAACCATTTGGAAAAACCACCCCCAGTTCACCCGACCGAGATTCGAACCTCGATCTCCCCGTTCTCAGCGGTTGAGCTCAACACGACTAGTGCGTTAGCCAACTACGCCACCGAGGCGGGTGGGGTGGATTGGTTCTAATTGGGATTTTAGAGGAAGGTCGCTTGATCGATGATTGTATAACTAATTGCTAGCGTATATAGTTTGTACTAGTGATAAGTCGAGCGTACAAATGGCGTCTCGCCGACATGTAATTAAATTTGGGGTCGTGATCGGATATCTAAGAAGGTGACAGACGGTCTGTATGGTCGGCAATCGTCAATACTCTCTTTCCTAGTGGTATCTCATCGGTCACTCACAAACTTGCACTAAAGCTAATCATGTCACACGCCACACCACCTTCTACACACATGCCAACTGACTAAAACCAACTGTCCATAACACTAACACATTCTGACAACTGTATAAAACCAACTGTCTCATACTACTGACTATAACCAATTTTCATAACCATTAACATAATCACTGTCGATACGCTTTGGTGGCTTCATGGTCTAACGCATGTTTTACTAGACTGCCGGAGATCAGGATTCGATCCCAGTCGGGTGCACTGAGGGTGGTTATAATTTTCTACTGTAACTTTTTTTTACTAAATAGTTTTCTACTGTACCTCCACGCAAATACGGGTACATTAACTCTAAATTAAAACTTCCTAATCCCTAACACAATAGTGTCATAATAATAGGCTACATAAGCGTATAACCCGAACGGGTAGTAAAACGCGGTGCTAAAAAAAATCTGACCCTTGTAATACTACTGTCATAGCTACTGGCATAACTACTGTCATAACTACTGTCATATCCACTATCTTTATCAATACCATACCCACTGTCTTAACCAATATTGTAACCACTGTCATACTCACTGTCTAGCCATTGTTATAACTCTTGTCATATCCATAGTCTAGCCACTGTCTAACCACTGTAATAAGTAACTGTTCATAACCACTGTCACACTATGGTGTTCAAGGCACGTCATTGCTGAACTCATACTTTCTTCAAATACGCTCTTTGTCTAGAGCTCTGCTCTAGAACGTTTAGAATCCAGTTTACACCATCTTGATCGTCACTCCCATTTCGGTCAAAGTGACCAATCCGTAGATGTCTATGTCACACCACATTGACTCACACTCGTGGATCAGCAGTTCACACGAAGGCACATTTGACTTCAGCTGATTTATCATGCACTGGGGCAACGTATTTATACAACTGTACTGTCAACCGACACTGATCTCAAATGTCCGGTCAGAAAGACCTTTACAGTAAATACAAATTAAGTTGAAATCAATGTAACTCCGTTGAGAGCATTACAATGCATTCAATTTAGTGGTAGATTAACACTCTGGGATCTAAATTTTAAGTTTTTCTTATAATTATGATGGAATAAGATAAGCCCCCGACAAGAAATATAAAACCTCTCAAACCAAATAAATTTTAAAAGAAACTTTTTTTCAATCTTTAATCAGATATTTTCTCATTATTAGGGGTTCGAGGTATTCAATTATATGAAAGTTTTTTTATATATATAATTTTTGTTTTAAATTTTTTAGATACTTTAAAATAGTTTAAACATGGTTTAAATATGTAAAGTAAATGTTCGTTGGGTTTGTTTTAGTTTAAAAGGACGCCAGAAAAAATTTGGAAAACATTTTTTTTTAATAAGAAATGTAAGGTTAGAAACAATTAAATTTATTTGACTTGATTTTATTATTTATAAGTAAGGGTGTGCGAGTAATCAGAAATTCAAGTTTGAGTAGAGTTTTAGTAGCTGCTCAAACTCGACTTGTAGAGTTTTGTAAAACTNGAGTCTATATTTTGAATTTTTTAGATATCCCTTGCACTTTAAATTAAAAATGTTATATTGTATATTTATGTCATAAGTCGAGAAGTGGGCACCAGGGGGATAGTTTTTAAATTGTGTGCTTGCATAAAATATTGTTACTAAATTGCACAATAATACTATAAAAGGGATTCAAACCAATAATAGCATAACATGTTTGTCTGGGTAGATTCAGAAATACCCGTTGTTTTTTTTTTCTTGTTACCTCATCTGCTACCCGGTTGGGTTATACGTGTAAGTATTAACTACGCTCATGGTTTTAGGGATTTGGAAAGTTGTAGTTATAGGAAATGTACCTGTATTTTGCATGAAGGAAGAGTGGAAAACCAATTTGTAAAAAAAAACTGGGTACATCCGACTGAGATTCAAACCGTGATCTCTCCATCAACGTCTACTATGGGAGTAGCGCGTTAGACCATGCGGCCACCAAAGCGTACCAGAAATAAATTTGTTACTAATAAATAACACCCGGTAATTAAATCACTTTAACATGTGGCATTTATTAACCATTCCAATCTGTTAGTTGGATAGTATGGTTATTTTTCCATCGTTCGTTGTTACTAAATTAAATATAAACAACCAAACTGATCACAAAAAAAGTTTGATTTATTTTAAAACGGTCGTTTTCTAATCAAAAGAAAAAGATTTTTATGTCCATAAGATAGTATGTTATTTTTCGGCCATTTCAGAATACAATATTACGTTGGATTGTATTTAGTTAACAGTTTGTATTTTAATTAAAAAATTTCTTTCTGTCTTACTTTAAAATAATTATTATTGTAGGATTTGTTTAAAAATAAATATAAAATTTAAGAGAAGAAAGAACATAATTTTGTTTTAACTAAACAACAAATAAATGAACCAATATTATCAATATTTGATATTGTTTTTGAAGTCAGCCAAGCCTTGAAGCTAACTAAAATCAACGAATATTCTATATATTTTTATAACTATATTTCAGGATTTCGTACAAGTTGAAACTGAATATCTCTCATCTAAATTTATTATAGTTATCATATTTTTGCTAACAAAATTACTTAAAATATTAAAATATAAATTTAATAGTCGGTTGACTCAGTCTTTCAAATACGTAATTACGTTGACAACTTTACTGTTGTTTTTTAATTTCAATCACAACTCCTAAAGTTTCGAATATTAATTATTTATTTACAATTAAAATATATATTTTATATAATCTACTTACCTTTATTTCACTATATGAAATTTTCTTTCTTTATTTTGATTCATTAACTGCCAACCCGCCATGCTTGTTTTGTTTTTTTGTTTTTTTTGTAGGTGATTTTAACGCTATCTGCCTTAGAGTGGTTTATCTCGGAACTGTTTTGATCTTGGTTTATTTTATGTTCTTGGACGCTTACAACATCTGGCTGTCATTTAAAGAACTAATTGCCCCTACTGGAAGAGATTATTATTCTCTTTTGGATTTTGGTGCGAGATTTAAATTAATTTTAAAGATGATTTATGTTTATTTGTCAAATTATGATATTAAGTTATTTTTATAATAAAGAGTTGAGATTTATATACATATATATATATAAATCTCGGCAACTAGTTTTCTACTAGGCCTAAAATTATTTTTAAAAAGAGAGAACATGTTTGTGGATTGTTGACTCGGAAAAAATAGATAGTAAAGATAAGAATCGACCCAATTTGGGCCATCTTTTAATATATAGTTTCATATAGTGAATTATCACTTTGGGCAATAAAACTGTGTCAAAAGTAAGGGCTGGCCTTCAAGGAAGGATAAACGTTTGTTTTCATGACGATATTATAAAATATAAGACACTAAAAAGAAAAAAATAGAATCGCTACCAGAGATCATCACTCTACATTATTGGGTGAGACGGAATTTATCATCCATCATCATCCTGTTGCTAGGAGTTTAATTTACATTTTTTAAGAGCTCAATATTTTTGTTTGCTATACAAATATTTCAAACCTGGTGTTATTTCATCCAAAAGAGCATTTATGTACCATAATTAATTACTATTATTTTGTCATAACAATTCAAGTGAGAATCTTGCTTAGCAATACTTGTATTGGTTTTATAACATAGGAGGCATGCCTTATTAGGTAAGGTTAGTTTAAAGATTTTTTTTTTTCTCTTCAACAATAATTACAAACACGCTATAAATTTCATTGTGTAGATAGTTTTTTATTTATATTATTATCATATTAATGTACATTGCATTTTTGAACATTGTACAGATATTTTCAGTAGATTGGATATCCATGGCAAGAATAATAATCTGCTCCAGGAAGTCCTTAGTTGTAAGTGTCCAACTTGAGTTAAAACTTTAGGTAAAGTCCAAGGGTCTTGAGAGAAGGAATTTTTTCGTCTTGCCGCTAAACAGTTTCTGGGGATAAAGTTATTTAATACTTTAAAAAATCTGCCTATCTCACAAAATAAAAGGGTGTTGGTAGTTGGTGCCCAACAATACTATACCAATATATTTAAATTAAATTAAATTCTATTATTCATGCTTAATAATTTTAGAAAAATTATGTATTCATCTTTTTTTTTTACCACACTATTTGAATATTTGGGACAACAATTTGTTACCTTTGACAATATGTATACCAAAAAAATTATCTGCAATAATTATAGTGTGCCCAACTTAAGTCAATCTTGACCCACTGATTCAAAGAGATGTGTGTAAACAACTAGTTTTCCCTCATATCATCATGCGAAGGCTGGTACAAATCCTCCTTTATCTTAATTATGACCTTTAACACCGTAGTTATTAACTGGTCAATTTAAGAATTAATTATGATTATGAATGTTAAAGAGAAAATGCAGAGGTATTAGCTTGGATAGAGGATGAAAAAAGCACAATTATAAATCACACTTGTTAAACGGTGACTATAGTACACCCTACACCCATCTGATATTCAAATCTTGATACTCCTGTCGCAAACAATCGATTTCAATGCGAGCCTGGTTCCTTAAACTGTATGACCACCTATGCGGGTGAAATCCCTCTTAGCTATCTTCATACCTCCAGTTTTTATAATGAGTCGTTAGTAGTCGTTGTTTCGTAGTAATAAAAAGGCACAAGAAGTAGACAAGTTAAAATCACTTTGTGTGACAAACTTTTACAGTCGATGTGGAAATAAAACTCCGGTAACAAACTTGCAAGAGGGAAAAGTAACAAAAAAAAAAAGGTCACAAAAAGTCTGTTTCAGTGCCAGCAATGCTTGTGTGTGTTTTTTTTATTAGTGTTCTTCTCACCTGTGCTTGAAAACTTATTTTTTGTCTAGGCTGGTGTTTTGTTGTGTCTTTTTATACTCGCTATGACAAACGTGCAGTGCTGTAATACCCTTATTTTGTAACAGTTATGAAGGAAAAAACTATTTTGTTTTAATTTGAGCTTATACATCAAAAACACGTTTGTATGGAAAGATATTATTAGGTTCAGAACATGTTTTGAGAAGTTGTAAAGAAGAAGAGTGGGGAGGTATATATTTTAGTGAAAGATGAGCTCGAAAAAAAAAATGTATTGTTCTTTCAAAATGCTAAATATTTAAACTTCTGTTTATGTATTAATTTAATATGTAACATTTTTTCAATAAATTGCCTAATTTATTTAATGTGTTTATTCTCCATAAACAATCTATAAAGCTCATTTGAAATGGTTTTCACAATAAATAAATATTATAAAAATCCCTGAAGTTCAGTTGATGTTTTTTAATTACAGCAATACAAAACTGTTGTTATCAGTGACTCATAAAATAAGGGTTGACACTCATCAGGGTAAATTTTAAGATAATACGCCAGCATTATACTGAAAAATTGGGGGGGGGGGAAACATAATTCTAAGACATTTGTCTGGTAATTTGTATGGCCAACCCAGAAGGGAATAATCACATGAACTATATTCTTCTGATATAATCTTAACTGTGCATATTTTTAAGCTCTTACATAAACATTTTGATGCAACAAATTTAGAGAAATATTCTTTAAATATTTATTTATTTTAATCCTAGACAAGTCATCAACCATATTACAAATAAGCTCAATATATAATCCAAACCCCAACACTTCTCTTTTATCACGTAACATTATGCACCTTTTAACATTTATACACAAAATGTTGGTGTTGTATATGTGAACCAGGCAACCTGGATCTCGTAACACACGGATAAATAAACTCCCTACTTTTTTTAATCTTTTTTAATTATTTGAGATATTTAACGCGCACTTTCTGAACCGACTGATTATATAATCCCTAAATGAAATAGAAAAAAATCTATATTACTTAAGTTACTAGATTATCCCATTATAAATAGTTATCAAACAGTAAATATATCCAGATTAGATTGTGCTAAGTTGGAGTTGGTAACTTCTAGGGACTTTTTGTTTGTTCTTTTCTAGATAAATTTGCATCAGCTATTAATAATAATAATAATAATAATATTTAGCACCGTGTCTTACTACCCGTTCGGGTTATACGCTTTAAGTACTAATTACTCTAATGGATTAGGAATTGGGAAGGTTGAATTAGAGGAAGTGAACCCGCATTTGCATGGAGGGAGAGTGTAAAACCATTTAGGAACCCCTCCCCTCCCCCCCCCAGTTCACCCGACCGAGATTCGAACCTCGATCTCCCCGTCCTCAGCAGTCGAGCTCAACACGACAAGCGCGTTAGCCAACTACGCCACCGATGCGGGTATCAGCTATTTTTAAAAAATGTGTCCATTCGGTAAATAAAATTAGTTCTTATAACAACATTTCGGGAAAATATCAAACTTCTTCTGTAGCCGCATAGTCTAAGGCGTCACTCTCGTGTTGGACCGGGTTCGGATCCCAGTCAGGTGGGGTGAGGGTATTGTTTTGTTTTTTTAATGGTGTTCCACTATCCCTCCACGTAAATGCAAATACACTTCCTTTAAAATTAAACTTACTCATCCCTAACTCATTTGCGTAATTAGTCCATATGCGTATAACCTGAACAGGTAATAAGATGCGGTGGTAAAAAGAAATTGGTTTAGAGTGAACTAATCAAATTTTCAAAACCAGCTCTAGCTACAGTTTACTTATAATGAGACGAGTCTTATCTGACAGCCTGTAAAAATTGGCCAAGTAAAGTAATTATGTATGTTCAACTGTGTTGAAGGCAATTCTAAAATAACGATACTAATATTATTAGTATCGTTATTTTGGGATTGCCTTCAACCCTAATATGCAAACGAATATAGCTAACATAAAAACGGGTTATTTCTCTTCAAGGGTATAGTGCTTTGAAACATTATTAACTATACTGTGGCTGAATGAAGTGAATGGCACCCATCCCACTCTATTTGCGTATTATTATTATTATTATTATTATTTTTATTATTATTTCTATTTTGTCACTGTGTCTCACTACCCTTTCGGGTTTTACACGCATATAAACTAATTTAGTTAATTTTTTTGTGATTTAAAAAAAAAAGTAGCTTAGGTGACCTGGTGGTCTAGGGGTAAGGTGTCAGACTTCTGTACTGGGGGTCCGGGGTTCAATCCTCGGTCCCGGCACAGATTTATCCGATTACTAAACCCTTCCTTCCCCTCTGACAAGACGTGTATTAATCAAACCTTGTGAATGTGTGGAATACCAGGCCTCCACCGTGGTTCGGATTCCTTGTTAAACTGTAAGTCCTCCATTTCATCTCACAATCACCTTATCATTACACATTAGCGTAAGTGCGTATAAACCGAACGAATAGTAGGACGCGGTGATGATAATAATAACAACACACTTGAATGGAGGGAGCGTGGAAAACAATTTAACAAAAACTCACCCTTAAGTTGATACATCTGGCCAGGATTCTAGCTCCGATCACCCCATCATCTGCGAGAGTGACGCCTTAGACCAATCATCCACCGAAGTGGATTATTTGTGAAGAGAGATGAAATCTTATAGATGTAAATAATATGTGTTGTGCAACGAAACATGCTCACTGAAACAATGTAACGGCGACAAAGAAATTAGAAACATATATTTCGTATATATATTTCTAATTTCTAATATATATATATATATATATATATTAGAATAAAGCCTTCTAATTAGGAAACCATCACAATGGAGGCGAAATTAAATGTCGACTTTGGATGTCGGCATTTCAGTTGGTCATTTCAAGTTACATTTAATATTCTAGCATTTTAGAGGGGATTAAAGATCGTCATAGTGTTCATTATATTTAATCAAAAAAATTCACTTGGAACCATAAAACTTGATAATATTAACTTATTGGCCATGACTCGTGATATTGCTACATTTCATTGCATCTTTAAAAGCTTTAAAATATCTACATAAATGTAAGAATCACGTAGGCTGCTAATCCCACGTACCAGCATCGACATGTCCGACACCTCAGCTCAGTAGGTAGCGTGTTGTAGCGTGTTTATCAACTAGGCTAAGGGTATTGGGTTCGATTCCTGCTATAGTCGAAAAATGTACATTGATGAAATTAGTTTAGCCTTACATAATCATAAATTAACTGCCAGAGGTTGGGTGCTGGAGTCTGTTCTAGATTTAAGTTAGTTTATAAGTCGTGTGCTGATACAATTAATCTGTTCAAAAAGTGCGCGCTAAATACTTCAACTAAATAAAAAACTAGTTACTAACTTTTTTTAGTGCCCCATGTCTTATTATCCATCCGGGATTTCCGCATTTAATTACACCGCTAAAGTAGAGAGGAGAAAAATAGAATTAGAAGAGGGAGAGTGGATTAAATTTAGGAAAAAACACCCCAAGCACACCCGACAGGAATTAGAACACTGTGGGCCTATCACCGGGATATTTCGAGATTATTTTGCAACGAATAATATAGCCATGCTCCACTCAGACTCGTAGTTTCGTTTTGTAAAGTGGTTATCCTCGAATTTAAAATCTCACAGCTCGTATTTAGTCTACTTTTGTATATTCATGCTATATGGCGCAAAATTACAAATTTCCAGTAACGAACATTTTAAATTCTGCTATACTTTATATGTTTATGTTCATGAAGACACCTCAATCGTTTTATATAATAGAAGTATGAAATTTTTTTTTCATCTCTCTTACGTTTTTTGTAAGTAAAGATTGTAGTGTTTTCTTCAAGACGAATAAAAGAAAATTACTAACAGATTCATTAATAGGTTTTCTCTTTACTTTTTCAACTCCTTAAATTTAAAATTTAAATCACTCTGTTTATTTAGTTCAAACAAGTTTAAAATATATTTTCACTTAACTAGGAACATTCTTCATGTTAACGAAGTATGCGTGGCACTCCTCGTTCTTTATTTTTCCCTTATTAACAAAAGATTAACCAAAGCTTCAGTCATTTTAGCTTTTGTCCAACAAATAATTTAGAAATCTGTTGTTTGAGGGATCATTCTGAAATCTTTAAAGTCTAAACACCCCGGGGATAACTATTCAAATGAAAATAACAAAAAAAATCGTAACGAAGCTCTTTTAATAGTTTCTACAGTAGCTCCATGGCTTCTTTGGTGCTGACTGACAGCTCACAGCTGACTTCTGACAGTCAACATTTAGGTATATACCTAAATTTTGACTGTCAGAAGTGACAGCTGCTAAACACATGTTTTTGCAGATCATATGGTTCGGCGTAGGGATACATAACTTGGTCTGGTAACTTTTTAAAGCTGACAACTGTCAGCTGTGAGCTAGGGATGTTCGATCCAAGATCGATCTTTTTGAAAATCGATTATTTGACCTCAATTAATCGATTATTTGGATCGATTCAAAGGCTTCGATTTGATTCACATATCGATTCTTTTTCTAGCGATTTCAAAAAGATCGAATCGAAAGATCGAAAGAAAAAACTTTGAATCGATTTAGGGAAATTGGGTTGGCCTTAGGACAGGTTTTTGTTGACTATTAGTATTAGGAGAATTTCAAAATCAAGGTTTGCAATCTTAGGCTGCTAATTAGTTATTTGTTTTGTGTTAGTAAAGTGCAGAGAATAATCTACTGCCACTGGTCTGTTCGTTTAA
>CABEEJ010000091.1:219634-229991 GCA_901482245.1 Timema douglasi | reverse complement strand
CCCCCCCGCCCACCGACCACGGCCAAAACCCCCTCGGTGCAAATCTCTAGGTCGCCACTTTGTTAGTGTAGTCATATAAAGAAAACTTTATTTACATGAATCGTTAGATCGATTCAACGCACCCGATCTTTTGCCTGGATCGATACTAAGCCTCTTGATCTAGATCGATCCTGAAAATCGATTCAAAGCCCATGAATCGAACATCCCTACTGTGAGCTCCAAAGAATCCATGGGGCTACTGTATATAGTGTAACGTGATCGCTCCATATCGCTATCAAATAATGTCGCAATACCTGACCTTCCCATAATCGCTACTTCAATATATTGCGAGGGACCGTGCGAACATCGAGGTTTTAAATATGCGTCTACAAACTTGATAGATATAGCACGTGAAATAATAGTGAGAACACTTGCATATGATTGGTGAAATAGCGGCGTGATAACATGATACGGTGGAGAAATTGAACACTTTTACTACTATCCGCAGCTAACTGGATAAAGACAAGTAAACTAGAATTTTAGACTAAGTATATTGTGACTGTTTTGACTGCGCCATCTAGTCGGCTATTGGTGAAGCTATCGACTTAATGACCGCACCACGGACAAGTGCTGCCATCTCAGTGGAAGAAAATGGAAATATTCACAAACTCCAAACCTTTCCTTCCAACCCTTTTCTATAGACTTTGTACTGAGCTGCTTTTTTGTATAACGTGGTTTTGGAGTTAACATTAAAATAATCAAATCATTTAAATAAATCAAAATCAGTGATTTTGTCCTAAGATACACTTTTTTAATTAGCTAAGTAAATTTATTAATCTTTAGTGTTGTAAATAATATTCAGCATATTTTTGTATTTTTGTTAGTTTGTCATATTTATCTATGTTGCATACCCTGCCGGCGTATTTTTGTGTAAACTTCTTTAATATTTTTCAACTGAACTTTTTTTATTCTCCATGACAACACTCCTGAAGTTTCAATATTATTATTCATTCCTCTATACGCGGCTACATTGATTTCCTCTGATTTTTTTTATAACTGTTTGGTTGACATGACAACAATTCTTTATAAAGAAATAAAAAGAAAACGGAAGCGCTGGTTTTTTGGATGGAAAAATCTCGTTTGACGCTAGCTCAAAATGTTATTTTATTTTGGTTCTTGACATAATTTCTGTTGGTAGCCAGTGTGGATGCAGGTCTGGATTACTTATCACCAGAATGGATATAAATTTTATCTACGCTAACGACCAAAAGTGAGATATATTTGCCTTCAAATATATATTTAGTAACACCTGCAAATTTATTGAGATTTATTTACCAAGAAAAAAAAATAGGAAGGAAAAAGATTTATACAAGTAAGAACTTCCATTTATTAACATCTAACTCAAGACTACAACTACACATTCATATTATTTTTTACCAAGACAATTTATGGTGGGGTCAAATAAGCTAGCAAGAGAAAAGACACAATATTTTTTCATCTAACCTTATTAACCACTATTTCCACTATTTACCACTAAATTTGTAAAATTAAGATCAGTATTTAAATTATTGTTTTCTTTGTTTACTCGTCAAATCTGATGAACAGTCTCACACAGTGTCCTCAACTTTTCCCTTGTCACCTAGTAACATGGGAAATTTTTAGATTTCAGAATGCCTAAGGTTGGAAAATTCCCTGTCTCCTCCCCCAAAAACCAAAATATATTTCATGTGACGTCCTTGGAAACCATTGGGAGGACATAGGCGTAGGTGGAAGGATAACATTAGAATGGACCTTAAAGATAATATAAGGTGTAATGAAGTGAACTGGATAGAACTAGCTTAAGCTATGGGAAAGGGTGTATTGAGGTGAACTGGATGGCATTGGTTCAAGCTAGGGAAATGGTGTAATAAGGTGAACTAGTTAAAACTAGCTCAATAAAGCAATAGGTGGCGTACTTTTGTAAGTGTGGCAATGAACTTTTGAGTTCCTGATACGGTGATACCATAAAATAAATAAGGAAGGAAGGAACTGCCAATCTTCCAAATTGTTCACGGTCAATCAAGAAAATAGAATATATGCAAATATATTTAAATATAATCAAAGTTAAACTGAACATATTACATACGGCGTATCTAAAATCTTAAGTTTTGTCTTTATTATGCTAAATAGCATGCTGTAAATATTGTTAATAAAATGTAAACCTAATATTAAAGTTAAGGAATATGTGTGAGTTTAGGAACTCGCCAGTAGGGAGCAGCTTTACTCTTGTTGCAAAATCTAGTGTATTCTCTCAATAATGCATCGTAGATATGTGCTATCTTTGAACTATCCTAAGCTTTGTTTATAAAGACAAACAAAGCGTTGTGCATCTGATTTTGAGTTTTTCAGTACATTTATTAAAATTTAGCGTATAACCCGAACGGGTAGTAAGACGCGGTGATAAATATTATTATTATTAAAATTTAAGGTACGATAGTTATAATTTACAGTATTTTACAAAGTTTTTCACTTTGTTTCAAATATGGAATTTTTTCCAGAAATAAGGGAGACAGCAGAAGAAGAAACTTGTTCTTACCAGAATGCTAGTTCATTTATGGTGGGCAATGGCGCTACGTTCAGATTATTACATGACGCATTTTATATACCGAACGAGTCTCATTTGATGTTTGAAACAAATTTTCAGCAACCCAAGAAAAAGAAGCGAAAGAAGCCACGGCAAAAAACCAATCAATTGAAGGTATGTGTACCGCATGGAGAACAGAAAATACTATTTCCTAGACCTTCTAGCCTAAACGTAGAAGAGCAAAAGGACTTTCTTAAATTGTACATCAAGTTCAACAAGTCCGACCATCGGCACACTCCTGCTGAGCAACAGCATTACTTAAGGTACATGGCTCTGCAACAAACAGTTAATGAAGAAAACAAAGAGTTTCAGAAGTTTGTCTTGAAGCAGTGTGAGAGTGCACCTAAGTTCACGTTGGAATTGAACATAGATCGCTACATCACTAATTTTTGGATGAATCGAGTGCTAATGCAATTGAAGACCTACCCTCGGTACTACAAGAGGGTTGGTTTGGTACCACTTGTTTTCAATGAGAAAACTTCAGTCAAGTGTAAGCATGTTGCCTTTATAAAGAGTACCGAACCTTTTACCTTGCTTCGCTCTCCAGAAAAAAAGAAGGCACTGCCAAGTATGTGTCGTGATGTTACTAAGATGGTACAGATGAGTTCAACTACAGACAATATCCCACCAGTGAGTGAAGACCCTGAAGCAACTAAACTGGCGCTGTCCTATGGGGCAGATATTGTAATCTCCTCCAGTGGGCTCAAACACATTGCAGACAACTTCCCGCCTTTCAACAAGACCTGGCATATACCTGTGGTTATCAGGGACCTGATAGACCCAGTGACTCAAACCACCAAAAAAGTGGTGTTTGTGGATAAGGCTCTGCCCCCACGCACTTTGACAGACTACCAGAAGAACTACTGGTACCATAAAATTGGTACTAAGATGTTTCTTTATGAACATTTTAAATCTCCCGAGTCAAAGACTGATGACGACTCTAAAAATAAAAATGCAACTGTATATACTACTGCAAACACTAATGCAGATCCTGCAGCAAATACATCCGGAGGCATAGCTCAGGAACAAGAGGCAATACCAAAGTCCGATGTTAAGAAAGACCACCAATCAAACATCAATGAGATCAAACATGTTGAAACCAACTCTGATGTTGAAGAAGATGATGATGATGAAAAGCTTATCATTGCTTGCAGTGACGATGAAGATAATACCAACAATAAACCAAAAGTGAAGAAAATTATAAGCCAATCAAATGCTGGTATTTTGTCAAAGAATATCGATTCCCTCAGTATTGATGGTGAGAATAGGCTCAAGATAGACCAATCCGGTACTGCTATTTCTCCAGGCTTAAGTTTATTCAAGGCAGACTGGAAACCAATTAAAAACGAAGCCAACCATTCAGATGCCTCTGTTTCACAGAGCAGTGTGAGCTACTTCGAGACACAAGATCCTGACTCTGAGATCGATGTGAATGACTCAGACAAGCTAACAGCACCAAACCGGGTTGACTTCAAGTTTGATGCTAAGGAGAAACGGGAAGGGGAAAATAACTCCTCGAGTGTATGTTTGTTTTACAACCTCTGGGTCATAGGTAAGAGTAGCTTGGTCAAGAAAGACATGCGGGAAAGTATCATGAAAGGGGCCGGTAATGAGAGGGAAATAAAGGTTTTGGTCAGGAATAGTGTGCCTGGTGCTATTGTTCGTGACACTAAAATGGTTCCCCTATTTGCTTTCCCCAAGATGGAGTATAAGAGCATGTTTGGTGCAGAGGTGCTCTCACCAAGTGAGATAGTCAGCTCATGGGTGTCGATGTATTTCCGGAACTATGCCGAATGTCTTAGGGTGCGCACAGACGCCCTTTCCTCGGAGGTATTGATGTTTGAAAACACGTGTGTGAAACATCTGATTAACAACTATAGTGAACAGAAACCTCACTTACAGGATACCATTCAAGGGGCATTGTACAACGTCCTGGTTGGTCTAGTAGACACAAACCCGGGGCGCTACCTGTTGGCACACACACCTAACCTTGGATCTTTCGCAACTTTGATGAAGGCTCAAGAAAATGATGGACCTTATGACCTTCAACAAGTGTACAAGATGTCCGCTACACAAGAGCAGGCGCCGATATACCAGGAGATAGACGCTAGGGTGATCTTACCTCGGCACTTGGAAACTGGGCGCGTCCCATGCACCTTCTATCCTATTAAGGTCAGCCCGCAAAATCCTAAAAAAAAACAGCAGCTTAATACAGGCAATAAACCCACGAAGAAGGATACAAATGGGTTGGCTAGAAAAGATTTGAACTAAGCTTTATGCCAACTGTTTTATTTTGAAAAGAATTGTTTTATATTGATTTATTTTTATCTAATTTGTGCCAAAAAAATAATTAAATCTTATCTTATACATGGTGTCTACTGAGTCACGTAAGTCACTAAAATCACGGAAAAGTTACTATTTTCAAAAAAGTTCACAAAAGTCCCTGAAAAGTCAAGAATTCTCAATATTTTGTTCATAAATCATGCCATCCACTACCCATGATGCCATGTGCTAGCAGCAAGTTGCCTTATTGTTTTACCATGATACCAAGGACAAAGTTAACTTTTGTCACCTAGTTAAAAGTTTAATGTTGTGTGTGAAGGCATTATGCCTATATATGCATTATATAATGTTAAACAATTTACCGTAGAAATTTTCTGGTTAAAATAAAAGTCGCTAATTTTTTATCCAACTTGGTAGACACCGTACTATACAATGAGAAGTGTTTTTTTATAAAAATGTATATGTACACGCGTTGATTTACTGAATAAGTACTGCTAATAATTACATAACTGACTGGTAGAATAGTCTGCATATTACACTATCAAATGCACTCTTATTTTATGATCATGCCTTATAAATTTAAATTATAAAAATTAAGCTACTCTACTGAAACAATTATTTGTGAGCAGTCACTAATATTTTAGATCATTAGTGTAACATTGTTGGTAAACCTATTATCTTTTTACACTTTTGTACTTGAGAACAAAAATTTAAGAGGTAAAATTAATCAAGAACAAAGTTTAATTTTTTCATGTGAGGAGATAGGTAATCTACCAACTGTCAAATTATTGTGAAAAGTTATGTGTTAAGAACCGAGTTTTGTTCAAAAACTTTTACAAAATGTAGGCTAAGTACATTACTTAGACTTTTTTTTTTAAAAGAACTTTCAAATTTTTTTCTTAGGGGAGTTGTGTTGCAGTGACTCATGATAATGTCCCCTAACGGTAAATGGCAAAACTTATTTTTTTTAACATTGGATTCCTCTTTAAGTAATATTTTGTATATTTTGGCTATACGTCACTGGCTGTGATTTTTTCACCAATAGCCTTTGGTTATGGTAACGCTCAGTGACTAGAACTAAAAAAAATATAAGTGATCAGTGTATAGCTATACACTCGACAGATGAGCATTCTGGATTGTGAAACCGGTGATCATGACACAAAATGGTAAATTTTTGAAAAATTGTAAGTAAACGTTATTTCCGAGGCTCCACGGAAGGAGTGTAGTATTTAAGGAAAGAATCCACAGCTCTGTGTATGATCAATATATTAGGGCCTATTGTCAAAATAAATTAATCATTATTATTATTATTATTATACATTTATCTATTCTCGATAAACATTTTATAATCTATTATTATGTCCCTGAATATACCTACATATATTGTCTATTATTGTAACATTAATAATTTTCTGCAATTTTCATTTTTATCTCAAAGTACTTTTTCATTATTTATTTATTTTACTTATTTTTATTATATAATTATATATATCACATTTTTTGATAAAATGTATTGATCAATATTATCACACATATTTCAAAATTATCTTATCCGTAACATTGTACTGGTACTGAGCTATTATGTTTTTGTGTATTTTGCTATTTTTATTTTCATAATAAAATATTCATGTCTTTTAAATCTTTTAAAATCTCAATCATTTTAAATCTGTAGGCCTATAAGTGAGCTCTAGTTCTTTGGATCATGTAATTAATTATCAAATAATAATAATAAATTTATCATACATCAAGAAAAGTGTCTAGATTTAAGAAAGAAAAAAAATAAATACCTTGCTTACTTCTGAGAGACACTAAAATAGGTGGTAATACAAAGTAAAAAGAGTTTCATGTAAATTTGAGGTGGTGGGTGTCATTTTCAAGCTTAGCTGGGTGAGTTGATATGGAATGACCACTTGGTTTGTCATCAACCTTGCTCATTTCGTCTGATTCACCATCTGTTTAAATATGAAGAAAAAAGAGCCTTTTAGGAGCTCTCATTTGTAAATTATTTTTAAATTAATTACAGACATGAATTTGTGGTCATATATTTTTTTGTTTCAAGTATTTTTTCATTATTTAAACATGAAATTATGAAAATAACAATTTGGAAGTTTTTTTGTTTGTTTTTTTAAATTTCATATCGGAGTCTGTAGCGCACTTGAAAATTATTTACTAACAAGAGCTAAAAGGTTGCATTCACTGCACTAAAATATATAAATGAAAATGGATGACGATGCCAATACACCTACAATTTGTATTTGAATGTTTATGTTGGCATTAATATGTTATGAACTCGGCACAGAAGTGGCGCCAAGCACCCCTAGGTATCGTGGCCCAGGACAGTTTCTAGGTCGGTACCTAAAAAGCTCCAATTCCCACACCCCTAAGGGTGGGATGATCCGGTTCAGGCCGGATACCCGGGGAGGTGAGAATTAACTCCTCCCCTTCCAGTCACTCACTGGTTAGGCCGTCACTGGGGATTCGTGCCTTTCACCTATCCAGGGTGGTGACCGGAGCCATTTACTTCCGCTCACAGAAGTGACCTCCATTCTTTCCTGTGTATATGAAAATGGGGTTAGCAGGATCAAGTATTTTTATTTTGAAACTAATTTTTTTTTTCCATAAAAAATGTATGTTATATTTTATGGGGACCAGATATAAGATAAAAGTGTGAATACACTACCCCTCTTAATTTTTTATTATATAGCTCCTGTTGCCACAAATGCTAAACAAAAAATGCAATCATACATAAATCCTTATTGCAGCATTATTAAATTACTTCTACAAGGGTTGACAATAGTGGCTTTCATTGTTTTTTAAAAAAATTAGTGTTTGGAGTGCTTCTGTTTGTAAGGAAATGGAAGTATTAGAATATTTGCATTTCAATTCTCCATTTTATAATAGTTAACCAAGAGGGCTTTCTTTCCTTATTTTTATTATGCTCAATAGTTAATTTTATCATATTCTCTTCCATGTCTAAAGAATATATTATTACAAAATAAAGTAAAAGTACTTATCAAACTCCTTTCATCCCCTTTATATTAATCACTAGGATAATACTTTTCTACCATTTTTAGAAAAAAGCTTTGGTTTATGTAAATGTGATTTAATAAATTGAAATTTCTAAATATTTGTGGCTTTTTTTCCCCCCCTGCTTAAGTTTGATGTATTAAATGTGCACTTCCTGAACCAAATGATTATATCAGCATACAACTTATAAACTAACCGGTAATTTAAATCTAGAACATTCACAACACTCAGAACCCAACTTTTTTTTTTTTTTTGCCATGCCAGTAATTGAACCAGGGGCCCTTAGGTCAATAGTAGGCAGATATTTTTACCTATAAATTTAAGGTGTCATTTGTTGGAATTAATCAGTTTGGTAGAATTTATTGACATATGTCCAAATCATCAACGTCTCCATTCTTCTCCTCTCACATGCATACATTCTGCTATCTATTCCTCCATCTCTTTCTTTGTCTCCCTTGCTGTCTTTTTTTGTCCTATATACTTCATCTCATTCATTCTTATTGATAGTCTTTCCTTTCCCGTCCTCGTTGCATGACCATACAATTTCTATCTTGTTTATTATACTATCTTATATATTCCTTGTAGCCCCACTCTTTCCCGGATAACTTCATTCCTTATGCCCGTGTACCAGTTTATATCAACATTAGATTCAGTGCAAACATATCAATGCTACCCAAGGATCAACAGGCAGACACGGTATCATTCTGTTAGAACTTTATATGCCCTTGTGTTATTGCCAGCAGGAAACGTAAACTATTTTAACTGTCATATTAGTGATGGACATAATCATGTAATCATTATTTGAAGAAAAATAAGTCAGTTAAATCGATTGAATTATTCAAATAATTTTGAGTGAAGAAATGATAATAATCTGGACAACCCTGGCCATATGATAATTACAAGTTTTGCTTAGTCTTGCTATCTTCTTGGTTACCCTCCTTCTCCTCATAACACACATTCCTTTGTAGCTTATCGACCATCCATCCTTATGTTTAATACCATGTGGTGTCAAATGACCAAAGTACAACGGCAACAAAATACCATGCAGTTTGCACATCAAACTCACAATTACTACAACATAAATAGAAATAATTGTTCCTAAGAATAAGAACATATTTTCTTTCGCGTTGACAGAGCTAAAATAAAATTGACACTTAAAACATTCTGTGAGACTCGTCTATCGTCCTAAATATAAAGGAGGGTGAGTTTTTAATTTCTACTTATATTCATTTTTTAATCTAATAGTGTAAACTATTGTATATTAATTTGTAAGAGTGAATCATTCTGTGTCTCCTACTTATCATTTTTTTTAGCACAACATCTTAATAATCGTTTGGGTTATACGCTTATGTAGGCCTACTTACTAATGGTTTTAGAGATTAGAAAGGTTAAATTTAAAGGAAGAGTACCCACATTTGTGTAGAAGGAGAGTAGAAAACAAATTGGGGGGAAAAAACCTAAGGCCATCAGATCGAGATTTGATCCTCAATCTCCCTGTCATCAGCAGTTTAGACTACTACAATACTAGCACATAGGACCACACGGCCACCAAAGTGGGTAATCTTTATTAGAAATTTTTTCTGAAAATAATAATTGTATAGCTTTAAAAACCACAATAGTTTTAATACTGCAACAGACTAATTATTTGTTTATGTGGTATAGAGCACTAGGCTAAATCATGGTTTAAAATAGGAGGGATAGCCAGCACACTTACCTTGGTGATACTGGAGTAGAAATTATTTAGATATAACACTAAAAAACACATAAACACATTGTTAAGTACAAGCTTTCACTGTCACAGACAGCTTCATCAGGTCAGGAGAGTAGACTGATTTCTTGGTTGAACTGTAAGGCTGACTGTCCACAGCTGACTGTTTTTCAGTTATGACATCACTGTATAGATAGCAGCACTATGAATAATGTTATATTGAATGTAATCATTGTATAGATAGCAGCACTATGAATAATGTTATATTGAATCTAATAGTAAGTGTGCTGGTAGGAAGGAGAGGAATTATCTAAGGTTGAGGTTGGGGGCTTGTCTGGATTTGATGATATATTGATGGGCCAGTTCCCATATCCTTAATTGTGAAGGGTTGCATATTGCTTTATTCAGGGATTTGACCACCTTGGTTGTGTAACAGTTATTAAAGTCACAATTATGGGTTTCGGCATGTGCTGCTACAGGCTTCTCTTTATTTTTCATTTTTGTGTCATGTCGATGACCATTCATTCTCTTTCTTAGTGTTTCTGTTGTGAGACCAATGTACTGTGCTTGACACTGGTTGCATTCCAGTTGGTAGATGAGGTTTTCAGAATCACAAGTATGGTGGCCTTTTATAGGATAATTTATTTTAGTTATGTTGCTGGAGAATGAATTTGTTGGTTTATGTATTGTGCAGGTTTTGCAGGGGGTGCGGTTGCAGGGAAAGGAACCTGATATTT
>CABEEJ010000091.1:180367-214741 GCA_901482245.1 Timema douglasi | reverse complement strand
TCCACAAACTCAACAATCTCTTGAAAACAGGTTTCCCCATACTGCAATCCTCCACCACTACACAACTTGTCTTCAAGGAACCTCCAAAAGTAACCTATAAACAACCTGCCAATCTACGCAACTTACTTGTAAAACCCAAACTGCCGGACCCCACTATTCAACCCGAACCCAAACAAATATCAGGTTCCTTTCCCTGCAACCGCACCCCCTGCAAAACCTGCACAATACATAAACCAACAAATTCATTCTCCAGCAACATAACTAAAATAAATTATCCTATAAAAGGCCACCATACTTGTGATTCTGAAAACCTCATCTACCAACTGGAATGCAACCAGTGTCAAGCACAGTACATTGGTCTCACAACAGAAACACTAAGAAAGAGAATGAATGGTCATCGACATGACACAAAAATGAAAAATAAAGAGAAGCCTGTAGCAGCACATGCCGAAACCCATAATTGTGACTTTAATAACTGTTACACAACCAAGGTGGTCAAATCCCTGAATAAAGCAATATGCAACCCTTCACAATTAAGGATATGGGAACTGGCCCATCAATATATCATCAAATCCAGACAAGCCCCCAACCTCAACCTTAGATAATTCCTCTCCTTCCTACCAGCACACTTACTATTAGATTCAATATAACATTATTCATAGTGCTGCTATCTATACAATGATTACATTCAATATAACATTATTCATAGTGCTGCTATCTATACAGTGATGTCATAACTGAAAAACAGTCAGCTGTGGACAGTCAGCCTTACAGTTCAACCAAGAAATCAGTCTACTCTCCTGACCTGATGAAGCTGTCTGTGACAGTGAAAGCTTGTACTTAACAATGTGTTTATGTGTTTTTTAGTGTTATATCTAAATAATTTCTACTCCAGTATCACCAAGGTAAGTGTGCTGGCTATCCCTCCTATTTTAAACCATAATTATTTGTTTAGAAATTGGATGGCTTATTCAAAACAGGAATGTCAATAAATGCAGCTAGATAAATAAAAAAACTAGCATAGTGTAACAAAATAAGGGGGTAGGTGTAGGTTTGGTGACTGAGGATATAGGAAAAGATTTACAGGAGAAAGGGGTAGGAAAATGAGGGTAACAACCAATAAGTAGCTTACAGAGCTGTCAAATGTTAAAAAAAAATATTACCTGTGTAGAGCAATTTAGTCATCCGAACTTTCCCAAGCTGAGGGGGGGCTCTGGCAAATTAAGGGGTTTCTTTGCAACACCAGTTTGATTTTTTTTAGTTTAGTTACATCTGCTCAAAGAATTGATATCATGAAAGCATTAAAAGCCATGAGTACTAGTTGTCACTCCAATTGGCTAGAACCAGACATCCACGAAACAATTCTATCCAGTTAAGAGCCAGTATCCCTCCATAGATAGCACCTAACTTAGATGACACAGCTCGGATCAGATGTTGCAGTGAACATTTAAGCAGTTTTAACAGATTCTTAAGAATACAACAAAATTGAAACAAACTATTTTAAAATGAGAAAAAAAAGCTTCTAAATTAATCTCAATTTTGCTATTGTTTAATGAATAATGCAACAAACCACAATTTCAAATTTCTCTGGTTCTAGAATAATCTTAAATATAATTCTCTGGTTAATCGACCATGAGATGGGCTTTAAAGGCAGTTAGCATCAACCTATAGGCGTGTAATATTCAACCTTTGTAACCCCTGGCCTATTATAAATTAAATCCTGTGTGCAGGACACTTGAAAACCCTCCCATCACATTCCAGATAGTTACATATCCATCACTAAGCTCTATATGAGGTGTCTGCAGTGGTGGCTCGTGCATATGAGCTGTGGAGCTGTAGCACCCAACTTATTCTGCATAATACTTTTATTTTATTTTAGTTCAGTCAAAACACAATCCAGAAGAATAGATTATGTTATATTAAAAATATTTCAGATTTTTAAATTTTCTCAGACTTTAATTATTGTGCTGTTTTGAATGGAAGATTTTTATGACTTTTAGGATAGGAAAGCAGCAGGCTCTGCAATTCATGCAGAACCCCTTGTCTAGTGGTGGCGTGTATAAGCAGAGGAGGGGAAGTTACCGAGTGGTAACATAGGATTGAAGCTTCAACTTTTGCAGATCCTCTTGACAGCCACAGTTGAACTTTTAAACTGAATTGCATGACCAACCATTTTGTTTTTTGAATTCTGTATTTTTTTTGTGTGTGTGTGTTTAATTGCTTACCAAATGAGTGCAGAAATGAATACTAAAATTAGAATGTTGTCAATTTATTATCAATTAATATTTCACAAATAAGTTTAATTGGAAAATTGTTTACATTAATTTTGATGTTCAAAGTATTTATTCAAACATAAATTTATAGTATTTGGTTGCCATTCAAAAGTAAAATGCATTTTTTAAGATACAATAGCATGAGTCTCTAAATTATAATTAGAATATATTTTACCGTTTGCATTTAATTTGTTATTAAAATAATATTTATTCTAAATAAAGAATCACTGGCTTCACTATTTTAATTGCTTTACTTTTATAATTTCATATATAGAAAAAAATATTTTGTTTATTTTTACAACTAATTGTAACTGTTTGTTTTTTAAGTAGAACCCCTACACTCTACAAATACAAAACAAAAACATAGAGACTAAACTAAACTAAGTAAATTCTTGACTCGAGCAATGTCACTGTCTTGAAATCATTCATTTAAAATCTATATTTCGTAGAACTACCTTTGTGATAATGTCTTAAAAATTGATTAATTTTTGAAAATAAATTAAGCTATAATAATAATAATAATATTTAGCACCGCATCTTACTACCCGTTCGGATTATACGCTTTTTAAGTACTAATTACGCTAATGGATTAGGAATTGGGAAGGATGAATTAGAGGAAGTGAACCCGCATTTGTGTGGAGGGAGAGTGGAAAACCATTTAGGAAAAACCACCCCCAGTTCACCCGACCGAGATTCGAACCTCGATCTCCCCATCCTCAGCAGTCGAGCTCAACACGACTAGCGCGTTAGCCAACTACGCCACCGAGGTGGGTAATTAAGCTATAAAATGTTAAAGCAAAACATTATACATCGCGCTAAATGACCCCTATAAATGCCATCACAATCTTCTTTCTCCTCTCCAGTACCACGCAAGCAGCACCCCCAGCGTTAAAACTCATGAGTTGCCACTGGGTCCCTGTCAGCACTGACTGTGACACACTTTAAGCATACCACAATAATGGAAATTCTAGTCTTTTATATGGTAAATACATAGGGCGTACCCTTCAATTTCTCTGAAAGGTAGCAAGCTTACATTTCATGATTGCACTATAGCTTATCTTGTAAGATAAGGACATACTGTAATCTGTCAATGGTAAAAGTAAGACTGCTTGCTACCTGCCTTTCATATTGTAGGATGCTTACAACTTTTAAGTTCACAGTAGGCTTACTGTGTTTCTTTGTTGTCTAAATTTGAAATGGATAAGCCTGTTTAAAATATTATATTTTTATATCATTCCAAAACTGTTACGCTTGGTTAGTCCTTTAATTAGAATAAACCAATTGTATCAGTTTCTTCAATGCTTTGCGGTTTTGTTTTGACAGCATTCTCAGGGTGTATATTCAGGGTAAGCAAAACTTGATTAGTAAAATAATCTAACTATTTACATCTCAATAGAAGAAAAAGCGAACTTGGTCGATGTTTGGCATCAGTGATAGACGGACGTGTTTTGCTGTTGTATTAGAGACCGTGACGTCTATCGTTGTTGGATAAGGTGAATTCCGGTGGTGAGTGCGATGTTGATTCGGCTATAACAGAACTATACTCAAATATTCGACAAAATCCTCAAACTAGTGCCATAGGTTTAATATCGGGTCGTTCAAGATCACCATCTAATAATCAAATTATGAAAAAAGCTAAATCTAGTGTAGGGCGTGTTGCGGTCAAACCGACGGGACAGGCGTCAGCCAAAGTTCCCAAAGTAGCTAATACCAAGGAGAGTCAAATTGGGACAATTGTTTCAGATGACAGTAGAGCAATTTAAATAAAGGATGTATTTAATTCTTCTAGTGCTGGGCTGTACAAAATTGCATTTTCAAATACATCGGAACTAAAATTTCAGAATTTACATCCAATGAAAATAAGAAAGGGATTATTTCCTAAGTATAAGAGTGGAGCTAGCATTGTTCGGGCAGGGAAAAACCAAATTGTTATGTACTAAGGAAGCTAATAGTCTTATGGCAGATAGGGAACTGCATGATCTTTTGAAGTTTTCAATTGACAGGGTGGGTCGTAATGAACATAGGATAGGAGTTATTCATAATATTTCACTCGAGTTTTCGGAAGAATTTATTAAGGAGGAGTTGGAAAGAGAAAGTGAATCTTCAATACTGCAGGTACGACGTTTCAAAAGGCACATTCCTGATACACCTGAGCGGTTTGATCCCTCTAGTACAGTAGCAGTGACTTTCGTGGGCAAAAAGCTAACGTCTTATGCTGTCATGTGTTTTTATAGGGTGGAGGCCAAGCCTTATGTTTATCCAGTGACACAATGTCACAATTGTTTACCTGTTGCACATCTTGCTGTCAACTATTGTAGTGGAGGACATAGGTGCGCAAAGTGTGGAAGAGTGTCTACAAGCAACCTCAAAATGTGTTCACTTTGGGGGGCTCATTTGGCAATCGAACGTGTCCAGAGTGGGTGCGACAGCGTCAAATTAAATCTACAATGGCTCGCCACAATTTTTCGTACCAGGAGGCTGGTCAGGCTTTGGACTGCAACTCTCCCTACAAGTCACGCTATGCAACCAGGGGGGCCCAATTTGTCATGGACAATTCTAAATTCCCAAATATGCTAAAACAGCCACGCAATGTAACATCCTATGCGGCGACTCTTTCAAGTACCACGGCACAGGTTGTTGGGGATATGAACGTGGATTCATCAGGAAGCTCTATCAAAGGAACATTAGATGGTATAATAAGTAAGGGAGTGGAGCAGATGGTTTCTAAAGTGGTGTCACTCCTAGTAACCGTGGCTTCCTCAGCTCCAGGGGAGTTAGATCTGCCAAGTTTAATGGCAACAATGAGGAAAATTCAAAAGTTGTTAAGGGATGTGCGTTAATAGCCATAATCGTAGATCTGTTAGGATCAAAGCAGGTAGTGGTGTTCAAGGTAACCTTGTCTGAGTTAGGTATATGTTTGTTTTTATGGTTATTTAAATATGAAACAATGTAATTCTAGAAGCATTAGGAACAAAAAAAGTGAACCTTGAGCAATTAATTTTTTTTCGTGATAGCCATAAAATAGCATTAAGTGAAACTCGGCTCAGGTACCAGTATAATTTTGTTGTAAATAAATTTAAAAATTTTAGTTCAGATAGACTGGCCAGGGCAGGAGGTATTGCGCTGTTAACTAGGTCGGACATTCAATCTGTTTAAATAACATCGGGCAATTTACAATATCCTTGGGAGTTTGTAGGGATAAAAATATTTTTCGCAGGTAGGACATTTTCAGTTATATCTTTATACAACCCTACAGCAGATAATTTCGATCATAATTTATGGGAACAATTTTTCGTAGGTATACTGTCCCCGATTATTATCTTCGTGAACATGAATGCGCACCATGTGTTGAGGGGCTCACCTTATATAGATCGTTGTGAAATAAAGATTCATGAAACTTTAGCTGTGTTACCTCTTGTTATATTAATTACAGATAAGTTTACGCAACTTAACAGACCTCCGTATCCTAACATGTGCCCGGATGTTACTTTTGCATCCCCTAATTTTGTGCCATATTTAACTTGGGATACAATTGGTGACTTCATGGGTAGTGATCATTTGTCAATGACTCTCAGGTCCCATATAACTAACTATAAATTTGTTCCTTTGGACACGTCACGCAACAATAAAAAAGCAAATTGGGAATTATATTTGACACAAAAGTGGAGTTAACAGTTCAAAATTTGGCGGTGGACCATGATCCTTTAGTACAGTATGAAAACTTTATTAACACACTACAGAGCGAAGCTGATGCAGCAGTACCAACCTTACATAGTGTGGGTCATAGGAAAGTTAAACGTTGCCCGTGGTAGACAGTCATGTTCTAAAGCAATCACTCAAAGGAGGTTATCATTAAATACTTTAAAACAAAATTTTAACCTGATAAACTATGAAAGCTACTGTCGTATTAATGTTTATTATTATTTTATTATTAATTTTTTATTCATATAACGGTACTTTGTATAGGCGGTTGTTTAATTTATTTCTAAATTTGGTGTAGAGACAAACAATATATGTCTTCCCAGTTATCTCGTAGACGTTCGTGTTGAGTTAGGGCTAGGTTATGTGGGTCATACCTGAATTGAACGAAAAATCAAGAAAGTAGCATCGGGAGTGAATCGAATCCAAATGTTTCTGGCTTAATGAAGAAAATGTCTTAAGTGCCATTGAATTTAAAAAAGAAAATTAAATTCATAAGTGACCAGAAGGAAAAATAATGTATCTCTATCATGTTATTTAAAACAGCCACTATAAATATTCTTTCTTTCTCTAGTATTTTATTTCTCTTTCTTAATATCTAATTACATACATTTTACAAAAAATAAATCATAGTAGAATATATATATATACCTTTTTCCCAACCCCTTGGGGTTCTTAAAAAATAAGTTATATCGGAATTAAATTAATTGTTTTTTCTGTTTATTTCAGATCCCCTAAATGGGGCACAGTAATACATATATGGTGGGGGGATTTGTGTTCCCCCCCACACGGCCCATATGACCCGGTAGGTCTTGTCTTCTGACGGGTCGGCGGGTGCACTTCGCTACACTTCCACTCACACGACCCGTCCCGTCGCGACTAACTCAGCCTATCGGCCGGCATCACCCGCTGTCTGGCCTTCCCTCCCAGTCTCACACGACTAGAAGGGGGGTCACGACTCCCCAGGTTCGACTCCGAGGTCACCTTCCGACGTCGACGAAGGGGTTCACAACGCCGTCCTTTATCCGGCGGTAGGGACGGCCAGGAGCGTCGTAATCGCCGATGCCCCTGACGATCATGTTGGAGCTGGCCTGCGCCCGACTGAAAAACCTCTCCGCCAGACCGCGGATACGGCTGTCCAAGGAGGGGAGGCCTGACAAGGTCAGGAGAACGCGGTTTGGGACGCGGCGCGGAGCCCCGAGGATCAGGCGAAGGAACCGGTGGTATACAGAATGGAAATGATTGTATCTGTATTTAGGTAAATAGGAAAAGACGGGAGCGGAATAGAGCAGGACGGACATCACACAGAGCAGAAAAAGTCTGATCTTGTGGCCGTATTCCAGCGGACTGACCGGGCGCAAAAGTGGAGCCAGCTTCAACATGACGCTCCTGGCCCTCCCCGCCGCAGAACGAAGGTGCGGGTCCCAACTGCATTTCGCGTCCAGGGTCACCCCCAGCCACCGGACCGACGGTGACCACTGGACTGCGGTACCCTCCACGCGAAGTGGCTGCAGGGGGCCCGTTCCCCGACGCGTGAACAAAATAGCTTGCGTCTTGGTGGATTGGATGGCGAGGGATCGGGTCCGAAGGTAGGCCAACAGTCCCCGCAACGCGAAGGTAAGCTTGGCCCAGACGACCTTAGCGTCCGGGGACTGCGCCAGGAGGGCTGTGTCGTCCGCGAACTGGAAGAGAGCCGTTCCGTGCGGGACGGGCATGTCCCGCACGAACAGGGAATAGAGGATCGGGGAAAGGCAGGAGCCCTGGGGGACTCCCGCCAGAATCGGTCGTGGGGACGAGAGGGCTCCCTCGACTCCCACTCTGAAGGAGCGGTCGGCGAGGAAGGACTCGAGGAGACGGAGAATCGGAGGCGGGATACCCGCCCCGGCAAGAGCGGTGAGAAGCCCGCGGTGGCTGACGCTGTCGAACGCCCCTTTGACGTCCAACACCACGAACCCCGTCCGGGCCCCGGCGTTGAACGCGCCGGTCACCAGGTCGACTACCTTGGCGACCGCGTGGGTCGTCGACAGCCCCTTCCGAAAGCCGAATTGGTGATCCGGCAGGAGGGGGTTCACCTCCAGCCAGGCCTCCAATCTAGCCAGGATCATTCTCTCCGCCACCTTGCCGACGCAAGAAAGGAGGGAGATAGGTCTGTAGGAAGCCGGGTAGGCGGGGGGCTTCCCCGGCTTGTGGATCGGAACGACGTACGCCGCCTTCCACTGGTCCGGAAAGTAGAGCAGTGTCAGGACGGCGTTGAGGATACGGAGGAGAAGTACGAACGCCTTGCGGGGTAGGTGGGTTAGGAGGAGGGGGGAAACCCGATCGAGTCCCGGGGCCGACGAGGTTTTGAGCCTCGCCAGGGCCCAGGACAGCTCACGGGGGGTGACCAGTCGTAGGTCTTGGTAGGGAGGGTCACCCTCGACTGGGGGGAGGAAGGGGTGTTCGGGGAGCTCTGACGCAGGAGGCTCCGGATCTCTCGCCGGTGAGCCCGGTCGTCGCGCGAAGCTGGCCTCGAACGCCACCGCCAAGGCCTCCGCTCGGTCCGAGGCGGCGGACGCCAAACCGCCCTTCCACGGGCGGCAGAAATACGCGCGATTCTTTCAAAACAGAGCCATGTGTTGTTGTGCTAGGCTAACAATTACAGTATTATTTATTACTATAGAAGGTCATCCCAACATTCCTTTTCGTAAATTGGATGGATCAACGAGTGACCGGAGAGCTAGTCGTTCATCGGGTCTTCTCTCATTATCGGTCATTCGTTTATTGAACGTATCAGTGAGTGAGCGGAGGTTCAGTCGGTCACCATTTTTCTATTGCTCTCGTTCATTTGTCAACTGTATATTGAACGGATCAGTGAATGACCGGAGGCTCAATTGGTCACCATTTTTCTATCGCTCTCGTTCAATTGTTGAATCTACAGAACATTTTAGTTAGATCTTGACTTGATCTTGGATTGTAATTTAAACGTTTAATCATTTTAATTATTTTTTTCAACTATTTATATTTTTAACAATCGTAATATTTATGTGAATTGTGATTTAGGTATATCATAACATAGGTTTTTGTAATTCTACAAAGCAGTCCATCATAACTTACAAAATATTAATATCATAGAGAAACAAGTGATTTCTTAAAAAAAAAAAGTCTAATAAAAATGCATCACCATTTTTAAACAGTAAGCTGATCTTTTTAATAACAATTTAAATTATGTTAGGAAAAAATAACATTGTTTTAACTACATTTAAATAAAAACTACCTTTAAAAAACTGAATGAACGGTGAACAGGTCAAATGAACGGATCATTGAACTGAACCAGATTCAATAAACCGTTCATTTAAAATAACGATTTTGCCCATCTCTAGTGAGGGGAGGTCCGAACAATGCTAACGTTATACAAAGAGAGAGAGAGACAGGAAAGAATGGGGGCATGTGAATCGCGAGTAAATATATATTAATGTTATAAATTTCTAAATTTTATCAGTTTAATACAATAAAATTAGATTTTATGTGTAACAATGTTTATTGTGAATTACGTATTTTGCACCGTTAATTTACAAGTATGGTTAGTAACTACCCGCAATTTATATAATGCATTAAAATCATCTTTATTTCTGTTAGAATGAATGGGGGGAGGGGGGGGGGTCCAAAATGGCCAAAATTTTATTTTATTATTGAAATTTTAGAGGGATTCTTAGGTCTAATAATGTCAGCGCGACAGCAACGCTGCTACGGGCATTAGCAGCGCTGCTAAATACGATCGTGGAAATTGACTCTTAAAATGAGTAGTCGTATCGAGTGTCATCAAGGTTTCTGATTGCAGTAAAAAGCGAAAACTATAACTTGTAATTCGCCCTTAACTATGTGTTTCATAGTCATAATTCATAAACATCAATATCGTGATCAGAAACAGACTGTACATTATTATGTAAACCAAGGAATTGGATATCTAGGTTTAGGCTGTTGGGCTACTCCTTAATTCCAGTGGTCAGGCATCGTAGCCAATAAGTGCGTGTATCTTAGGCTAGTAGCAAGCATTCAATCAAATATAGTAGAGAAGTTAGAACCCCAATACTGTAAGTTTATAGTTTTAGATTAATATGGGGACAGGACAAAAAAAATTAATAGCTTGTAAAAATTATTAACAAACACATCAGCTACAGTAATTGTTTGCTAATTAGTAATCATTAATATTAATGTGATGTATTAGCTAATAATTTTAAGGAGTTTCCTTTTAATTAATTTTATTATATGGTCGATATGAACTGAAATATGACTTGGTATATAATTTTTATTATTAATAATTATATTTAGTCAATATTAAGTTGATTATTAATACTAAATTCTAGAATAATTTGTTTTTCTGGTGTCTCGAAATTATTAACAATTATCATTAAATACAAAATTGTTTATCAGTCAGAGTTAATTGAAACATCTAAAACGTACCTTTCTGTTGACTAGTTGAACCCAATGGTTTGATTTTTCTGAAGTTGATGGCGTGCGAGGAAATTGTAAAAAGAATAGCAACAAAATAATTTTCCAAATTTATTCAGGAACATTGGCCTAACAATAGGGCTCAAATTAATAAATTTAAAATTTAACCGTGTATAATTTTGTTATGACAATTATTTGAAAATATATCTCTTTGATTAATTTTCCACACATGTATAACATCATAAGGATTTTATTTTTCACCAATCCTTTGATTAAAAATTTGGCAATGCTAGAATTATATATAATTTATCACTTTCATTCTTGAATTCCATCTTTGTGATATTCCATTTTTAACAAAGCAGTTTTATTCGCTCATAATACAGTGACCAATCTTGTTTTGACTGATCTTTGAATTATAGGGTGTGTTCAGTATCTAGCTTTTAAGATAAATTCAAATAAATATCTATTGTTTCACATAAAAGGTAGCTAACAGCCTATTATTGAATATTATGTTTTATGTTTCAATGTTAAATAACCTACTTACACTTCAGCAAACTGTTATATTTGTCCAAATTATTACTATTATTATATAGACGCCAATTGGTTCATATTTTCTTGCTAAATAGCGGCATCTTTTAATAACATTTCTAAGCATGTACGCCATATTGAGCGAATGTTGCTACAAGAAGCTTGATATAATTTTATAAAGTGCTTCTGTAAGTGTTTTGGGAGATTATTTATGAATTTGTTGCATAATATAATTAAAAATAGGTACCGTTAAGTTATTAAACATTTGTAAGAGAGAATGAGTGGCTCGGATTCCAAGAAATCAAAGAAAAGAAAGAGCATTAAAAGTGGAAACATGGGTGACGTTCTTGGGAAAGAATGCGGGGATAGAGACAAAAATCAAATATCTCTGGATTCTTGCGGTGAAGAAGAAAGAGAGGAGGCTGATGGAGCCCCTAGTGGAGATGAACAGTCTTCCCAATCCAGTGAGGAACAAGAAATATTTGATATTAATTCAGGAGAGGAAAATAAGGTAAGCATAATATATCTGCTTGTCAGTGGCCATTTGTATCTTTAATCAAAGAGTTGGGAAAAATACAATTTTGTACTTGTAAAGGAGTAGTGTTCCATATTATTGCTAAATTAATAATATTCATACGATAAACAAGAAACTTAGCATATTCTAACATTCGTTTACTATTGAATTTTCAACATAGTTACATTAAGATTAAACTATGGCTTATTTTGCTGCTTGGGATTTGCATTTAATATTTTAAGAATTGTTTTCTCATATTTAGGCAGATGAAGTGGAATTAGAAGAGGGTGTTCCAGTGTCTGCTGCAGTTGCTGCAATAGAAAAAGAAGTAAAGCCTCCATGCACTTGTGATTCCTGTAAAAACTGCCAGTAAGTGTTGAATTTAACTTTTTATGAGTGTTTCATACATGCTAATAAATAACTAAATTGGCAATTGTCTTGGAATGAAGAGGTTAACTCTACGTTGGTTTTAATAATTGGTTTTTAATTATTTAGTTTACACTTACAAAGGTGTCGATAATAATAGGCCTACACTATGTCCTGACATGGCCTATATCTTTTATTTTTGCAATGAAAGTTGCATTTGTCATGGAGGACTTGAATAAAAACAAATTTTGGGGCCACTTTTATTTGTTTTTAGGTTAGCTAAGTTTATTTGGTTTATTTACACAAGTAAAGACCTGTCTGTTTGCTTTATATCCATAATGTGCTTAATCTATGGTATCGCTACATGATATTGACTACAGTAAAGGAAATGGTTACCATTTTATAATGGTATTGTATATACCAGAGGCCTACCCCATGATTAAGGCTAATATATGATTAATACACATCTTGTCAGAGGTGAAGGCAGGGTTAGAAGATTATCAAGGAATATTTAGGATACCAAGTATCGAGAAAAGGCTTTTAACCTTAAATGTGCTTTTTTGGCTGAAGTTTAAATAAAACATGTGAAAAAGTAAATTAACTGTATCATAACCTATTGTTTGGAAAACCATTTATTTTAAATATTTTTCTTAAATTTAAGCTAAACTTTGTAGTTCCTTTCTTCACCAAATACCTCCTTGAATGTAGGCCTACAGTAAGTCAAAAAAGGGACATAAAGGAAAAATAAAGGCCAATACAAATACGGAAAAAAAAGTAATTTATAATTTTTCTCAATGGCATTCTACAAACAAGACAACACTAAATTCCTCTTTTAAAACACCACTAGACCTACCCTAACACTCAATTTCACACACATGTTCAAAACTAACATGAGCACATTATTGCTGCACCTCAAACATAGATGGAATAATGGAATTTTGTTAAAGACGCCCAGGACTCCCACCATTCCACGACAGAATTTCATGCTTTTGGTAGCACTTTTTCTTCTTTCTGAACTCCCTTGTCTCAGCATTTGCTCGCATCAGTGGGTATGTTGTCTAAGGTGTCATCCTTATCAGGTCTGGTTTGCTTTTGATGAAAAGGTCATAGTTTGAATCCTGGCTGGGTATACTGAGGGTGGTTTTCCCTAAATGTTTTCTTCTCTCTCCCATGAATTGTACACCCTTTAAATAATATTTACATACTTCATCTCTACCTCATTATTGTAAATTAGCGAGGTAGTAAGATTTTGTTCACTGGTCCTTACCAATCAAAGGTTTACATTTTGACAGTAAGATAAAGTCTTTTTCACTTTTCATCTTTGATTTTTATAAGTTTACTTTAAAAAAAGATTTTCCCATTGTGATCTCCAGGAGACTAAGCTCTAGATATTTTGAATAGGTCGTACCACAATCACAGATCAAATTATTTAATAACTATTTTGGTTTTTTTCTTCAACAGAACATCCGAACAGATGAAAGAGATGCGTTTTCTACAGAGTTATTGGATGGAGTTGCGCCAATACATCCGTAAGGTGTATCGTAACGCCATGGAGGGCCGCTCTAGTGAAGAAGAACATTTGGAAGATGCTGAGAAGATGACTGATCTTGTCCACAAGTGAGTAGAGAGAGAGAGAGAGAGAGAGAGAATTATTATTATTTAGAATGCTCGCTTTTGTCTGGTTAAAGCTAACATGAAACTTTTATTTTACTGTTACAAAATATTGCGCTTTAGCGTACACATTTGTACAAAATTTAAAATGATGTGTAGGGCTGATTTTAGTTATTGTAGCCCACATTTGACACATAATAATTGTCATTTCCTATAATTGGCAATTATTAAAATCAAACTAATCTTAACAGATCATTAGTGTGTAGTGAGTAGGCTACAGCCATGTGTGTTAACATCAACAAAAAAGAGTGGGTGGGTAAGTCCTCTCCTCCTTCCTCAACCTCTTATACTAAATCTAGTTTTAAATCAAATTGAGCCTTCTCAATAAAATAAGTGGAATATATAGATTGTCGTTTTAGTCATTATACTTGTAAATTACTGCAGGCGCTTAGCCAATCAGAAGGGAGTTACCGGGGTATGCTTACATTGCTAAAGGTATAAAGGAGTCCATAGTATCTTGGACCATATTCTCCTTACCCCTCTTGAAATCCTAAATAAGTATGTTCCAGAGTACATCTAGCTGTTCTATATTTCATAAATAAATGGAACTAGAATATGAAGTTTGTGAAACTCAAAACTCCATGGTGGGATTCCACAAGTGAGCTATACTGACCAAGCAGCCGCCAATACTAACAATGGTAGTGCTAACATTTGCAGTAATAGGGTGTCATGTGATCAGCACGAAAAAACCTCCTGGCCATTAAGCTTAGTTTCTTAGATGAGAGGTGACCTGGTGATCTAGGGGTAAGTTGTCTAACTTCTGTACTGGCGTCCGGGGTTCAAACCTCGGTCCCGGCACAGATTTATCTGATTACTAAACCCTTCCTTCACCTCTGACAAGACATCTTGTGAATGTGGGGAATGCCAGGCCTCCACCGTGTTTCGGATTCCCCGTTAAACTGTAGGTCCTCCATTTCATCTCACAATCACCCTACCATTACACATTAGCGTAAGTGCATATAACCCGAACGGGTAGTAAGACGCGGTGCTAATAATAATAATAATAATAATAATAATAATAATCCTAGATGAGTAGTTCTTCAATCCAGGATCTCTGTAGCCAGGAATTCTTACCACTAAACCACAGAGACGGTCTTTAAAATTCTAAAAATGTTAAAGAACGATGCACATAAAATATGAAAAATAAAATATTTACTCTCTTTTAAGACACATAAATATGTGTCACTATTTTAACCATTTATAGGCATACCAGTAGTGTATTTAATTTTTTTTTAGAATTCCATAGTAAATAGATTCAACAGCCATGTCCTTGAATGTAAGTTTATGTGTTTTATTAACAGGCTGTGTGTCAAGGATCCTCATCAACTATTTCAAAGGCTAGAGTCTCAAGTACAAGAGTTTGTTATTGAAGCAAAGGTTCGCCAGTTGGAGCTACTTCATCGGGAGAAGCAGACTCCTGAAATAGCTCAAATTTTTCTCACAGGTATTTCATTTTATATTAGAGAAGGGTTGAATCATATATTTCTTAAATTCTGATCCAAATTCTGACCTCGAATCTCTACCAATTCTCAGTTTAAATTAATGTAAAAATATTTAAAATGTAATTTAAAATAAATTTGTTTAAGGCTTGATGACACTGACAAATGATACTTGGTTTTTCATATCTATCATGTCGTAAACACACAAAAAAACACTTGTTTTGGTAAATTAATTATTTTAATATAATTTTCTTCTTTTTTCTGATTCTCTATTGTTTCAACTATTAATCAAGTCTAATAGAATTTCTTAATGAGATCTTTATAAATCTCGACTACCATAGGATTCAAGCATCTCATCTCTAATTTATATCAATGGTGAATTTATATAATTTCATTTATTTTTTTAATCTAAGCCTAGATTTAGCTCGAATTCCATGATAAACCATTGTCATAGTTAACCATTACCAATAAGGTGGCCTCTTAGAACTTGACATTTCATTTGAGGACCCTCACACTATTTAAACTTTTTACGGGAAGCCAGGAAGGTTTGTACGCAAAAATGGACAGGAATGCTGAAACAGGACGTGTAAGGAAGTAAGAAGGTGTTATTTAGCCAAGTAAGAAACAGGAGAGAGAAAAACCAAGAAGTTAGAATGATAGATGAATGTTAAAGACAAGAGAGGAAGAAACTTAAATATGGGTGAGATATTTTGAGAAAATATCCAACCCGGAAGAGGAAGAGCAGGAAGAAATAGTAGAAGAGGAAGAAAGAGATGGAGGACACAATAAAGAGGATGAAACCATGTGTGGACAAACTGACTGTGAAAATGATAAGAGCAGCAGGTGAAGTAAGTATGCATTAGTTGTACAGGATGCTGAGGAACAACGGTCTACAATAGGCTTAATTTTTGCCACAGGACAGCTGATGGAAAGAAGGTATGCATATGGTGAAAAACTTGGTAATGGTATTTATGAATGCGGAGAGGGCATATGATAGTGTGGATAGAAAAAGTTTGGAAAGCGATGGAGGAGGCCAAAGTGAAGTTCAGGAACAACTACAAGAATGGAATGAGTAAGTGAAGGAGTGTGAAATTAAATTTAGCATGGCAAAGTGTTAAGTGATGGTAAAGTCAAGGAAGAAGATAAGGCCTAGTAAAGATATAAGGTTGGATGGAGTAGAGCTGAGAAAAGTATATGACGTAGAATATCTTAAAAGCGTGATTGAGGAGAAAGGTGGAAGTAGAGAGGAAAGAGGAGGACAGCAGGGAAAGTTGTTCTATAGTTGTGTAAGAGACCTGCTATGGAGAAGAGGACAGCAGGGAGAGTTGTTCTATAGGTGTGTAAGAGACCTGCTCGGGAGAATAGAAGTGCCGTTGAAGTGTAAGGAAGTGTTGTACAGGGCGTACTTTGTACCCATTGTCAAATATGTTGCAAAAACATGGACATTGAATGTAAAAGAGTCTAGGAAAGTGGAGGCCATGGGAATAAAGTTTGTGAGGAATATGTTAGCTGTTACAAGGAGAAACAAGATTAGGAATGAGGTCATCCGGGAAAGAATGGGGATACAGTGTGTAGGCCTGCGTGAACTAGTAGAGGAAGCATGACTGAGATTGTATGGGCATGTAATGAGGATGGAATAAGGGAGAATGCCAAAGAAAATGATGTAGATGAAGTATTTAGGAAAAAGACTGCAAGGAAGGATAGAGGAAGATGGAGACATTTTACTAAACCGATCCAGCCAAAGGCTGAAAACATTTGATGATGATAATTAGTAAAAAAAACACTTAAAAACAAGGCCATGTTTGATTTGGGCAAGCTCATCAGAATACACAACGTTGAGTACATTTACAATTTGCCGGTAGGCCCTAATAGAGTGAAATTGCAAAAGAACTGATAATGGTCACAATGAAAAATTACCTAATTCTGATTATTGCTGTTTGTTTGGCTGCCAGAACAATAAATTAGTAGGATTTTGGATCTAAGAATTAAGATATTGTAAATCTTGATATTTAGTTTGAGTTGGGTCAAAATATACAATTTTACTATTTCAAATTTGAATCTTGAATGCTAAACTTGGAAAAAATCATAAACAAAGGAGGAAATATAAATATAATAGAATATACAAATCATACCAAAATGTTAACATTCTTTTATACAATCCATTCATTATAACATTCATACATTTAGTTAACTCTTGCATGTTATAAACAATGTATGCTCCAGTATATGCTAAATAAGTGGGCTGGTTAACTTGCCTACTTTGAACAGAGTGGTAAAATAGTATCCTTCCACTCACCATTTATCCAATTTTTAGGCCTGTTGGATGGCTATGAGAAACTCTGTTTGGCCGCCAAACAGTTGATGACTCTACTTCACCCCTTGGAAAAGGAGCATCTTCAGAAGTTCAATCTGACGTGGGAGGTCCTAAACAAGCATCTCTACCAAAGCTGTGTCTACACAGATCCTTTGGTCCAAAATAATCTGCCGGTGTATATCGGTCAGGTGAGTCAACTGATGTGATCACCTCAATCTATGACAGTATACAACATTTACTTAGGTTACTAAAATATATATATCTATATTCCTTGTGTTTGTACTATCAATTTCCTTTCCCTACTTTTTGTGTATTCTGGCTTTTAAAACAGTTGTACCTGTTCAGTCTACTAATCTCAATGTTCAAAGTCAACGTGTGATATTCGTGTCGTTTTTTCATCCATCTAGGGGCCTACCGCATGTCTTTAACCACAGTTGAGTCATGGTTATGCACATGTGTGAGAATTCGAATATGATATAGGAAGAAGAAACTAGTCTGACACATTAGCTCAATTGGTAAAATGTGTCTACTGAACTAAGATTCCTGGGTTCCTGGCATGGCAGAAAAATTAATCGTGGGTAAAATGTGTGGGGTGTCCTTTTCATTGTGACAAATTAGGTCATAAGCTGTGTGCTGATATAAGCAGTTTGTTTGTAAAATGCACTTTAAATACTTTGTAAAAAAAACTAAAAAAGAATGTGTTTCTGTACAATTTTAAATTAATACATACTGGTTTAAGAATATCTTAATGTCTCAACATGATCTTCCTGAAATATAACTTACTATCCAATAGTCCATTGCTTTAGGCTGAAACCCTTTACCTTTTAAACGTGGATTCACACTGAAAGGACTGTGCCCTGACTGTGCCTTGTCGCTAGCATTCACACTCGCAGGGCTGTGTCTTGTCACTACCATTCACACTCACAGGATTGTGCCGACTGTGTCTTGTCGCTAGTATTCACACTCGCAGGGCTGTGTCTTGTCGCTAGTATTCACACTCGCAGGGCTGTGTCTTGTCGCTAGCATTCACACTCGCAGGGCTGTGTCTTGTCGCTAGCATTCACACTCGCAGGACTGTGCTGGCTGTGTCTTGTCACTAGCATTCACACTTACAGGACTGTGCTGGCTGTGTCTTGTCGCTAGCATTCACACTCACAGGACTGTGCCGACTCTGTCTTGTCACTACCATTCACACTCACAGGACTGTGCCGACTGTGTCTTGTCGCTAGTATTCACACTCACAGGACTGTGCCGGCTGTGTCTTGTCGCTAGCATTCACACTCACAGGACTGTGCTGGCTGTGTCATTTCGCTAGTATTTACACTCACAGGACTGTGCCGGCTGTGTCTTGTCGCTAGCATTCACACTCGCAGGACTGTGCCGGCTGTGTCTTGTCGCTAGCATTCACACTCACAGGACTGTGCTGGCTGTGTCTTGTAGCTAGCATTCACACTCGCAGGACTGTGCTGGCTGTGTCTTGTCGCTAGCATTCACACTCGCAGGACTGTGCCGGCTGTGTCTTGTCGCTAGCATTCACACTCACAGGACTGTGCTGGCTGTGTCTTGTCGCTAGCATTCACACTCACAGGACTGTGCTGGCTGTGTCTTGTCGCTAGCATTCACACTCGCAGGACTGTGCTGGCTGTGTCTTGTCGCTAGCATTCACACTCGCAGGACTGTGCCGGCTGTGTCTTGTCGCTAGCATTCACACTCACAGGACTGTGCTGGCTGTGTCTTGTCGCTAGCATTCACACTCGCAGGACTGTGCCGGCTGTGTCTTGTCGCTAGCATTCACACTCACAGGACTGTGCTGGCTGTGTCTTGTCGCTAGCATTCACACTCGCAGGACTGTGCCGGCTGTGTCTTGTCGCTAGCATTCACACTCACAGGACTGTGCTGGCTGTGTCTTGTCGCTAGCATTCACACTCGCAGGACTGTGCCGGCTGTGTCTTGTCGCTAGCATTCACACTCACAGGACTGTGCTGGCTGTGTCTTGTCGCTAGCATTCACACTCACAGGACTGTGCTGGCTGTGTCTTGTCGCTAGCATTCACACTCACAGGACTGTGCTGGCTGTGTCTTGTCGCTAGCATTCACACTCACAGGACTGTGCCGGCTGTGTCTTGTCGCTAGCATTCACACTCATAGGACTGTGCCAGCTGTGTTGTGTCACTGCCATGCCCTTACTGTTTTGGTCACTGTAGCTACTTTTGATATTGAGTTTTTCCTTTATCTTCTGCAACTCATTTTCTTTAATGAAATTATTATCATACTCTTATGTTGCAAATTATTATATATGTGTACCAAAATTATTAAGTTTTCTTTGCCCATATTTAAAGGTAGCACACAATAGTTTTTTTTTGAATGTTCTGCAGCCACTGTTGGACTGTTGATAAAAACCTTCGTAAAAGTTCACACTTGACAGAAGCAACCGATTTAAGCGAAACGACACATGTTCGACCATAGGGCATCCGATTTCAATTCACACTGACAGAGCTGTGCACTTACCATGCTCGATGGTCTGGACCATGACCTTGGGAGAACACTTTTGAAGCAATCTAAGATGACATAGTCGGCACACGGTCCTGGGAATGTCAATCCAACAGCAGTCTTACAAGGTTACTCATATGGATATCACCTGTTTGAGAATGTCTGCAGCACGACACAGTTGGCGCATAACTCTCTCTGTGTGGCCACAACTTAACCCCTTTATAAAGTGACAGTATTTCATATGTAGGTGCCAAGAAATATTATTACATTAAGTTGTGATCTTAGTAAAATAATGTTTTATTATATAATATAGTGACTGGAAAAGTTGGAAATTGGCTCTAGAAAACTTGGAAAAGTCAAGGAATTTTAAAATATAGTCTGGTTGGACACACTGTTCTTACTTCTTGTCTTTTCCCTCTTCTGTTTCTTACCTGCCTATATAATACCTTCCTTCCTTCCACATCCCTTTCCAGCTTCTCTGTTCATTTTTGCATCTAATCCTTCATGGCTTCCTGTTCCACACTCTTGTTTTTTTCTTCCTATACACTTCTTTTGTTTCCTCATTCCCGTTCTTAAAACTCATTTAGAATGTTTTATTCTTCTCCTCCACTATTTCCTTCACTTGGTTGTTCCACCATGATGTCGGCTTCCACTTTCTCTTATCACTTGCCCTCTCACAACACCCCTCTTTCCAATCCACCTCTACACTTGGTATCTCAACCTTGGGTACTAAGTCTTTCTTAAATATCGTTCTCTTTCCTCTTCATTTTTAAGCCTTTATACTTTTCTTTCTGCTTTTCTTACTTTTTTCTTACATTTTTCTACTATGTCTCTCATGAGCAACCTGTGGTCATTATCTAGAAACACACTTGATATCACCATAACCTTCACAGTTTGCCTTTTCATTTTCGGCCCATTAGGAAGTACTCTCTTACAGACCTTTGCTTCTCATTCTCACTGTATATAGTAATTTTTTCCACCTTCATTCTATTTTATGCACACCGTTAAAGTAGCCATCTACCTTCCTCGTTTCTCTCCCCAAATCGGTAATTTCCTAACACTCCCTCAAAACGTTTATCTTTTTCCCAACTTGAACATCAAGGTCTTCCATCACCACTTGCACTTGCTTTTCCTTTACCAAGTACCTTTCAAATTCTATACCTCAAATTTTCCCCCTTTTTTTTCCTATGGGTGTCCAACTTGTGGTGCATACACCTGCAGCGATTCGATTTGTTTTTCCTTTATCCATAATTATCATTTTAATAATTAGATCACCTGTCCACCCCACCTCCACTTCCTACCCTATACTCATTTCCAACCCTACACTATTTCTCATCCAGTATAAGGTGAATCTTCTCCTTAGCTCCCACACTCCACTCCCTTTACACTTAGTTTCACTCGCTCCTAGAACATCCCGTTTGCTCTCCTATATCAAGCCTTGAACTAAAACCAGTGACTTACTATGTTTCCCACCATGTCAGGGTGAAGTTGGAACTCATTCTCTTGAAATGCACGTCACCTTTTTCAACTTCTCTATTCTTAGACTGAAGGTTTCTTTTCATGGCTTGTTTTAATATATTGACCCCTACACCTCCTCCTCACACCCACACATACCACTGGACAACCAAAAGTCGTTATATTATTGAAAACCATTTGGAATATTAAAAAAAAAGAGTAACTTAAAATTTAGTTTTAAAAATGTTAACCTTTTTTTTAAAAAAAAAAATCATATCTTTACAAATATCTCAAACTTGTGCTGTATTTTACTAACCTTGATTCACCATTTGTATTTTGTTAGTTCAACTTTCTTTTGATTTAAGTTTGCAGATATTGATTCCTGCCAATGATCAAATAATGTAACACTAAAAGTTGGTTTTCCTCGGTCTAACTCCAAAAATGAAGATCTTCAGTTTGGTTGTCTATCCTTGAGTTTGGTTATGATAAATCACACATTGACATTGAATGAAATAGAGACTGGAAAAGCGGAATTTATGGAAATGAAGTTTTAGAGGAGAGGAAACAAGATTAGGAATTAAGTTGTCCGGACATGAGCTGGGAGTACAGGGAGTGCATGAGATAGAGGAAGCAAGGGTGAGGATGGAAAAGGGGGGGGATCCCGAGGAGAGGGGTGGATGTAGGAATAGACCGAAAGGGAGACCAATAAAGATATGGGAGGAGCAGGTAAAAGCAAGTGTGTGAGTGAGAGATAAAGAATGGACGCAAGAAGTAGGATGGAGGAATTGACTAAACTGACAGGCTGGAAACAGTTTATGATAGTAATGAAATCATTTATACTGATAACTTGTGTGAATTAAAAAACCTACCTATTTTGACTGTTGTGTGCACTGTTGCAGTTGCGTAATCTTCTGCCAGGGAAAAATCTTGTGTACTCTGAACTGGTGCATCACTACCTGGCATTTGATGACGAGATGACTTTAATCGGAGCCATGTGGCGAGACATAGAGACGTTGATTCATGAGTACAAGTGAGTACCTCGCTTCTAAAGTCTGTTCATAGGTTTTTTACATGAATGACAGTTGAAAAATTATATGTTTAGGTTTTGGGTTGCCAACACTTGTAAAAGCTCACTGTTTTGTTATAAATGATAAGTATTTTTAATTGCGTGTCATATTTTATATTAAAAATAACATAAACTTAAGTTTTCTCACACAATTCATTACTCTCTTAAACTAGTTGGGTGCACCATTGTAAAAAACTTGTTTGCATCATGATAAATCACATGGTTTAAGTTCGTCAGTCGCCATTTTGAAGCTATATTTGTTAGAGCTTTTGTGAAAATGTTGTGAATAATAATTTTTTTAAGTGGAATAAAATGTTAAATAAGTCTTGTGTCCAACCTCAAATAAATATAAATAATATTGGTCTAAATTACTTTGGTTAACTATCGCATTCAGACATTACTATATGATTTCATTACAGTTAGCCAAAGTGACATTATGTCATTTGTTTGTATAGGGATACATTATGAACTATTTCCAGTAACTTTTTGAGCTGTCATCCAAGTAAACTCAGATGGTGAATGTACTCTAGGTGATGAGGACATGCTTTTGCTTTAGTGTATAGCTTAGTTTGGGCTTGTATAGTTGTATATTTGTATAATGTCTAGTATCAACTGTTGTAATTTAAACTTAATATTTATTTTTTTTGTGGGTTTGGTGTAATTACTTCTTCCTCTTGATATTCTAGTGATTTCTAATCATTATACTTCTGTTTTGCTCATTTCATTTTTGTTTTGATTTGCGAGTGATCTTAGATTGGCTTTGATTTCATTTTTTACCTGTTGACCAAAAACTTTCAGTGGCCAAGACAGTTATATAATCAGTTTATTGAATATTTCATTGTTGATTTATATAAAGTTTCACACAAGTGTATATCTTTGAAATGAATACTGAATCTACAAACCCAGAAAGAGGTCTCTTGAAAGTGTGTAAAAACCACAGATAACACTTAACCAAGGCAGTAAATACAGCTTCAAACAGACGTCACTTTGTGGTGCAGTTTTTTTTTTTTGTATTATACTTATTTAGAAAATTGTGGAATTTAAACCTTTAAGTCTATCTCAACAAGATTTAAAAAAGCATGCATAACTTTGTTTATGGATGTTGTTGAAGCAAAGGGTGTATGCAAGGATACGGAAGTGTGGAGAAAGTTCTCCTATTGACGATGGTTTAGGTACAAAGTTGTTTTTTGAGCTGTATAAGTACATTCCTATATTATAATGTTATAGTTGGTCTACTGTCCTGGTCAATCAACAGTTATATTGGCTCCCAAAATTGAATTAGAATATGTTTGATTTCTTACGTTTCATGTGCGTTATATGTTGCAGTCAAGAACAAGCGACCATGAAGGCTAAGCAGAGGATGCTGAAAGAAGACTGGGAGATGTTTAAGGCTCAACGAAAGCTCATACATCAGAAGATGTGGGGTAAAACTGCAAGGTGATGTCACTTTCAGTCTTAAGAAACTCCTTAAACCCTAACTATGACTACTTCAGAAAATAAACAAAAGATCCTTTTATGGTCACTGATTATGGATGGCTATATCAAATGTCTGGAATTTTAAAGCATATTTTACATTCAAAGATTTGAAAAAACTGTTATATTGAAATATTTTTAAAAAAATCCCATGTTCTTTATTGGGATTTATTTTTTTCCTGTCCTATAACACTGATTATTAGTGTTTTATTCCACTGTAATTTGAGTATACTAGGGTAGGACATGAGTGTTGAAACCATTTTAATTATTTTTTATTAGATCTTTATTTGAGTGTAGTTCTTATTTTTAAATTGTGTTTTATAAGTGTTATTTATAATTTAAAAACCGATATTTCCATTATTAAAACTTTTGTTTTTCAAAATTATTTTCTATTTATAAAAATGAGTGTCATTCATCCCTTAAGAACATGTGTTTTAATATACTATCTAACGTTTTAAAATTATGAATATACAATACTCGAACTCGGGAGCTTTTAGAAATACTCGACTCGAATGAAAAAGGCCAAGCTTGCAGACCCCTAGAGCATACCCCAAATCACCAGATTCCAGGCTAAAATTTATTATTTAGTTTTGACCTCACTAGTCTCAGGTGAAACTCAAGACTTAATGTTTGTGAATTAAAACTCAGCCGGGGTCATCAGATTTTTCTTAAGAAAATAATTTTTTTTAGCACAACTTCCTTTTCGGAGGGGAAGTAAAACCATTGGTCCCATGTTTATTGTGGCGTGTAAAAGAACCTTGTAAGGCATGGTAAAATACCTTTCGTTCTTGCTCTTGGAAATTCTTGTGTGCAAACATGTTAACTGTCACAAGGAGAAACGAGATTATGAATGACGTTATCCGGGAAAGAGTAGGGGTACAGGAAGTACATGAGATAGTAGAAAAAGCAAGACTGAGATGGTATGGGCATTTAATTAGGATGGAAAAGGAAAGGATGCCAATAAAGAGATAGGAGGAGCAGATAACAGAAAGTGTTCGAGTAAGAGGAGAAGAATGGAAAAAATTAGGTGGAGAAAGAATGGTTTAAGGATTGAAGAAGTTGGAGGCATTTTACTAAACTGACCTGGCCACAGGCTGGAAACAGTTAATGATGATGATACAAGTCAGTTCAAAAAGTCTACTGAAGTATCTCAAATAAATATATAAAATATTGTTTCAATTGAAAATGAATTCACACTTTAAAAAAATGCAATAAATTAAACTTAGAAAAAAGGATAAAAAGAGTAAGACCTACACAGTTACTAAAAAACTGTAGGCATAAGAGTTTAAAAAAACACAAAAACACACATAACTATATGAAATTTTCAGGAAAATGTCATAATTATGTGTTTTAATGGGGAAATTTTGAGGCCTACAATTTTTTTTCTATTGTGTAGGCCTTGCTCCTCTATCTTATCAATGATTAATTAGAAATAGCCTATAGGAGACATTTTTTCTTTGTTAATTAAAAAAAACATTGGTAGATTACTATCCCTCCAAAGCAAATAAAAAATATTAATTAGACCAAAACAAAACCTGTTTTTTAGATAAAAGTCCTACCAATAAGAAAAAGAATACCTCTTTTACTCTTCATATTTCCAAAATTTGAATTCATGATTTGTAGGTTGAATGAACATAAAGATTCGAGAAAATATGGATTTGGCCAATTTGTGTTTGATATTCAAAGATAATTTTGAAGGGATTGAGATTCTTGTTTCTTGCCCTTCAGAAACTATATATTCTGAGGATTGACAGAAAAGTAATGTTTTCATTCCAGTGAGCTGCGTGATTTTGATGAGCATATGCGTACTCTGACGCACGTCGGCCCAGGTAGCCCTTGTGATAGTTCCGAGGAGTCTGGGAGTGTTGGAGGCTACTGTTCAGGGTGTTCCTCTTTAAGAGAGTGCCCTTGTGATGACTGTGCCATCACACACCTGCTCACCTGTGGGGGTATTATCACCCCACCCCACTCTCCAGGCTCAGGACAGCACTTTGGGTGAGCCCTAGGATCAGTTCTAATACTAGAATCGAAGGGTGCGCAAAGCTCTGCATACTTCAACTTCGCTTCCAAGACATTATTACTACTTTGGCGACTACAAAGCTTTGCCAGTAAAAATATTGACCTCTAATATACAAAATGCATGTTTAATTTTTCCCATTCTGTATAGTTAATAAATGTGTCATAAAAATAATCTTGATTAATTTGTGAACATAGCTTTATTTAACAGCTTAGCACAAAATATTTTTAAGTAATTTAGCAATAAAGTATTTTCCAAAGTTATACTTTGTTTTTAAAGTTATATAAATATGCACTATTTCTAATTCTTGTCTACACAAGTTTCTCTCCTAGTTTTAACGTAACTCCAAACATAGAATGTCATTCCATGTCACGTACGTCTGTTCTGCAGCTTTCCTCGTTCTCCCTCCTCTTACTCTTCATGGTATTTCATTTTCTTCACATTCAATATTCTTTGAGATATCTCTCTGGTTTCTTTTCTTTGTTAGTGACTGGTTTGTTACTCTCATCCGTTGGGTATTCACTCTGTTCTCTGTTCCGTCTTTTATTCTGCATAATACTATAGAATATATTTTTATTTCCACCAACATCCTCTTTCTTATTTCCACTCCATGTCTATAGCTGCTTTTTTATCCTGGTCATTTATCTTTTTTGCATTCTTCTTAACTGATACATAGTTCTCCTTATTGCCCTCATTCCTGTTACTAAAATATGTACTAAAGTCTTTGTGTGTCTCTTTGTTTGCATCTTTTGTAATGTCGTTCCACCAGGGTGTTTATTTCCATCTTCTTCTGTTTGTCTTACTACATACCATTTTCGCCAGGTCCTCTATACTCTTTAAAGACCTTCCATTTGTGTTCTACATTGCAATCTTCTGTATTTGATAAGTACTTTTTGAAACACTCGCTGAACTATATTGCTTTGTCTTTCAATTTCTATACTCTCAGCTTCTTCCGTCTATATAGGTTTATCTTATTCTACTTTAGCTGTCTCACTAGTAGTTTATGGTCACTTCCCATGGAAACACTATGTGTTCATTAGTTTTGTTTGTATTTACATATCCGCGAGACTGTAGCTAATGACCGATTCTTGATGTCCGTCCCATCCGCAAGTTGTAATTTAATGGGTTTTCCTTTTATTAAACCCGTTATCTCCAACTAAGAGACCATTTCGCATACCAAAATCTAAATCCTCTCTCCTTCATGGTCGCTTTGTCTCCAACTATATCGTCAATTTTCTGTCTTGTCACACCAACTCTTGCTTTCATATCTCTTAGTACTATATTATCTTCTCCTGTCATAAGTTCCTATAATCTATCCTCAAACTCTTCTTCCTATTTTCTCCAAGTCATATTTTTCTGCGCTGTGTAAAACTGCTCAATCTCCAGTGTTTTGATCACTTATCTTCCTTATCTTGACAAACATCAGTCTCTTATTGATATTCTTGACTTCCCACAATCCATCCTTCATCTTATAATCTATTATCATCGGCCCCGTTTGCTCTTCCAGACCAATAAAGGAAGTATCCTTCTCTTAGCTCTCTATATTATATTCTTGTTCCTTTCAGTTGGTTTCACTAGAAGTCTTAAAACATAGGGATGGGTTCTCAAATGCTTCAAATACCTTGAATCCTCAGGAATAGTTGAGATTTGAGGATTCAAAAAAAATAATTCTGATTCGAGCATCAAATCTTAGAAAAAAAAGTTTTCATTTTTTCAATTGAAATCGGTTTTAGAATTCTATTACTGCTTATTAGTGGTTAAGAACCAATTAAATATAGCACTTTGATATTGATTAACTTTTGTGACAAGCCAAAGTTCTAGAACCTTTGCTCACCCCTAGACACATTTTTATCCACCAATTACTTAATTAAGTTAGGCTTCTAGGGTAAACCTCGGTTTGCTTTATGAGGTAATTGTATTATATTTGGAATAAAAGGATAGGTGGATAGAAACACATAAAAGTAACACAGATAATGTGGTTTTTAAAATGTAAAGAAGACCACAGTTCACACTTTATATCGCTGCCATTGGGATGAATGAAACCTAGGTTGGGTTATTGAGTGGTGAAGATTGATTTTCTTTAAGACGCAACCATTGCATCTTTGTCCAATGGCAGCAATGTGAACTGTGTTATTTTCATTGTAAATGCCATTTTGTGTTGGTTCCTTATATCTGTTTCTATCCACCTTTCCTGTACATTCTTCCAAATATAATACAATTACTTAATATATAGAAAGTTATCTGAATTCCCTTTGAATTCCACACACAAATACAATCTACCACAATACTTGGTTGTTCCTGAATTCTTGGTCAGACATTAGTTACATCCTGTTCTTTATATCTAACAATTATTGTGTTTTTACAACCTGCTCAGCATTGGCCAGAAGGAGGAGGCAGACTTTCGCATAGATGGGGAGGGAAGCGAGCAGCCCCAGGAACTGGTGTCCCCCTCTGAGCTGGCCCCCTCAGGGGATTTAGCTGCGGGTGGAGGCGGAGGGGATACTGAGGCGGGCACAGAGCAGCAAGTTTCAAACCCCCAGCAGCAGAGCTGCGAGTGTCACGTGTGCACAGCACCTCTCATGTCCACAGTGAGTGTTACCATTGGCAGAGAGCGTCTTACTCTCGGTATTCCCCCTATGTTCCCGAAACTCGGATGGGAAAATTTATTTTGCTAGTGTTTTCGGGAAAAATTAATATTAATAGGTCGCAGTTAAGGACCGTCTATCAATGTGACGTTTGCATTTAATTCTCATTAACAATATTATTAATTTACTAAAATTAACCTTATACTCCTTTAATTAGACAGGTACCCAAAATTGCAGCCGCTTTTATTTTATAATAACCATACCCATACAACACAATATAATTGAGTGCCATTAAATAAAATAATAATTAAATCAAGCATGTGCGGTTAATGTCACACACTCTGTTGTTTTGTTGGTAATGTGGTCAGATTTCAAATTCCTACCAAGTATACTGGGGGTTGATTTTTCATAAAAAGTTTCTTTTTGCTCTTTCCACGCAAATAAAGGTGGTACATTTCCTCTTTATTCGACCTGCCCTGCAAGTGTAATTAAATGCAGATAGCCGGGACAGGTAATAAGATTCAGTGAGAATGATAATTTAAAAACGATAACGCTTGTAGGCTATCAAGGGGTCACAGTGGTCTCATAGACAAAAATCGAATTCAAAGCCTGGAAAAGGTTGGAAACCATTGATTCAAACTCTGTTTTTCCTTGCAACATGCTACACCACTGATCTTGGTCACAATGAAAAATTGCTATTTTTTTAGGTGCCGAAACTTTCATTTTAGATCTAAGAATTGAGGTATTGAGTATTGTACTATTTCAGGGTAGCCCAGCACACCTGGAAAACAAGAAATACACTTGAATTTTTTTATGTCTGAAAAAACCCAGGAAAACAGGATTTTTCAAAAATCTAGTAAAAAATCATTGGATTATTGGTTAATTTGGGACATTTAATTTAAAACTTAAATTAGTAGCTTGGATATTTGTATGGACGAAAAAGTGAACTGAAGGACTAAGCACGCTGATCTAAACATGTCTTAATATCCCTTAAACAAGGGTGGTGAAGTGACGTAATATGTATTTCTCCAACAATCTTAAATCATCCGGTTTTAAACATATGTTATATGATTTCGCCCCCAATCAGTTTAATTATAGAATTTCTATTCTAGATTCTTTTATACCCATGAAAGTCAAGGGTATTTAAAAATAAAATATATCCCTAGTAATTGGATATGGTATTAATTTTGCTGCCATGGGTTAGTTGTTTCATTAGTTATGTGTGCATAAAATTTTATATTTTTAAATCACACTTTAAAATTGTTTATTAACTATCTATGCGGAGTACTCTCATCTGAAAAGGTTGTTGAGGTGTCACTTGTGTACCATAGGTGGACTTGATGGACAATTACGAGTGCCACTCCTGTGTCCAGCAAGGTGTCCCCCTCACCGGGACATCTCCGGGAGGAAACCTGAACCTTCATGCTGGGGGCTTCCACCTGTATCCGCACATCCATGGCACAGGGGGAGGTAGGTTAAGTCTCCCAATGAGCTTCTTATTTCGGCATATACCAATGTTATAAATGTAGTTACAAACTGTTGAACAATTGTTGAAATCATATTCTGAAAATTGGAAAATGACACCTGGACACGGGGATCGAACCCGGGACCTTTGACTTAGTACGCCAATTCTATAACCACTGAGCTATTCATGAATCATCTAGTGTCCAGGGTACTAAGCCAAATGTCCCAGGTTCGATTATCGTGTCGAGGTGTCATTTTTCAATTTTTAGAATATGATATCCAGATGTGGTAATACTCACTAAAATAAATTCAATGGCTTTGGCTATTTGATTCTTAAATATGTGATCCCTTACAATTATAACAATTGCACAAGTGGCAACAATAAGCCAACTACCGAGTCGAAGGTGATAGCTCGTGATCTTAATAAATCACATATTTGTAGCCGACGATTTCCGCACGTCCATCATAGACTCTGCCTTAAAATATGAGTGAAGAATGATATTGGGCATGGGACAAATCCTGGATAGCTCAGTGGTAAGAGCATTGGTTTACTAAGCCAAAGGTCCCGGGTTCAATTCCCGTGTCCAGGTGTCATTTTTCAATTTTCAGATTATGATATCTAAATGTGAGTAAATCCTCACTAAAACAAATATAATAACGTTGGCTATTTGATTCTTAAATAGTTGAAATGTTGTCATATCGTAGATTTAGAGTCTAATCACTCTTATAAAGATATGCTGAGTAGTGTACCATTGAGTACTAATGATGTGTGAGAACCGCTTTTTCAATACAGGACATATTAAGACAATAAAACTTCCTTTCAAGGGACAGAAATGCAAATAATTTTTATTTTACCAAAGTAAACTAACAAAGCTGTGTGCAAATTATGCATAACTAAGGTATAAATAGAAACTAAATATGGAAAGGAGTGGAGAAATTTGTTCATAGATGCGTCTGGTAGAAGAGGGGGTTAAGGGGAAGGAATTTTTTTTTTATGGATAAGGTCTCAAGGGGAGCCCGCTGTTCTAGAAATGTGTTTGGGCTGGGAGGGGGTGGGGTTTCTGGTAAGATCTCAGGGGGTACCCCGCCTCCCCACCCAAAGATGGGCACTATAACGCCAGCGGTTTAGGAGATGGTTACAGAGGAGATGACCTTTTCAATTTTTGGTAAAAAATGTTGTAATTTTAATAGCGATTGCACATCTTCGAGTCAACACATTTCTATTAAACTCCTCATTTGTTAATTTAGACCCATAAAATATGTCAATATTGTGTCTGGTAAAATAATACATTTTCGTATTAAAGAGATGTAGTTTATAGTGTACTAAAGTTCCTTTTGACATTTGGGCTGGTGTTTGCTTTAGATTAGATTATAATTCTTCAAACACTTAAGATATAATTCATACATATTTTAAATGCATTCAATAAAATAGTGATAAGTTGCAATCTATACCAATTATAGTTTAATTTTATAATGTAACAATATTTTCAAGTTTTATATTGAAAAACAATATTTATAGCCACCCGCCTCGGTGGCGTAGTTGGCTAACGCGCTTGTCATGTTGAGCTCGACTGCTGAGGACGGGGAGATCGAGGTTTGAATCTCAGTTGGGTGAACTGGGGGTAGTTTTTCCTAAATGGTTTTCCACTCTCCCTCCACGCAAATGTGGGTTCACTTCCTCTAATTCAACCTTTTCAATTACTAATCCATTAGCGTAATTAAAGCGTATAACCCAAACGGGTAGTAAGATGTGGTGCTAAAAAAATTTATAACCAAAATATTTCTTAATGAAGGCTCTTTTTGGGGAAACATTGCTGCCAATTTTATAATCTTTATGGCAGTATTATAAAGGATTAAATTCTTGGTTTGGTTTGTAAATTTCTTAAGGCAGTTTCTGCTGTTTTTTCTTAATCAAGATATTTTTGAGTTTCTCACATCCTTATTAAATACTACCATACCTTCTTTATCCTCATATAGTTGACTAGGTGACAGACCGGTTCATTAAGTACTCAACTTGTCTAGCGTTGATGTCAAATAAAAAGTTTTCTCATGATGAAAAAAAGGGAATTTTGGTTGAAAATGTATTCTCAAAGATTAGAATGAACTTTACCTATATTTATCATATTTAATTGATTACTTTAAAATAATGAATTCTAAGGTAATATTAACATAAACTGATGCTTTTAAGTATGTTTTATCATATCATTAATTTCCATAGTAATATTTTATATCCATTGCTAGACTTTTTTATTATTATTTTTCAGGTGGTGATGCAGGCAGTTTATACCCGCACTTGTATAACATTAATCCTTCTCTTTTAACTCAACTTGCCTCAAAGCATTCACGACTGGGAGTCCATATCCAAGACCAGGTACAAGCATCCATTTTAATCTGGGGATGGGACCCTAAAATCCTTAGGGATATTTGAGGATTCAAGAAAATATTCGATTTGAGACTCGAATCCTTTTATTTTTTTTACTGAAATTTGTTTTAAAGTTCTACTACTGTAGTGGTCAGTTCAAAATCAACATAATTAACTCAACTAGTCCCCAGACAATTAAATTAACACTTATTTTTAACATTTAGATACTATTTATATTTTCTTTTATTCTATTATATTTCCACTGAAATAAGTAATTTTTTTCATGATTTGAATTTGAGATTTGCATTTGTAAAAAGTGGATTTGATTCATTTCTATTTTAATCAAATAATTTAATAAATTATAATCATAATAATCAAATAATGTTTGTGTGAATATTTGTAGTGAACGGTTTATAAACACTGTAATGCATTTTAATGTGCTAAACTTTCAGGTGGTATGCAATGATGCTGTCAAGAATATGATGCCTCCTCACCTGGGCCCTCCTGTGTCCTCTGTGGCAGAGTCGCTGCCCCCTGGTCTATCCATAGAGATAATCCACCCCACAACTGTCACACAGCAGCAGGCCGTGTTCACCGCTCCACAGCCCTCTCCTGCCCCTCGTACCACCATGGACCATGCCACAGCCATGTCTCGAACAACCCCTGTCACTTCCTCCCCCAGTAAAGTTGCTACCACCACTCAACATAAGACTCCGCCCCCCGCCTCCTCCTCCTCGGCATCCCCTCCTTCCAAAACCTCGCTGGCGCCTCCAGGTGTCGTCAGTAAAGCTGCCTCCTTAACATGCAGGTATGTTAGTCCTTTGTTACTCTTGCTTGATAGTGGAAGGAGTCTAGGATTTAATTGATGGTTGTCTGCTAACTCAGTTGGTAGTATATCTGCCTACTTGGCTGAGGGTCCAGGATTCGATTTCCAGCATGGCCGTAAAATGTGTTAATGGTGAATTACAGGTTTACGGGTGAATTGATGGCCATGGACTGGGTGGGTGTCTTTTGATTTGAGTTGGTCTATAGGTCCTTTGCTGAAATAATCTATCGGTTTCAGAAAAGGTACTATAAATACCTCAAATAAAAAAAATATCTGGTGTTTGTGATTCCTTTATAATTTCAAGCAAACTTATGGTTCTAGTTTTATTCGTGACCCGGTGATCATTATTTTACCAGCTTTGCACTATTTCACATGGTTGAGTATGCCTTAAAGTTAACATTTTAATCAGAGTTTGGTTGATTCCACTATTTTATGAATCCGAATATCCATTATCCAATTTACCTTTGATTTCCTAATATGAATCTAGTAAAAAATTATGAACCTGAGTAATTAATATAATGTAATAGAATAGTATAAAATACAAATAGTAACAAAATATTAACATTTATTCTTATAAGCCATTCATTATAACATTCATACATTCAGTTAAGTGTAAAATTACTATTCTATGTCTTGGTTGTTAGGTTAATTTATTATTAACTTGTTCGCATCATGATCAATCACATGTTAATAATATTGGCCTAAATTGTATTGGTTAACTATCATATTCATAGTTTCATAGATTACTTTATGTTTTAATTAAAGTTATCCAAAGCGACAGGTGTCAACTGTTGGCGTAGGGATACATTAGGGACTAATTTTAATAACTTTTCGAGCTGTAATCCAAGTAAACTCGAGTGGCGGGTGTATTTTAGAGAATCAAATCTCCAAACCACTCCCCAAAGACAACACTAACCCTCCAATAAAAATTTAAAATGCCCTAAACTTTCTGACTCCAAGTGATTCCAATAAGAAAAACCTCCTACCAAAGGACCTGTACTCTTTCGGTAACCCTCGTTAAAGTACATGTGGAATCTGGCCACCAGATACATCCTTCAACAACTCAGAATGGGATTGATTTACCATAAATGAATATTTTTGCTCATTATTATCATTGACAAAGCTTAGTAAGTGTCATAGTCAGACTTTTTATTGGAGCATAGTCTTAAGCCGATATTTGTTTAGAAACCAAGTCGAAGTTTCTAAGCTTTGCACACCCCTAAGTATTATTATAGTCCTGCCACATTAGTATTCCATAAAGGCCGTTATTGTGGAAAATTTGCGGATTTTTTGGGGGCAAATACTGTCAAAATTACTAAATCATTCTTCCTCTTATTAGTTTGCAAATTTATTAAGGCAGACTTTTTTTTTAACGAGATTGAGGTTTTTTTTTTGGGGGGGGGGG
>CABEEJ010000091.1:89898-180321 GCA_901482245.1 Timema douglasi | reverse complement strand
GGGGGGGGGGGTTTCCTAGTCTTGCACACCCCAAGTATATATTGTTAATTTACTTTTTGTTGTTTGTAGAGAGCACAGCAAGATAACTGTCAGAGAGGCTGCACAGCTATTCCACCAGAACTCCACCTCCACACAGACTAGTCCCAATAAGTCGAAACAGCAACAACAGCCGCAACAGCAGCAGGTTCCCTCCCATCAGCACACTCAGCACCCAGCCCCTGTGGTCAGACAGAAAGCTGTGGTGCAGCAAATCAAGAGGGCCTCTGCCCCCAACATCCCGCCCACCAGTAGCAGCACTGTCAGGCACTCCACCACACAGACTAACACAGGCGAGTCTGCTAATATTAGTTGCCTATGTGCTCACCTTCATCTAGTGTTACACGTTAGGTGTAGGGGGCGAACCTTCTGATCCTTGAATACTGTTAAAAAATGAGGTGACCCAATGGCTAGATAATTTTATAATAAAGGAGATTGATAAAACTAAAGAAAAAGGAAAAATAAACTATTAAGAGTAAATTTGATGAAGAAAGCCCACCTAGGGAAAGAGGAAAAATGTGGGAAGAGTCCAATGCACAAAGGTGACATCTTCTTCCTTTCTTCTGTCTTCTATAGTAGAAGTAGTCACACACACATTTTAACACAAATATCATAATATTTCAGCATTGTTGCCTTTATCAAATACAAAGAGGAAGAAAGTACATAGTACACAAACAATGGATTACTCCATTTCTTCATAGGATGAAGAAACTAAAAATTAATGTCTATCACAACAATTTTAAAGTTTAATTGTGTAAGTTGATCTTTTAATGGATCAATATGATCTCATTGAAATCCAACATAGACCCTTCATATAGTGACAAACATTCATAATTTTAGTGTTGAAACATAGTTTTGTCGGACATCCTGAAAGGGTTAAGGTGAATGTGTTGTTGGCAGGTCACTCCCACGTTCATTCTCACAACCACCAGCCTCTGCCAGACGTGGTGAAGTCTGCAGCGACAAGTACCACCCCTCATCGTGCCACCCCTGCTAAGGTGCCTGCACACTCCTGTCACAAAGGACTCAACAAGAACGCAGGGGGCAACGCCGAGCCAATCAAGAGGGTGTCTTGCGGGGACTGTAAGTTCATTTGTCCTGGCCTATAGATGCAGGTAGCGTCCTAATCTTATAGATATAATATGTTTGCCAAACTTTTCTCTCAAACAAGTGTATTTTTGAATTGGTATGTACAAAGTCCATTTTTTTTTTCAATTCGAAGCAAAGTCAAATTGAATAATATGAGAGATTCTAAAACCTGAATTGAAGCTTGAATATATTAAAAAAAAGTTTAATTTTGGATAAAAATATTATAGTTAGCATAACTATATGAGTTAAGGTGTTAAATATAATTTACAAAATGCTATATTTTAAAGATAATTCAAATATATTGTCTTAAATAAATAATTAAGTTGTTACAAAATGTAATATTATTATTTTAATTTACTTTATGTCACCATTAATTTGTGATGCAGATAACAGCAAAAGATGGACAAGGGAAAAACAACATAAATGTGTTTTAACTTTAAATATATTTTTGGCTAATCATTGTGTAATTTTCAAATCAATGTTTTTATCTTTCAAAGTGAACAAATATTTGAAGCAAAGTATAAAGTTTTTGAATCTTTGCACTCCCCTAGTTTGAAAACAAAATTATATACAAAAAAATATCAACTTTTTTTTAAATGAAATTTTAAGGAAAATTTTCTATTTCAGGGTTTGTTTATGGTTAGAATCCAAGCAAACATTTATTTATGCATTGTATCTGGCATGAAGGTTAGGCAAAGATTACAGTAACAAGTTAATTACATTCAAATGATTTCCTTTGGTAAAAGCTAGAACTTAATCTAATCAAGCTTGACTCATTTAAGTTCTCGATAACTTGCAGACCCCAAATTCCAGTTCAATCAAGTGAAAAATGAAAACCATGACACTAGAATTGCACCCGGAACATTTGGCTCTACCTGCCAATGCTCTGCTACTTGAGCCATCTTGGTTCGTCTCGTACTCAGTGCCATCTTTCACTAGCTGTTAATGTATTGAGTCTTAGGTGTGGGGGTAAGGTGTCAGACTTCTGTGCTGGCGGCCGGGGTTCAATCCTCGGTCCCGGCACAGATTTATCTGATTACCAAACCCTTCCTTCACCTCTGACAAGACATCTTGTGAATGTGAGGAATGCCAGGCCTCCACCGTGGTTCGGATTCCACGTTAAACTGTAGGTCCTCCATTTCATCTCACAATCACCCTACCATTACACATTAGCGTAAGTGCGTATAGCCCGAACGGGTAGTAAGACGCGGTGCTAATAATAATCTTAGGTGTAGTAACTGCCAAAGGTCCTGGGCTTGATTCATATATTCATGTTGTCATTTTTCGCTTAATGGTATTTGATTCATTTAAATCAGTGCAGATACTCTGGATAACCATCACATATCAGTTAGAGATACACGTGAATTAAAAACCCTAATATTTTAGTTTAAAAAATAAATGATAAACATTATATTGAAAGAAGAGAGTGCTTTTTTTCATCTCAGATTTGAAGTAGTGTGTTGTGCCTTGGCAGATGAAAGTGAGATACCTGAGCTGGAGGATTCTAGCAGTCAAGATGACACCTGTTCTGAGAGGTCCAGTTCTACCACCACATCGACTCAGCGGGACTCGCGCCATTGTGACTGCTGCTACTGCGAGGTGTTTGGTCATGGAATGGTGAGTAACCGCAAATGCTTTGATTTAAACTTTTTTACTTTCTCATTTTCTATCTTGAGATTATGATAAATCTTCGAGTTTAATAACTTCCTTCTACTAGTAAGACTGTAGTAACGATAATAACATGGAGGGAGGGAGGTCTACTGTTCACAGAACTACTAGTAAGACTGTAGTAACTAAGAACATGGAGGGAGCGAGGTTTTTTCCACCAGGATCTTACTATAATTCTATGCTTGTTAAATGAGCAGTAAACAATTCTACTTTTTTCATTTGTAATCAGCCGTCGGTGGCGCCGGTGAGTCGCAACTATCAGGAGATGAGGGAACGACTGCGGCTCCTGCTGACCAAGAAGAAAGCTAAGTGCAAGTCGGGTAACCCAACAGTGACACCTGTGGGTGGAAGCAGCCCCCAGCCCGGTAGTGCCCCTGTCGCTCCCTCTGCAGCACCCGAGGCTGGCGCCAAGCCAGTCCCAGCGGAACCACCCAGTCCCTCGCCTCTCGTCAAACAAGACTCGGTAGATTCGAGCACGGGACCCGACAAGGATCCTCGGGACTTGGAGGAGCTACTCGAGTTCATTGAAGGGAACCAGGCCACGCGCTGCAAGGATGTAAAGAAGGCTGCTAAGAAAGCGCGGCAGAAGCAGAAGAAGGTGAGTGAGGTGAATACATATTTAACAACCTACTTCTAATAATAATTCAGGTATAGAATGTATAATATCAACACTAGGGCTGCACAAAGTTCACTCATTTATATTAAAGCGATGGTGAATTGAATATATGAAATAGTCCCTAAGGTGTTTATAGTATTTACAATACATTACATCCTCTGGTATTGGTTCGAGCAAGTTGTTACTGTCATTGATCTGTCTCATGGGTCTGTAAAGTTTTGAAAAATTAATATTGATTTGAGTTTTATATTATTTGATATGGCAACTTGAATCAAAACAAAATAGAAAATATTTGATAGGGTTTTATACCATTACAAGTCCCACAATGTGCCTAAAATATGTGATTATAGCCGTATTTTCAATAACAATTCTTGAGCGGTAAAGCAAATGGTTATTAATTATTATCATACTGGCCGGAGAATAAGGCATGTTTTTTTTTTCAAACTGCCTTAAGGTTGAGTTTATCCATAAATTTACAGTTCTTATCAAAAAAAAGTATTAAAAAAAATTTAATAACACAACATTGTTGCTTTTATTTATTTTAGTAACATATCTGGGCATCTTTCATAATTCTTATAGAGTTTTATAATCGTGCTAAAAATATTTATTTAATAATTTTTATCAAAATGTTTCCATTTCAATGCATTTTAAATGTGAAAACAAAAATTATTAAGTGATTTATTTATTTTCTTTGTAAAATTAAGCTAGAGTGTTTGTTTATAACACATCATTAAATTAATAATTTATTCTTCTTTTTAATATATTTTTAAATCTGGGCTAGTTTCAATAATCATGAAGATATTGAGCTCGTGAAAAACCACCAAAGAAAAGTTAGCGTATACCGAAACAAATTGTGGTGAAGAGAACATCGGTTCAGACATTTGTTCTTGAATTGGGAGCATTTTCCTATTGTGTGCAGGTCAGCCATCAGTTACGAAAGCCTGATAAGTTCCAAAGATGTGTGTTTTGGGCTCGCACTTGAGCAAATGTGTATGAAGATGAACATTTTTTTCTCAAATATTTGACTTTTTAATGAATCCCACACTATGTTGGTAGGCTATGTGAACAAGCTAACAACACAATTGATTGGTTTTGAATAACCTTAGATTATTTTACGCCCTCTACACCTTGAAAAGATTACTGTCTGGTTTGCCATTTTGGTATACTTTATTTCTGGTCATACTGTACAATTACTATTTAAAAGCTTTCTCTTTGACTTGAGGGAGAAGGGGATAAGGAACAGTCCACAACAAGAAAGGACACTACCTATTGCCAATAGATAGCCGCATGATATGTCTCTGTGTTTTTTAGATGGAAGAGAAGGAGCGCAAGGACCAAGTAGCAGCGGAGAGGCAGAGACTTGATGAGATACAAGACAAGAACCCAGAGGTGACCATCACCGTGGTGAAAACCCCCACCTTAGCCCCTTCACCCATCAAGAAGTCCCCTCCCCCTCCCGCGCCCTCTAAGAAGACTGAGCCCCCGCCAGCTCGGGCGAAGGCGGAGGATCAGCAGCCTCCGCAGATGGTCACCATCAAGAGGGTGATTGAGCCGAATGGAACAGAGCCCACTGTCACTATCACACTCAAGGGCACCACTCCTGATGAGGATAAAGTGCTTTTCACACTCATCAATGGGCAAGGTAAGAATTATTATTACTTAAGTACTTACTCTATGGCACTAGGAACTCAAAAGTTTATAGCCACACTAAAAATGTAAACCACTTATCCCTATCTTGAGCCAGTTCTAACCAGTCTACCTCATTACACCCTATCCCTTATCTTGAGCTGGTTCTATTCAGTCCCCCTCATTACACCCTATCTCTTATCTTGAGCTGGTTCTATTCAGTCCCCCTCATTACACCCTATCTCTTATCTTGAGCTAGTTTTATTCAGTCCCCCTCATTACACCCTATCTCTTATCTTGAGCTAGTTTTATTCAGTCCCTCCCCTCCCCCCATTACACCCTATATCTTATCTTGAGCTAGTTCTATTCAGTCCCTCCCCTCCCCCCATTACACCCTATATCTTATCTTGAGCTAGTTCTATTCAGTCCCCCCCCCTCCCCATTACACCCTATTCTAATCTTGAGCTAGTTCTATTTTTATTTGCATTGTCATGGCAAAACAAGTGAACAACTTCAATCAAATATAATTCAAAATGGATGACAATATTGAATAAATTTAATTGTTGAAAGTGGTTTTAAAGCTCTATTACATTATTAATGTGAAAATTGAAATTAATTTTTAACAATTTAAGTAACCTAATTATTTATTAGTGGAACTGCTGATACTAACTCAATTAAACAGACTATGCTTACTATTGCGTTTTAAAAATCGATTATTAAGTACATCCAGTAGAAGCTCGAAAATGATGAGCCTACAAAACCTTCAATCTCGATCTGGAGCTTAATCAACAAGCTCGAGTTTGAGTTCAAAATACGAGTATTTGCAGAGCCCTAGTCTAAATATATTAATATATACTTGTGATCCTATTACATTAATGTTTGTCATATACTTATTAAACATTGAAAAAAAGATTAAAGAGCCCAAGACCTACACACTTACCAGAAAAGTATCAATGTCATGAAATGGATTCTATTTTAATTTTTTTATGTATTACTATTAATATTGTTTTTGTTTATTCTTTTTCCAGTATTACCATCTCATGAAAAGTCAAAAGTCTCGAATGAGCCAACAGCCAATCAAAACTCAAACCGAAAGACTTCCTCGTCTAATAACGCGGCAAATGTCACTAACAATAGTAACCCAAGTAGTGTTAATGGTAACAACAGTAATAATAATAATAACAATAATAATAATGGCAAGAAGAAGAAAAATAAGGGGAACAACAATATTCAGCAGACAAATCAGAGTGCAACAGTTTCCTCTGTTAAACATACTCAACATTCCACCCCTAAAAGCATGCCTCCACCTGCACCTGCGAAACCTACAGTTCATATTTCAAACAGTGGCAAGCCACACCTCACTGCAGGTGGGGGAAAACAGCCCCCGGCTCATAAAGCAGCTAACGTCAGCAACGCCCGGCCAAGCTCTACAAATGTTCCTTCTCCATCCCCGGTCGCCACCACCACCACATCCATCCAGGTCGGCAATTCCTACAACAACCACCCTGCGGAGGTTAATCACAGGGTGGCTCCAAAAGGAAAACAAGAGGTTGTGAATTCAAGGTCATTCAGCCTAGACACACTGAAGCTACCGCCAGGAATCACAATCACCAAGGTGGACAACCCTGCGCCCGCACCTCAGAGGAAACCTCAGAACAGGTCCAATGAGAGTGTGAAGTCTCACCCAGCCAACACTGGGGGCTCTCCCACCATCATCGCCACACCCGGGGCCTCTGGGCCGACACGCCTGGCGGGGTTTGGCACACCTAACGTCATCGTTGTTGATACTGGCAAGATGAAAGAAGAGTTGCATATTTCCAAAGGTGAGCTGGTCTTTTATTTATGTTTGGGATGTGCAAACATTTGTCAGCTTTGACCTCGATTCAAAAGTACAATTTTGGATTCAACAATTATGAAGTTTCGCCAATAAATATATTAAGGTTGGGCCAATCAGCCCCTTACCAATCATATGTTGCCAATTTCACTGATCGCTGATGCAGATCATTTGGTTTATTTTAGGGGGTGAGATGCTTTGAAACTTTGACTTAGCTTAGAAATAAAAATCAGCTATGAAAAAAATTCCAGCTTCAACAATTATGAAGCTTCACCATTTAAGATATCACCAACTAAAATACTCAATTTATACTAGACTATTGTCATTTTAAACTGTTAAAAATTAATATGCATATTTATGCATACAATCTCAAAAGAGTGGACAAGAATTGAAACACACATTCGTGCATGGTATTTTACTGTAGGAATGTCAATAAGGCCATTGTCTTGCGTGAAGTATTATCAATCCTGCCTTCCCCTCTAGGGAAAGTTTCTAAAAGAACCTACATGGTATTAACCAAGGCACTTCACTGTAGTACCTCCTACCCTTTCCGAGCCATCAGCGGGGATATACCAGAAATTTAGTCTGGGCTTGTGAAAACTTACAGTACAAAAGGCCAACTTTTCACATTTCATTTCATTTGTGTATTGTTCTGTGTATTATGCAATCCATACTGTAAGCTACATACAATACTTGTTCACTTGTCATAATTATTCTGCATACAATACTGGACAGTGTAGTAATTAGGTTGTTGTAGTTAATATTGACAGTATATAGGCTCATATAGATTAAATTGTGTTCAAGAGCTATGATTTAAATATAAGAACATACAATTCTACAAATAACAGATATTATTTTTATCTCATAAAGTTTGCGCTATTAAGAAATTTCACTGTGTTTGATTTTTATTTGTGGGGAAGTGGCGGGGGTGATGTGTATAAAAAGTAATTAAAATTCATGATTTCTATAACATATTTAAATTTACAATGATATGCTCTCCTTAGAAGCTTTGTGAAAAATGTAAATTTATATTTTATCTTTGGGAATAACACATCATAGGGGCGCATAACATGTATAATGATTAACAATATCCTTGCCTCTAATTTTATTAAAGCAAGTATTATTTTTTTTAATTGTTGCTTACCTATTTATTCTTAATGTGTATTCTAGATGATGACATGACAAATAATGGGAATAAAAAGAAAAACAAAAAGAAGAACAAGAACGGTACTCATGAGATTCCAGTTAATGGAAACATCAGTGGAGCAAAGTCCCAACCTCTGTCCCGAGGAAATTTGAATATCTTGAACTCCAACGGTGGGAAACCGGCTAACATTCCTTTGGGTAAAACCAATGGTAGTGTGAGACTACAACAGCAACCTCCACCCTTGCTTGCGCCTTCACATCGGACCAACGGGCATTTCCCCAATGTTGGAATTAACTCTAACCTGCTAAATGGCCCAGCCATCTTCAAAGTCAATGGTTCCATGGTGACCATTAGGAACCCCGCCATAGAGCAAACCATTGCTGCAGGAAACAGGTACCCCCAACCGTCGATACCCCACTCCAGGACTGAAATTGTCATGAATGGGGATGTGTCCGGTAAGAATGGCAATGTTATGAAAATGGGTAAGAAGATGCCTCCCCCCTTGATGAACGGGGTCGCCGGAGCTAGGGGGAAGGATGGCGTTTCAGTGCCTAATTTGAGGTTGTCAGCAACTGACGGTAGTGCGGTGTTGAGGAATAGAGTAATCTCTCAGGCTGAGTATAATAGTATGAACAACGGTGTACCAGCATTGAACCTGAGCAGGGTGGCGGTTCAGAACGGCAGGCCCAGGGAGAACGGCGTGGGTCCAGCAGCCATGGTTCCTCCTAGGATGAGACCTGTGTCTATGGTCATGCGTAAGCTAGGGACCCCAGTCCAGAACCATCATGTAGAAGGTCCCCATCTGACCTCTCATAGCCAGGCTCTGGCGGCCGCCAACGAAGCCAAAAAGAAGAAGAAAAAGAAGAAAGGCTCAGGCCAGGGACATCCAGATGACTGGAACCTTGTTGGTAGGTAATACCACTCGTCCAAACCTGAAACCCTGGAACCTTGCCTGTAGGTAAAACCATTCATCCAACTCACAGGTCCTTCATTTTTTGACACTTAGTAATAACCGGGGTCCGGAGTTTGATTACCTCAAAATAATTTTTAAAATAACTATAAAATGACCGTGAAAATTTAAACAAGAACATAATGAATCTATACAACAATTCAAAGTTCAATATATTGTCTTCTCACTCTGACAACTTCTGTGTGTTCAAAAAAATTATGTTTAGTATTTATGCATTTATAAAATATTGATAGTATTTAAAATATACTTACTCAACAGAAGTGCCTAAACGTATTTAAAAATGATTTTAAATGACCCAAAAAAATTTCTTAAAAGGGACTCGAAAAGCATGCGAACCAGTTTAATTACCTATAGAAAAATGTTTCCTCAACCAGGGGGTCAAGCACAAAATTTTAGAATTGTCTGTAATGTCCCTCTCCCCCCCTCCCCATGACAATTCATCAAAATTCACCACCAGGTAATAACATTGTTTCTAGGGATATCCCGATTTCGATTCTTACATTTTAACTTTTTTTTTTCTCAGCATTTACTAGAGGTGTGAGTATAATCCAAACGGGTAGTAAGACGCGGTGCTAAATAATAACTAGAGGTGTGTTAAGTCCATTTTTTCAATTTGAATCAAACTTTTATCGAAAGTATGAAATATTCTCGTAGCCTAATAAAGTTGTAATTTTTTAATAATTGATTCTAATTGTATAGATCAAATTATTACCGAGCCACCCAATTCAATTATTTTATAATTAATCACATGGTTATCAATTTTCATAATCTCAGAATTGTAATTATTGAACATGAATTGATTATTTTAGTTGTCATTATATTTATTGTTGTTGGAGTTTGATGATAATTGTAAAAGCTGTAATTTTTTTCGTAGCCAAGTTGAAGTTTTGAGGCTTCGCACACCCCTAGCATTTAAAACATTTATTTATTATACAGTGGTTGGACAAAAACAAAAACTTGTAGAACACAAAGATCATGTTGGGTATATTTACAGTTTGCTTGTAAAGATCACTTTGAAATATCACCCAGCTCTAAATAATAATCAAGGAATTTAGTTTGACATCCTTAAAAGTTTTCACTATTAATATTGTTTTTGCAGGCGCTTTAGACGAGGGGCTCATAGCGCCTGGAGTCGTATTTCTAGTGAGTTCCTAATCACTCTTACCTCGCCTGCTTTCGCACTACCTGAACACTAAATTATTGACTCAAATTTTGATTCATTAACCACATCTAATTGTTTGTATAGCACTTGTTTGTATAAAAATGCTCCTTGAAGACATGTAACTAAATCACAAATTTAAATGTAAATCCAAACCATGTATAATCCAATTTTCATATGAAGAACCTATTATAACATCCAGAAAAGTTGCTGGATCTATTTTCATGTATTCATACTTAATCTCATGTGATCTGTAGCCATCAATTTTAATAGATATTATCAACACTTATGAAATGACACTAATAAAGTAGCCTGCTTTGTTTGTTGAATGGTCTAAGACTACTCTCGCAATAGGCTGATGACGAGATCAGCCACGGAGGATGTGTTTGGGTTGAATCTTATATTTCTCGAATCCTAATATTTAATTTTCTTTTGAATCATGAATTAATATTTGAATTCTCAAACCTTTAAAATTTTACAATTTTATTTAAAATGAAAATACCTAAAATGGACATTAGATTGGTGTCACTGATAAGTGGTATCGTGTTTGACATGTGTCTTATGTTTAGTGGTTCATTGATAGATGGCATTACAGTAACTTATTTCAATAAAACGTCAAATCACGCCCGCACCTGGGAGTGTGATTTTGCGTCACCATGTCTATATAATTCCTTTTAGCCATTGCTTGAAATGGTTATTTGAATTCATGGTTTTGTAATTGTATTCGTGATCCTTTTTTATTTCACTTTTGAGATTTGTACAAATCCCTCGAATGCCAATAGGATTCCAGCAATATTTGGAATTGAGGATTCGAGTGTCCCCTCTAGTTTTTCCTAAATGGTTTTCTTCTCTCGACATAAATGTGGGTACACTTCCTCCAAATTCAACCTTCCTCATCTCTAACATACTAGCGTAATTAGTAAATATATGTTGCATATTACCCGAACCAGTAGTAAGATGTGCTTGGAAAAATTCATATATAATATGGTATTTGACATAAAAATCAAAGTTTGACTGTACTACTGAAAGTACAGGAAAGAGTGATAAGGCTACCTACCATAGAAGGTCAAACACAAAAAGACTTTTATGACTGCCGAAGAAATATTTATCACTTCATTTGGTTGCTACTAGATAAAGGGGGAATGTTTGCTTACCATTGATATGTTGGTGTAAATTGTCTGAAACTGCCTCCTCCCCCGATCCAGGTTTTGTTCTATTGGAACTCTTCAGACAAGAGTGGAGAAAAAAATGTGCTAAGGTTTATCAGGAGTAACACATGGGACCAAGCAACTAATAGTTACCCTCTTCTGTGGCCGCATGGTCTATGGTGTCACACTCGCAATATACTAGATTGCCAAAGATGGGGATTTTGGGGTTCAATCTCAACTGAGAGTACTAAAGAGGATTTTTTTTCCCTTAATTATTTTCCACTGTTCCTCCACACAAATACAAGTACACTTTATTTCGATTAAACTTTCGTAATACCTAACACACAAGTGTGATTAGTACATAGGCAGGCATATAACCCAAACGGGTAATAAGATGTGTTGCTTAAAAAAATTCAACTTTTTTTATAACACATACAACATTCATACATTCATTACTATTTCCAATCTGTGGTCTGGTCCATTTTTTTATTCTTGCTAGGTCTGTTGTAGCTTCATGTGCCTCATAATCTAATTAAGACAAGCACAACATCCAGTCCTTGGCCGTTAATTCATCACTGTGAACGGGTAAACTTACATTTCACCAACAATAAATTTTTTGACCATGCCAGGAATCTAACCCAGGACCCTTAGCTCAGTAGACAGACACGCTACCGACTGAGCTAAGGTATCTGGCTCATACATTCATACTAGTGCTAAACTAATAGTCAGGAGTTTGGTTACATTGGTTCTATATTGTGTTATGAGCTCCAAATATGCTACATTAGTTTTCGAAAAAATTCCAATTCATTTTTAAAAAAGTATCTTTTTTACGCTCTTATCTGCTATTTTATTTATCATATCCTCTTGGCTATCCAGGTTACTGACCAAAGGTGTTGCATGGATTTTTTTTAAATCACGAATAATCCAATCTAACAGTTAATTTATTCCCCCATTACATCATAAACCGACTCTTCCTCAGCAAACAAGGTAGATGGTTGGCGATACTTGCCAGACCTCAAGGTCAACAACCAACACCTCTTTAGAACTTGAACGTATTCTCGGAAACCTAGCTCTCAAATATTCTGAAAATTTGGGTACACTTCCTCTAAATTCAACTCTCCTTGTTCCTAACTCATTAGCGTAATTAGTAGATAAGCATATAACCTAAATAAAAAGTAAGACATGGTGCTAAAAAAATATAGAAACGGATTGAATTCTATATCATTCGAATCTAAATCTTATATTTTATTTCGAACTTCAAATTAAAATTAAAATCCTCTAATTTAAAAAAAGTAGATTTACCTCTAGCCATGCTGCCATAGTCGTCTGTGCTATACTATCTTCTTCTGAAGAAGGGGACTTATGTACCCCAAAAATTTCATATTATGTGTTTTGTTGTGTTTTTTAATTGTGAATTTTGAGGCCTACAATTTTCTGCTGTGTAGGCCTCTCCCTTCTATCCTCTTTTCAATTTATCTCATTTTTTCAATCCTAATTCTTTACATATGAACCTGATTTTTTTTTTTTTTTTTAATTATTTCTCAACATTTACATTTTCAATATTTTTTCATGCATTCAACATCACATTGAAGCTATTTCATTTATGTACTGTGTTTGATAAAAATAAAATCCTAACAGCCATGTTTAATCTGTGCATGATCATTTCAACACAGAGGTCCTATTGAGTAACACTTAAAACTTCCCAGTACTAAAATGAAACAGCCAAACTAATAATTTACACAACTAAAAATTACCCACTTTTAAAATTTACCCTTTTGTTTCAACGCCCGAAACTTCTACTGGAATTAGAGGGCTAATTTGAGGTATTGAGTAATCAAGTTTGATATTATTTTGTGTTTAAATAGTATTCTCTTTACGAAATCGTATGTTTCCACTACTATATTTTTTATATATATTTTTTTTTTTTCAGAGAGTGTGTTTGCCCCAAAGGACATTGATTTAGATAACGGAGATATTGATGACGATGAACGAGAGCTGGAAGCCTTCAAAAGATTTTGTTTCAACTCCGTTCCACCAATCAGCAAGAAAAAAGTGAACATCAATGTAAAAGATATCATACTGAAGAAAAAATCCACAGCTATCGGATGCAGCTAAGAAAATCAAGCAAACTACCAAGTTAAGTTCAAGAGTCCAAAATGTATTTTTCAGTGTAGAATGAAGATTATTTTTAATATTACTGTAAAATATATTTTTTATGAATTGCTTTTTATTTGGAAAACTGAAAGGATTACATTTCCTTCCGGTAATAATTAAAGAAAAGTTGGCGACATTACTCAACTTGGGTTATTGAAGCTGTTTTGATAGATTGTGATGTGTAGATTGTGCTGCTGTAAGTGAATTCAGCCTAGCTTTTGTTTGTAATTTATTTAATTTAAATGTAGTAGTCAAGTGGAATTTTGTAATTTTAATTATTTGTTTCTTTTCCTATGACTAATAAAGTGTATTGTACCCCCATGTTAGTCGTGTAGCTCTAATTTTTCTGTTTTTTTAAAAAAAAAGTATATTTAATGCTTATGTTTTTTCTTAACTCGAGAAAGAATGAGCATTTTTCAAAATAAATTTTTGAGGGTATCTACCTAAGACTACGGTGTTTGATTCTGTAGACCTACACTATTGTACTAATAAAATCTAGTTGTAAAAGTCCTAACATTGATTGATAGCTGTTCTCTTTGTTTTCAATGTCACACATATTTTGTGGTGCTAAATGTTTTTTGAGATTTACAGAGCTGTCAGCTTAGTGCATAGATTTTTTTATTATCATTTTTTATCTTCAGGGCTTGCAGCTTTACTTACCACATAGGAAAGAAACAACGTCAGAGCCATTGGCACAAATATTTGAAGCATGGTAAATATTATTATATTTATATAATATATAAAAATAAATATTGAACTGTCTTTGTTCATTAAAATGATCTGTATAAAATGTTTTTAAAAAATGTGCATTTTATGATTGTAATGGCATAAAATTGCTTCAAGCTATTAAGAATAAAATAAAACTTGAAAATTGTTGTTGTTTTAAAGAATATTGTACTCTCTTAGTATCATCATAAGATGATTTTATACAAGAAAAATGTATTGTGAAAGAAAAATTCCTCGTTTATATCTCGGTCTTGTTGTAAATATAATGTATGTTGTCCTAAAAGAGCATTCACCACATGCTAATAATAGCACACAGTATTCTGAGATATCTTATATGTGTTATATTTCTTCCCCCCGCCTCCCTCCCACTCTCCCGGTTCTTTTAATTGACTTGATTTGTGTCTTATCTCCTTTTGGTTGCTTAAACCTTCAGGTCTCAATATGTAATTAATTATCGCGAAAGTGTGTGGATCAGTGTGTGGTCGGATTAAAATAATTTTTTACTTGTTGAAAAGAATGAATGCTGTGCTCTGTGACGTATTTGTTACACATTTAGATCTTAATCAGATTAAAATATCCATAGAAAGTAAATAAGACCTTTATTTATAATACTATGGTTAAAATTAACAGAGAACACCATCACACTTAGGTAATTCTAGAGCATAAATTGACTAGAATCTAAATCTAAACTTTAGATAAAACAAATTTCTAAAGACAGGCTATTACCAATTCATATAGATTATTTAGTTCACTCAAATAAGTGTGCTGGCTATTCCTCTTTAATTCAAACTATGATCCAAACTAATTATTTTACTATCCCTAGTGCCATAATTTTTAAGGGTTAATTCTGCCAGTGGACAAATAGGTGTATTAAAGTTTGAAAGGAACATTGATGTTGCATGGTCAAAGACGGGGTAGTCCAACTTTTTTTGTCCCAAGGGCCAAATCCGATATATATTTAGTAATCTCATCAACTTAATATAGGCCTACAAACAATCAGTACTGTGCGGGAATGACATTTTGACTTTGGGAAATTCTTAGGCAAGAAATAATTTCGAACAGGACTGGAAACAAGTACTAATAGCTCTACATTAAGTAAAATGTACTTTAATTTTAAAATAAAATAAACATTATTAGGATATATGTTGATTTAGAATAATTTAAGGTGGTAAAAAAAGTGATATGATTACTTCCCCTTAATTGGGGAAGCAATTGTAATATTCTGCATTATAGTGACAATAGTGAGAGTAAATAAGATAGTGGTGGAGTGTTTAGTGTCGAGTCAGGGAAGTTGAACAATATGTTTAGGTTCAAGTTGGTTGAGGTGATTGTGACATCAACATACCATAACCTCTCCCTCCTCCCTTTATTGGTTGATAAAGGTCTGCTACATTTGACAAGAATCAACACTTATAAAATTAGCAGAATAGAAGTTTGGATACTATTCTCGGGGTGATTTGACAAGTTCAGTGTAAAATAAAATCAACTGAAGCTTAGGTTAATGGAAGATAAGGTTAATTTAACTAAAATAAATTAATAATGTTAGTGAACATTAAATACAAACTTGAATAGACGTAATTGTAATGTTTTAGCATTAGTTTATCCCACCCGAGTTTCGCAAACTCGTATTTTCCCTAAATTTTTTTCTTGAATTTTGGGATTCCACACAGGCCTAAACCATTATTTTCAATACTTTTTGTATATGGGATTTTTGCCTTGTAGAATCTTTCAATATTTTCTGTAAAAAATAGGTTTATCAATCTCCCAAAAATGTATTTTGAAAGATGAACTTGCACACACTTTCAGTGAGTGTGGACCACACTGGTCTAAGGTCTCACTATCTCAATAGACTGCACTGCCAATGACGGGAAGATAAGGGTTTGAATACTGGCTAAGTCGGTTTTTCACTCTCCCTCCCTGCAAATGTGAATACACTTCCTAACACATTAGTGTAGTTAGTACATATGCATATAGCCCACTCAGGTAGTGAGACGCAGTGATAAAAAAAGTTGGTGTTGAACAACATATTTGTCAGAACGTGGTGTTGAACAACATATTTGTCAGAACGTTACCTGTCGCGGGTGCAAATCAACATTTCATTGCACTAAGTTATTGCAATGCCATCTATCAATGGACCACTGTACTTTTAACCAGTCTGAATACTTCATATTAAAGCTAATAAATGGAATTACCAATTCAATGCTAAAATGTGACCATGAATGAAGAAATAACTGATAATATGGGAGTACCAAATAATTATGTATTTTGGATAAAAGTATACCAGTAGAAAAATGGCTACCAAGCCTATGTAGATCATCGTGCTAAACACGCATCAGGGGATCGGCTAAGTTGGGATGGAAGTTAAAATGAGCTATGACCGTCGTGCCATTGTAGGAATTGTGAAGCCTGCCTTTAAACTAAACCCGCTCAGAATGGCACCGACCCCGGGACCAAGGTCCAGATTCCCAAGGATTAGCAATAAAATGACTATCCATAGTTAGGAATAGTATGCACAACCAACCCTCTGCGATTTCTTCCGGAGGGTCTTACTGGTATTTGTCACAATCAGATCATTGGTTCGGTCCAGTCTTGTCTTTCGTTTGGAAGCTTCACGGAATCTAATTTTGTCTCGAAAATAAATTTGGCACGTAAAGATAGTCTAGTAGCAATTCAAGTTCAATTTAAATTTAGTTATGTTATCATGTGCTTGCGTAACATTTCAGTGTTGGGTAAGGACCACTCCAAATAACTTATAGACAAGGCTAATTAATAACAATTCAGACGAGAGCCTCTCCAAATATCTTCTAGAAGTATCAAAATTTTCTAAAATTATCAGAGAATGGGTTTCCCTTTGGCTTGGTGGTCAGCGGAACCTCAAATAACTTTTTTACTAATTTACTCCCCTATATAATAAGGTTTCACGACCACTGAAGTTATGTAGAACAAAGAGGGCCCCGTGCTTTGTTTTAACACCTGGCTGGCCTGGTCACATAATATTTACCTTTGTAATTTTCTCGGTGAATATATAATTATGTTATAAGAGGATAGTAAATTATAAAACTGAAATTTTTTTAAATGTTTAAATTATACTACTATAAAGCCACATTAATCACTGACATTAATGTTTATCCGCTTCCAGATGAGTTAGAAACTTGAAATTTGGCAAACTTATAGCTTTTAGCCTGTAACAGACGGGAAAATTCCAAAAAGTTAGAAAATTTAATTTTTAAACCCAGAAAAAAATTCAAAATAATGGAGCAACTTTAAAGTCGATGCGCACCTTTCTTTAGAAGTCTCTAGTGGCTAAATGGTAAGACCTATAAAAAAACTGCTCTGGAATTACATTAGTTTACATCCACTTGCAAAGAAAATTCACCGGGGGCGGAGACCCCAATGAGCAAAGGGAATGAAATATACATGCTCGTTTTTTTTTTTGTTTTGTTTTTTTAGAAAGTTTAAGTTCATACAAACAAATCATGACTAAGAATCAAACAGTCATCACCCAATCATGTAAACAAGACAAATAATCGTTTATACACCTTTTTCTACTTATATTACTGTTTCCAGCCTGTGGCCTAGGTCAGTTCCTTATTCAAGTAATATATTTTTCCATTACCGGCTTTCTAGGCCTGTCATAGCTTCATATGCCCTATAATCAAACTTAAGACTAGGACAGGCACCACATCCAATCCCATCCGTTATTCATTAATATGAAAGGGTAAACCCACATTTCACCAACGACAAATGTTTCCGCCATGCCGGGAATTGAACCCAGGACTCATAGCTCAGTGAACACGCTATCGACTGAACTAAGGTGGCAGATCCATTTTCATACCACTTTATTAAAGATGTGTAGTTTTTACCGATAAATGTGGTCATATTGAAATAAATGGGAAAGACACAATTTACACTGTCATCTTTATAATGACGGGATGGAATTTACAAAGGTGCTTATAATACCCGAATAGAATTTACATGGGTGCTTATAATGACGGGATAGAATCTACATGGTGCTTATGTCAGGATGGAATTTACATAGGTGATTATAATGCCCGGATGGAATTTACATGGGTGCTTATGATTACCAGATCTAATTTATATAGGTGCTTATAATGCCCGGATGGAATTTACATGGGTGCTTATGATTACCAGATGGAATTTATATAGGTGCTTATAATGCCTGGATGGAATTTACATAGGTGCTTATGATTACCAGATGGAATTTTCATAAAGAGATTATAATGATGGGATGAATGTACATTAAAAAAACTCTAGCGAGACAGAATTTACCAAAATTATATGAAATAATACTCAGCAAGAAAGTAAAGTTTGATTTACCTGGTGGTCTAGGGGTAAGGTCTCAGACCTCTGTACTGAGATCTGGGGTTCAATCCTCGGTCCAGGCACAGATTTATCTGATTGCCAAACCCTTACTTCACCTTTGACAAGACGTATATTAATCACAACTTGGTAATTTGTGGAATGCCAGGCCTCCACCGTGGTTCGGATCCCACGTTAAACTGTAGGTCCTCCATTTCATCTCAAAATCACCCTACCAATAGGTATACACATTAGCGTAAGTGCGTATAACCCGAACGGGTAGTAAGACGCGGTGGTAGTCTAATAATAATAATAATAATAATAATAATAATAAAGAGTAAAGTTTCATCTAAGTTGACCGCAAAAAAAGCCCTACGTTTGTATATTTTTAAAGTTTCTTCCTACGAGATTCCCACTATACTCGTTGAAACGTTAGTTACAGTTTCAAAAATAGCAAAAAAAAATTTTTGCACTGTTCGAAGTTTGAACCTGTGATCCCTTGCGGTATCCCTGTTCCTTGTCAACTGTCGCATATGTGCGTACCTCCCCGAGGTTCAGTCACGTCCTGACACCGGAACTAAGGATCATGGGGGTGGTAGGGATGAACATCCGGTCCAGGAGAGGTGGTGAGATGCTGCAAATGGATGTTGCAAAGTCGGGGAGGATGCACCTCTAGGGAGAGAGGTGTGCAAGTTGCAGAGTTTCATATCTCAACATCTTCCTTATTTAAGTAGTAAATAGTAAGGCACAGTCGTACCTACTTTAAATGTCCAAAACCATCAGTCAATCATCCTAAAATGAGTTTTTTTTAAATAAATAGACAATGTTTTCCATAGCGTAAAACATCCTAAATCGACCCATTTTGAACCCCCACCCCTTTGCAAGCGAAAATATATGGTACGGTGCAACGCACTTACTAAACTTTTAATCTGATGACCAACGTCCTTAAATCCACGTCTTGATACTTTTAATTATTATGTGTCCATTTGGGAGTGTCTGGGTCATTGCGCAAATCTTGCCTTTCTCTCTCTCTCTCTGTCTTACATAAGCATTGTTCTGCTCTTCCCCTCCCCCTCCTCTCTTAGCAGCAAAAATAAAAGTTCGAAACCCTCTACCCCCTAAGGTGCTCTTACATAATGCTTGAATGCCCCCTTATCTATAGATTTGTAACAAAATCGTAAAAGGCTATTCTAGAAAAACTTGAAACTATTCAAAAATTGATCATAATAAAATTTAAATTAAATGAATAATTAAAAAAGCACCCATCCATATTAATTATGTAAAGTACTCCTCATACATTCATTTTGAACAAAATTTCTCAATATTTTCGAAAAATCTCATAGTATTTTTTTTATTTAATCAATGTCCCTTAAAAATATATAAAACAGTGCCATTTATAATGTAAAACATTCCACAAAATAACCATTTGGTCTTGAGGTATAACCATGTGAAATAAAAAATACCAAGTTGGAACCAAATCCATCAAACCCTTTCGGATATTGCTGCAGGTATAGTAAGATGTATCTATTTTCAAGTATTCATATCATATTATCAGGACAGTCATGTGATCTGTAGCTATGACTCTAGAAATATTATATTAATAACTTAAAAAAATAATGTTTAATATGAGGCCTATAGTAAATTGTTTTCAATTTTGACCTAGAAAAGTTTCTATTTTCTAAAAGGACCCATTTTGTATTGAACTGTACAGACAGACATATAAAAGGACATTCCCATTTCTTTGAGTTCGGAAGCATGTAAAACGACAAGATTCTTCATAATGTGAAGGTATTAATCCTTTCTCTCTACGATTATGATAAAGTTAAAAAAGCTCTTAGATAATAGCTGCCTCTTCCTATCCTATCATAACGTCTCACTCTCTGTTCAGATGATACGCGTATATGACAATAATTAATCTAATGGGGTAGGGATGAGGAAAGAAGAGTTTTAGAGGTTGGTCTAATCTACCCGCATTTGCGTGGAAGGAGAGTGGGAAACAATTCAGGAGAAAACACCCGCAGTAGACCCAACTGCGACTCGAACATTTATAACCTCGCCATCAGCAGGTCGGTCTAACACTAAAGTAACGCCTTAGACAGTTTGGCCACTTTAACGGGCTAAAAAAAAATCGACCTTGCCAGGATTCGAACCTGGAATCTTCTGATCCGTAGTCAGACGCGTTATCCGTTGCGCCACAAGGTCTTTAGATAAAGCTATTGAAGTAGGTCTAATTTACCGCATTTGCGTAGAAGGAGAGTGGAAAACTTTCATTGGTAAAAACCTCAGTAGACCCAACTGAGATTCGAACCCTTATAACCTTGCCATCAGCAGGCCAGTCTAACACTAAATTAACGCCTTAGACAGTTTGGCCACTTGAACGGTCAAAAAAAACACTGACATTGCCAGGATTCGAACTTGGAATCTTCTGATCCGTAGTCAGACGCGTTATCCGTTGCGCCACAAGGTCTTTAAATAATGATACAGAAGTAGGTCTAATTTACCGCATTTGCGTAGAAGGAGAGTGGAAAACTTTCAGTGGGAAAAACCTCAGTTGACCCAACTGGGATTCGAAACTTTATAACCTTGCCATCAGTCAGGCCAGTCTAACATTTATGTGTCTCCTTAGACCGTTCGGCCACTTGAAAGGGCTAAAAAACATCGACCTTGCCAGGATTCGAACGTGGAATCTTCTGATCCGTAGTCAGACGCGTTATCCGTTGCGCCACAAGGTCTTTAGATAATGTCATAGAAGTAGGTCTAATTTAACTCGCCTAGAAGGAGAGAGTAAAACTTTCAGTGAGAAAAACCTCAGTAGACTCAAATGGGATTCGAACCTCGACATCAGCAGGCCATTCTAACACTTAAGTGACTCCTTAGATCGTTTGACCACTGGAGTGGATTAAAAAATATCGACCTTGCCAGGATTTCGTACTTGGAATCTTCTGATTCGAAGTCAGACGCGTTATCCATTGGGCCGCAAGGCCTTTAATTGAGTTGATTAAATGTTAGTTATCCCACATTTATTTTGTCCTTTCTTCTAAGAAATTGTTGACAAGTGACGATGCAACCAGAGGAGGCGTTACCGCCAAAACACACTCTCCTTCCCTTCCAAGAGGGGTGCCGTTAGGGAAGATACTGCTCTCATCACGAGGTCACAGGTCACGTGGCAAGGGGAGAAGAGAGGCGGGATGTCAGCGGGATTAGTTCACGTCACGCACCGCTAGGAGCGCGTGTGCGAAGGTAGGTGACTGCTAGGATTACGAGGGCGTAGAGGAAGTAGGGCTGCTTGTAGCGATGGGGGGAATAGGGAGGGGGAGAGATTAAACTTGGATGTGGATTTAAAATGAATTATGTGGAATGTAAATGTTTAGAGGAACAAAGGGTTAAGGGCATCATCTAATTTAAGGGAAACATCCTGCATCAAAACTACTTTAAAAATTCATAATTGTTTGGAAATTTTAAAGTGACGTTATTATTTTAAAATATTTTTATTTATTTAAAGGAAGTTAGATATTTTGTTTCTTACTATTTCAAAAATGCGACGTTTCTCGATAAAAGTCGTTGAAAATTAACTAATATTAACTTTTTCAAATACCTTTTTTTTTAACCAAATAGTAGAATATAAGGTTTTTAGTTCTAAATGGTTATGTTGATTCCTTTCGCCTCTATTTTTGGCTTAAGACAATAATTTAAAATAATCAATTTCGTACGCTCCCGCCAACGGTCTTATTATGATACAAACCGGGGTTTGAGTACCGGCCAGGTACACACAGTTTTTCTCACTCTACCTCCACGGGAATGCACTTACATTTCCTCTAAAATCCTACCTAATTAATTTATATATATGAGTACCCCGGATGACTATTGATACGTGGAGAAACCTTTAGAATTCTTTGACAGTGGTTAATGAATGTACTTTGGTGTATCTTGTTTTATCACCATTATTTAATTTACATTAATTTAGAGTGTAATTACAAGATAGCATGCTCCTAAATTTAGTTAACTAGTATAAAATTATCTCAATTTAATTTTATCATTACTTTTACGTATCTTTTTAAGACAAATATTTGTTACTTAAATTATTAACTGATTACAATCTTCATTATTTAATTTACATTAATTCAGATTGTAATTACAATATAACACGGTCCTAAATTTAGTTCGCTACTATAAAATTAACACACTTTAATTTTAACATTAATAAACTAGATGTTTTTAACATGAAAAAGTCCATCCAAACCGAATGAAGGCGACCATGAAGAAATTCATATTACAAATACTTTTCAGGACAACTTTTATATCTAAAATTCCATAAGGACCCAAGCAAATACTTTTATTTTTATTAATCTAAATATTACAAAAACCTCTTTGGAAGCACTACTTAAATTGAGTTAAAGCTTGACCTTTTCCGCCTTTTTTCCCTGTACCCTTCAACTGTATTCTGGACTATAGGTGGATGTAGAATAAGGGTTATAAAACCAAAAACTTAGAGGGATTTTTTTTTATTAAATCTATTAAATAACTGAAGTAACTGAACACTATTTGCAATGGATGAGTTTAAGCGTATAGCCCAAATGGGTAGTAAGATGTGGTGCTAAATAATTAATTAATACAGATGACTTTAAAAATTCAAAATAAAATAAACAAATCGTAGTCTATTCATAAATATACAACATATAATATATTATTTGCAAAATAAACAAAGTTAATTCATAATATTCAGTTAACTATTTAGATAAATCACAATCTGCCATAAACTGATTAGGTAGGCTGTGTAAAATTGTAAATAATATATGTATAATTCAATAATATATTATTTACATATCAAATATATTTCTGTCATTATATACATATACATGATGTAGTTTTTTTTATATGTGTGTTCATAAGGACTTTTTGTGTTGTTTTGGGGTCTACTATACCCAACCCAGTTACGTTCCACATAAATCTATACACCCTGTATATATAAACAGTATTTTTGGAATTACTTAAAAAAAATCATTTGACACAAATACTTAATCCCTTAAGAATTTTTAAAATTAAATAAAACAAATAAAAAAACAAATGAAATCATAAAGTAATGTTTTTTTGTCAACATTTTAACTAATAATGTCAAAATTTACAGCTGCTGTTTGGTCTTGCAGTTCGCATGGCTTGGCGTATGTAATTCGTGATGTATGTTTTATTAACGGGCAGATATGGTTTTTCATGTGAAAATTGATTTTTATATGTGTAGGCTTACAAGTGCAATTTTCGTAGTAAATGTTTTTAAAATATAAAACATATTTTTCACAGTAAATATTGATATAATATTATTATTTTATTAGTGTTATTTTATAGATATTGATAATATCTATCAAACGTGACAGCTCCATATTATATAACTTGACGTACGAATACGTGATGGTTTATCTAGTAACTTTTCTAGCTGTTAGATAAGGCAACTTATAAAAGTCTCACCATAGTTCTCTTACAATGGCGGTCTGACTATAGTCTCTAGCGATAGTAATTAAAGAGCGCGAAGTGAGTAACAAAGAGTTGTAGACGATGTTTTCCCGGCTTCCAATTCCAGTTGTTTTGAATGGCATTATTCACAACCTGACAACGCCTCCAGACATTAACTTGTACGATACTTCTTCCGTGTTTTGCTTTTGATTCTTTTTTATTATTATTAGTTCTTCCCAGTCCCTTCTGCACCCCTCTCTGATCCCCACCACCCCCCTCTTCTGGCGCGGTGCGTACCGTGAATGACTTCCTGCGAACACGCGTAAAGTGCGTGCCTGAGTGACACGCCGGAAGTAAAAGCGCAATGAACCATGAGGGTGAAGAACTTTCTTGCGTTATTATTTTTTATTTTTTAAAAAGAGGACTCTTACGACGTCGAACAATAAATAAATCACCCCGGCATCGATGATTACGCGGAAAAAATGTTAAAATCCTTTAGTTTGTTCTTCCTGCTGAAAGGGAAGTCGGGGCTCGTATCCCGGCCATTCGTACCAGGGGTGTTATTTTTCTTAAATAGTTTACAACTCCTTCTACATGCAAATGCTGATACATTTCTTCTAAATTAATGCTTCCTTATTTATATTTCATTAGCGTGTTAAAATGATTATGAACTTAAAGGGAAGTAGGAAAAAATTATATAATTATAAACATACTTTTTATTAATAGTTTTCTGTACTTGGAACTTTAGCGACTGACACCTACTGATTGATTTATATTGATAATTTACACCGCTCTCTGTGTTCGGACTGTAAGGATTTTGTTATCTTGATTTCCCTGTCAGTAAAATCAAAACTCTTGTTCTCTTACGAGAAGTATATATTTCAAAAGAGATAATATATTTTTTACAACATTTGAACGCAAGCAAATGTCTATAGTCGAATTCCTATAGAAGAATCTTATCTCAATAGTTAAAGAAAATAGTGAATCTAATATAAAATTAGACGCCAAGCCATGTTTTTTCCCCAACCGCTAATTTTGACCTTTGTTTGATAAATATAGAAATATTTTATAATTATTTTTCTCCGTATCGTGTCTTACTACCCGTTAGGGTTATACGCCTATCTACTAATTACACTAACGGGTTAAGGATTAGGAAGTTTTAATTCAGAAGAAGTGCACCCACATTTGCGTGGAGTGAGAGTGGAAAACCATTTAGGGGAAAACCACCCTTAATGTACCTGACTGGGATCAAACCTCAAACTCCCTGTTTTCGGCAGTCTAGTCCAACACGAGAGCAGCGCACTAAACCACGAGGCCATTGGAGTGGGTGATATTTTATAATTATAGTTTACTTTATACACTCCATTTACAGTAGGAATGTATGTAAGTTATTATTATTATTATTATCATTATTATTAGCACCGCGTCTTACTACCCGTTCGGGTTATACACACTTACGCTAATGTGTAATGGTAGGGTGACTGTGAGATGAAATGGAGGACCTATAGTTTAACGTGGGATCCGAACCATGGTGGAGGCCTGTATATGTAATTGACAGCTAGTAAAATTACAAATTATAATCTCATGTATCCATTCGCTAAACCATATGATTTTTAAGACCATTATTAATATGATGAGCTACAGTCACTTTTGGTAGTCAAAATTTTCAAAACAAACCATTTGACGTCCATCTAATAGGTCCCCTGATAAACGTTTATTTTCACATACGCAAATTTTAACTAAACTAGGAGCAACACAAAATATATATTCAGATGATCGTCTGTGTTTATTATTATATTAGGCTCCTATAACCATTACTAAATTAATCTGACCTTGAATGTTATCGTGATTGAGGTTAGGTTAAGAAAACCAAAGCTATTTTTTTTATAATATCATTAATCATTAATTTCATATTATATTTCATCTCGTTTCTTAGTCTGTATCTACGCATGCGTATAGTTTAATGTGCACTGAAATATACACTCTCGCTAGGATAGGCTTAGTTTTTAATTCAACACTTGCGCATGCGCAGATAAGTGTTTCCAGAGGACCTTTGCAGCCGCTATGCCAACACTCCAGATGCCACCCCTGCTACAAACCGACACAGCCAACTAAATGTTTCCTCCAGAGTGAATTCTATCAAGTCAACTCGTAACCAAATAACTTGACAACAAACAGGAGATGGTCGGTTCGTTCTTTGTAACTGGCTGTGTTTTTTTTAGGGTGTATGTCTGCTCAAACGCTTCTTGATAGTCTTTTGTCTGTTCCTCTTTGTTACCGACATCCGACGACACACGTGGCGACAATACCAGATGTCTACTTCTTGATCTCTAACACTTTCAAAAGAGAAACAAACACGTCTGCCTACAATCATATTGGTCATATCTAATAATAATAATTGATTATTTATGATGGGTTCGGGGTTCCAAACTCTTGACCTTTACCTTAAGGGTTCTACATGGACGAGCACTAGAAAGTGGTACAGACATTTATAAATCTCGGAATATTTATGAATTGGTTTGATAATTTTTAATACTGTTTTCAACAAAATGTAGGCGAAAATTCTTACCAACTTAAAATTATTCAAAGATCACTAAAAAAACCGTTTATTTTCCAAGGATAACACGCTCACACACCGAAATAATATTCACAAAAGAACACACAGATTACTAAGTAACCGAATTAATATTCAAAAAAGACACTGTATTATTCAAATTTGTAATACAATTATGAACGGTAGCATAGACATGCCTAAATACAAATCAATAGTACTCAACTATAAAATATTTTGTTCTTCAACCTGTTGACTCACGCACGTGGTTTTATTAACTGTATTTTATACGATAGTTCACTCTTATAATGTATATTTAAAATTGTTAGATTTTGGTTATTAAAATAACCGGTTTGGTTGGTTGTTTAGTATTGAAGTTTTCTTTTGCTGTTTAATTCAAATTAATTATTAAAAGCAAGAGAACGTTAAAAGTTGTCTTATATTCGGAAAACAAATATGTCCACTGGATAGAAGACAAGCTGGCAGTTGATGACGTAGAGGAACTTGTTGCAGGTTGGACGGCGAGTTGTATTAATACTCGTGTTTACAACATTTAAACTTTATATTACTTCACAAATATTTGGTATGTTTTTCCTCTTTATTATCACAAACCATTTATTTATGTTAAAGATATGCGAGGACAGTTATAAAAATATCTATAAATGAATATAATACCATTAAATGTATAATTTCACGCACTATTTAGCCTGTAATTGCCACAAGAGTTAAAAGAAAAACTAGAATGAATTTTCTATACTTTTTTTTCTTAAATTTGATTACGGAAAATAAAATTATACTGCAATCTTTGGGGAAGTATTGTTAAAAGTGATGGATAATATTTTTAGTGATAATATTAGAAGTAATTAGTAAATAATAATTATTTCCAAATATCTTGACAAAAGTTACTTTCAGACCATTTTGGCATTACTAATACCATCTGCTAGCTTCTGCTAGCTGTCATGTAAAACCAAAGAAGTGGTAAGTTTACTGGTTGTATTATATTTTGTGGTATTTCTAAATTATTGCAATATGTCATAGTGATCTCCCATGTAGCACCCTTAAAAGCTCAACTTATGACCGATTAATCAGGAAGTTATATACAAGATTACATTTGTACCAGAAAATCTATTGAAGTGGGAACGTGGATTGGGGAGGTATTAATGCATCCTTCAGTTAACGACGGTTAAATTGGGATCAGTTAAATAAATATTTTCGTTTGAAAATAATCATGGTTCTATATGTTTTATCTCTCTAAGTTAGGTGTTATCTGTGGGTTAAGATGGACTCTCAACACTGCTGTACTGACTGAGTTACTCCGGGCCTTATCAGAATCCCTTTAGATTTTTTTTAAAAAACACACATTATTTTGTAAGTTTGTACTGGACATGTTTTACAACTGAACTGACTTGGACAACCTCTTGGCTTCTTTTATTTGATGCCAGTGGACACGCGGACAGAGGCATCATACTCGTCTAATTTGATATACTGGTAACTACATCTTACTCGGATAATTTGGTATACTGGTAACTGCATCTTACTCGTCTAATTTGATATACTGGTAACTGCATCTTACTCGTCTAATTTGGTATACTGGTAACTGCATCTTACTCGGATAATTTGGTATACTGGTAACTGCATCTTACTCGGATAATTTGGTATACTGGTAACTGCATCTTACTCGGATAATTTGGTATACTGGTAACTAACTACATCTTACTCATATAATTTGGTATACTGGTAACTTCATCTTACTCGTCTAATTTGGTATACTGATAACTGCATCTTACTCGGATAATTTGGTATACTGGTAACTGCATCTTACTCGGATAATTTGGTATACTGGTAACTGCATCTTACTCGTCTAATTTGGTATACTGGTAACTGCATCTTACTCGGATAATTTGGTATACTGGTAACTTGGAGGAAGGGGTTTAAATTCCTTCCCGATATAAAACACAGAATATTTTATATTCTACTTATATAGCTTGTATAGCTTGTAGCCATTCTTTAGCCATTTATTATTATTGATATTTTTTATTCTTATCAATATTGATTACTATTCTTTTTCGGAACTATTCAACAATATATACACAATTTTTTAGCTATTATTGTTTATCTTATTTTCTCGTGTAAAAAATTATATTTTTAAGGTAATTGTGTATTTTTTGGTGCTGGCCTATTATAGGTCTTACGACTGTTGGCCAGCACTATTATAAAGGAAAGTGAAATTAAAATTGAAACATATAAAGGGGAACAAACAGAACATGGATTTTACAATGAAAAGACCAACACAGCTCACACTTTAAATTGCTGCCATTGGATAAAGAGGCGATGGCTGCCTCCCAATCCCCCGACCTAGGTTTCATTCTATCGGAACTTATCAGGAGGGCGTGTGAAACGCGCATCGCAACTTCCTTCTTTTTTCTTAATTCTCTTTTAGGAAGTTGCGTTGAATTTAACTAACCTCAGATGTATTTTTCTTTGATAAATGACTGTACAATACATTGTCAATTATTATGTAAAACGCTCGCGATATAATTATGCATTTTAAACAAAATTGTTAAGGCCATTTTTGAAAAAGTCAAATTTCCAATAAGTCTTTGTCGGCAAACTATCCTCAAGTCAGTTTATCAAATATATAGTGTCATTTATATAAATAATTTACAAGATATCCGATTTAAACAAAATCGTTAAAACCAGTTTTGAAAGATTTCGAGTTTTTCCAAATCAGTTATAATAAAACGACACTTAATTTTATAGCTAGAATAAAAATCACAATTACTTGTCGTCGAGGTATGACAATATAACTTATAAAAATAAAGTTTGAACAAAATCTATGGAACTGTTTTAGCTGTAGTACTGGGTATAGACAAGCAGGCAGAAATGTAAGACACGCTTTTTTGAGAATCGAGACGCATAAAATCATCAAGATCTCTCAGAATATCAAGGTAATCTTTTCGTTATCACAATAATGTCTTTACATGATAATTTAAACTTTATTTGATAAACGCTATTGGCTTATCGATATTTTGGCTATACAGTATGTCTCAGAGCAATGGCACTTTCCTTGAATTCATTTTTTTTAGAACCACGTCTTATTGCCCGTTTTGGCTATACGATTATGTGCTAATAACGCTAACAGTTTTAGAGATTAGGAGGGTCATATACAAAAGAAATGTACCCACATTTTCATGGAGAGAGTGGGGAAAAACCACCCCCAGTACACCAGACCGAGATTCGAACCTCGGCCTCCCCGTCATAGGCAGCCAAGTCTACTGCGAGAGTGACGCCTTAGGTCATTAGGCCACCAAAGCGGCTAGTTCTAATCTTATCTACCTAATTTAGTGAATAACTTAACTCATTACTTAGACAATGTGTAGGCCTAAATAACAATATAGGTTTAACGAGTTGGTGAATTGCGCATCCCACATTTTGTCTAACGGAAAGAGTAAATCTATTTCATCCATTATCCAAGGGAAACCCAGCACCTTCCATCTTTCAAAACAAACGAGAAACGCTCCCAGCGCTACATCGATCACTGCGCATGTGCCAAGCTTAATGCGCTCCGTTGCCTCTGTGGAAATAGCTCCGAAAGAATTTAGACAACCAAAGAAATCAAATCATGTAAAACGGAACTTGTGGTTTGTATTTTGTTTTGTAATGTTTTTTTATTTTTGTCTGTTTGTGTCGGGCGCTTTTCAACTCTCTTCGTATGACATGTTACTTCCGCATTCGATCTCTTTACCACTTCCTTCTGCCATTAGTCTTTCTCCGCGCTTTTCCACTATTCACAGTCTAAATAACATCTTCGTTGGGGAAGTACAAAGATTATTCGACAAGGCTACCACTATTACAAGTTTTATCAAATCTTAAACAGAATAAATTATTGAACCCTATATCGAGAAAATATCAATGTTATCAACAAGATTCGCAGCTCGATTGCTTAAAAGCAGACTCAATTGCTGAGCGTAACGAGGTTCTGTTTTTAACTTGATCATTTGGAGTTTCATATGACTGTATGTCTGTCCAAAAAAAATTTGCTACGCGATAACTGCCAAATACGTGGATCAATTTTAACGACATTTGGTAGGGATAATCTTTGTACCCGTATTTTAAGATGTATTTACATAGTTTTTCGACCTGGCTTTTCGTTTCAATATGGAGACCACAATTATTTTTTGTTTAATAACTCTGTTCAAGTGTTTTTAATGTATAATTATAATCAATCGAGTACCTAGCGCGTATATTTTTAATTTTTGACATATATTGCTAGACTGACGTCTTAAAACGCGTGAGCGACGGCATTTTCTATGAATAGTATGCACTAATGATAACAGTAGTAATTCGTTTTCTGTCTAACTTTATCACCAAGGAAGAAAATATATAAACTTCAGTTCCAAGGAGAAATTATAAGTTATATTTTAAATCTATATCCAAAGAGAAATATTAAGAATGTAGTAACGATAAGAACATGAGGGGGATGGGAGGTTCATAGAACTACTAGTATCAACTATTATTTATCACATTTAAAAAATATAAGATTAACTATAATGAAGAGGTGTGTTTTATTAAAGTTTTAATGTGTAAAAATCTTTTTTTTATATTATTTTAGATCCAGACGATTTAAACCAGGGTAAGTGAGGTAGGGGTGATGAAGTTACTTTCAAGGAAATTCATCTACATTAGCGTGGAGAGGGGATGGGAAAACTACAAAAATAAACTATTTTTAGGTAGCTATCCATTCTATTGTGTGCAGCCGAGATTCGACCTTTAATCAGTTTACCAACGTAGATACAGTAAGTGTATTGTGAGCCTAACACCTTGTACCACAATACTTGTAGTACGGTTATGTATAATTATGTCAAAGAACTCTGATTGTGCGATAATAATCAATATATTTCTAATAATATAATCGTGTTTTACTGCGATCAGTGAGTTATCAAAGTTTAAAGAGACTGTTTAGCTTTCTTCTATAACTGTAAATGACTATTCTCACTTGAGAGACAAACAAAATAGCCGCGTTAACTGATAGCTCACGATCGTAATTGATTGCTCATGTATAGATGACGATTTCCGCATGTCCATCACAGACTCTGCCTTAAGATATGAGTGAAGAATGACCCTGGGAACGGGATGACTTCTGAATAGCTCAGTGGTAAAAGCATTGGCCTACTAATCCAAAGATCTTAGTTAGATTCTCAAGTATAGGTGTCAATTTTAAAATTTAAATAATATGATATTAAGTATGGCTATAACCGTACTTCTACAGTAGCTTGTCTATTTATTCCATCAAACAATAATTGTTAACAAATAACTTTGCAGTTGTTGTTTTTCAATTTGTCAAATGCCGGTATATTTCCTTAAAGTAAGCTTCCCTCCTCCTGCTCCTTAATACTAAACCTAAAGTTGCGAATAGCTTTATACTCTTTAACGTTAAATCACAACAAATATTAAACAGAACTTATGTAAAACGAGACATAGTTGTGATGGTTGGGGTTAGGCTACCCGAGGTTTGGCATGTGCTGCGGATCTGCATATATAAGATTCCATCAGGGGCAACGTTCCCTTTAGAATCTTTCAACTCGATACACTAATTAGCATACTCTACTAAAGTATAATGCCAGAACTGGCTAGCAGGAACTTTGAAACAATAACTACAGTCCGATTTTTGTATGAAAGGTATTTTAGAAAATGCAAACATACATGTTTGCTGCCAACTTTGATAACATTTTACTAGGTTTATATTATATTATATTGATAGTAACGTTTAAAATTGGACTTATACATTACCGGCAGAGAATTAGCCCAGGTATAGCATACTTGACTCTGACTTGAGAGGTAGCAAAGTGTTCATATTCTCTCTCCAGCCGAATGCTGCTGCATTTTTTAAATTCATCCTTTTTCATAACGAGTACCTGTATTGGCCGCAAATACACAAGCACAACATGCGCAGAAAGCTACCTAGCTTAGTAAGGTAAAGTTTAAGGCGATTTATCAGCGTTCACCTGAATTTTTATTTTTCTACATTGACTTTGATGATACTTTATACAAGCCGGTATCTTCAATGTTGATTATAACATACCTATCTCTTCGAGATGCAAAATAATTTATCGTCGCAAAGTTGTAGGACTATTCAAATAAAAAAACACTTTTAACTGAAATATATTTTAACTAAACCAATTATTCCCTAAATACGCTAGAACCTTATTAATCCTAACTAATTGGGACCAAAGCGTGTTCGGATGAGTTAAAATTCTGACTAAACGTGATAATACATTTATACAGTGTGTTCACAAAATTTAAATTAAGTTTGAATAAATTTAAATAAAATTTTCATTTATTTTATTTATTTAACAAGTAAAATGTCCTGTAATTATTTTTAGTTGTGTTGACTACAGCCTGTGTATACTAAACATTTATTATAAGATATCACTGTTTCTTACAATTTCTCTTTTAACCTCGAGCTTGTTAACCAATACAATATATTTCATTATTTGACTTAATTTTTTTCCCCCGTTTTCCAAAAAATGTGTTCGGACTATCCGGAATTTCGAACTACCGAGGTTCGGTCTAACGAGATCTTATAGTATAAACAAATTTTAAATGGAGGTCTTGAAATTTTAAATGGAGGTCTTGGAAACGATGAGTTGATTGCTATTCTCTTTGGTTGTCACAGATATTCCTCTTTTCTCAATATACTTCTGTAACACTGTCTATTATTTTATGTATGCTCTTTGGTGGAATGTGATGCACTTTTTTTTCCCCACTACAATTCTGTAACAATTCCCATTATTTCGTTTCACATAATCTACAAGATTTTAGTAAATGTATTAATTTTTTAGTAAAGAAGTGAGAAATCTTCTTATCTTCTTAAACCACAGTATTAACAAAATTATAAATGTAACAAAACAGCATCGAGTCAGTCAGATGCGTTTTATCCTAGCAATACAAACTGAAGTCAGGATAACATTGGTTAATTCGTACCCCACCTGCTTTGACACCCCTTGAAGGTTACCTTCTGTACCCACGGGAATTTGAACCCAGGCCTATCTAAAGGAAGTTGTCCATTATCTGTGGTAAGTCACAGAGCCTAAATGGTCTCTGAATAGAGAGAGTAGAGGGGGAGGCGAATTGAATCCAGGACCTTTGGCTCGCCATGACACTGCTCTAGCGGTTAAGGCAACCAGGTTATTTTTCCATCTCATATTACCAACCTAACAGAGTTTTATATACCGTACATTAAAATAAAATTGTAATCCAAGTTTTAAATGTGTTTTATGTCTCATCACGATAAAATAGCGTTTAAAATCAAAATTATTATATATATATTCATTTTAATGCATGAAATTAAGATGTTGTGAGCCTCATATTAATTTGCTGCCGCACTCTGGTGGAGCAGAGGAATTCTACGTCTGTGTATGTTATGACAAACACCTGGTTCCACCGCTCTAGTCAAAATACTGTCTCCTCGTTCCGTTTAAGTTGTTTTTAATTTAATCTGTTTCCTGTCCAATTTCTCTTCGGGGATGTCTTTGCTGACAATAATCGTCCCAGCCTCCTTTGGGGTGTTTTAAATGTGTTTCCTCCCCCCTTCCAGCCTTTATATATATATATATATATATATATATGCCACTTCCTTCCATAACGCCACGCGACAAGCCGCCATATTTCAGTCAATTTCACTTTAATTACGAGGTGCTCCCAGCGGTAGTGTCTGGAAGTAGCGAGAGTGTGCGCGCGCACATTGCTCTAGAGACAAGCAGCGTATATAGCTATAGTAGGATTCTTGTAGAAAGACATTTACAATAGTTACTTAAACTACTTTAATACAATATTCATACTTCAAATCACGAGAACTTCAGCTGCCCCTTTTGATAAATATTATCAATATCTATAAAAAAATAAATATTAACAAGATAGTAAAATGTTGTTATTATTGACCAAAATGAGTTGTTTTTTTAATTACTAAACGGTCCTTTACACCAGATTCACACTATAGTTTGCATTAAGTTATTAAGGAAACCGCAGTATATTCCCGGCAAGTCAAACTAATCGTAAATTTTGGATCAGGTTGATTTAAAATTAATTAGACGCATATTATTATTATTATTAGCACCGCGTCTTACTACCCGTTCGGGTTATACGCCCTTACGCTAATGTGTAATGGTACGGTGATTGTGAGATGAAATGAAGGACCTACAGCTTAACGTGGAATCCGAACCATGGTGGAGGCCTGAAATTAGACGCATATTACTATTGTGGCAGGGTAGTAATCAATAGGAAGGGGTTTTTTGGGGGGGAGGGGTATGGTGGCGTAACTTCTTTGGTGGTCAGACGGACTAAACTTCCAACTCACATAATTTGACTTGCCGGAGACGGGGACAATGGGGTTTTAATCCGAGCCGTGAGTATTGAAGATGTTTTTCTTCTAAATCATTTCCAGCTATCCCCTCACGTAAATGCAGGTACATATCCTTTAAATTCTACCTTAAAAGTCTTGAGACTTGGTGAAAGAAATTGATTAGACGGTATTTTTTCTAACACCGTGTCTTATTACCCGTTAGGGTTATATGCTTATGTACTAATTACGATAATGATTTATGAACTATGAAGGTTATATTTAGAGAAAGTGTACCCAAATTTGCATGAAGGGAAAGTGGAAAACTATTTTGAAAAAATTAATATAACAGACCGAAATTCGAGCCTGGATCCCCCCTCCCCCGCTGTCAATGGTAGTCCATTCTGTTGCGAGAGTAGTGCCTTAGACCATATGGGCACCAGAGCGGTCTATAGGACATTCATTATTGAGTTATATACTAAAACATTGCTGTAAACTAGCACTTGCGCTACTACAAAATTGCGCAAAAGTTTCCCTTGTTACAGCCCAATTTAAAAAGGAAGTATTTTTTTTAGAAAATACAAACATGCTTTTTGGTGGACAACATTAATAAAGTTTGGGTAGTTTATTAGTGTTTACGTGACTTGACGTATGGATAGGTGATAGTTTATCTAGTAGCTTTTCTAGCTTCAGATAAGTAAGATACTTCCCGCAAAAATTGGATTGTTGTTACTTATTTTTCCAATAGTCACTGTAGTAGTTGTATTTTGACACAGTGAAAGAATTAAGAACTAAAAAATCTTGGTCATTCCCACGATTATAGTTAACTTGAACTGGCTCTATATACTTAACCCGCCTCGGTGGCGTAGTTGGCTAACGCACTAGTCGTGTTGAGCTCGACCGCTGAGGACGGGGAGATTGAGGTTCGAATATCGGTCGGGTGAACTGGGGGTGGTTTTTCCTAAATGGTTTTCAACTCTCCCTCCACGCAAATGCGGGTTCACTTCCTCTAATTAAACCTCCCCAATTCCTAATCTATTAGAGTAATTAGTACTTAAAGCGTATAACCCGAACGGGTAGTAAGACGCGGTGCTAAATATTATTATTATTATTATTCTAGTACTTAATTAAGTCCAAAAATATCTTGGTTGTTCCCACAGTGATAGTTAACTTTAACTGGATCAAGTACTTAATTAAGTACAAAAACAGCTTGATATCTCCCACAGTTATAGTTTACTTGAAATGTTATTATTATTATTATTATTAGCACCGCGTCTTACTACTCGTTCGGGTTATACGCACTTACGCTAATGTGTAATGGTAGGGTGATTGTGAGATGAAATGGAGGACCTACAGTTTAACGTGGAATCAGAACCACGGTAAAGGCCTGGCATTCCCCACATTCACAAGATGTCTTGTACTTGAAATGGATTAAGTAATCAATTAAGTATGAAAACCCCTTGTTCGTTCCCACAGTGATAATTAGCTTGAACTAGATTAAGTATTTAATTAACTATAAAAACCTATTGGTTATTTCCACAATGATAATTTATTTTAAATATATTAAGTACTATGTACGAAAACCTATTGGTTGTTTTCACAGTGAACTGGATTAAGAACTTAATTCCGTACGAAAACATCTAGCTCGTTCCCACGTTAGTTTACTTGTACCGAATTAGTTACTGAATTACGTACTGAAATACCGCTGGTGCGCATGGGCCCATTAGTGCCGTATATTCGCCTCGGAGTGGCAGGTCATATTTTAATAATTATTATGAAGTATTTCCCTGAAGCGTTCCTCACGCGCCCCACAAATCTCCGGCCCTGTCACGTCCCGACCATCATGTGACACTGGCTCTCCTCCAGGGCTACCATCTGTTCCAGCTACGGGTGTTGCCAACCTCACGAGCCAACAGTTTCCCTCCCGTGATGACGGACACCTGACACCTGCCAACTACTCTGACATAACTCTCGCCGCGGTCTGAATTAGAAGTGTTCCCCATATATGGCGTAGATACAGGCAGATAGATTTTTTACTTTCTCATTTAGAGGAAGTATTGTAACTGGTTACTTTTTTTTTTCTTAGTTCAAGATTGTGATGTTTTGTGTCCCCTGGTGTGAAGGACAAAATTTCTTGGCTAAACAAAGTGCGCTATTGTGAGTTTTCCTAATGGGGGGCAGCTTGGAGTCCCATCTGCTGGGAGTGTGCCCTCTCCCCCACCACCACCACCTTTCCTTCCTCGAGAGAAAATTTCAAGAATTTAACCTTGTGGGAGGAAATTTTAGAGCATATTTACATAATTCTGAGCTAATTATATGAGTTTCAAGAGACAATTTTTGCAAAAAATAAGTTTCTGTAAAAAAAACAAAAAAAATAATTTAGTTGTAGCTGAATCTATTGAAAATAAACATATTTTTGATAAGTTTATTGAACACAACAAATGGAAAAGAAGGAATTTAAAGTTAGAATGGGAGGAAATTCTCTTTTTATAATTTTTTTTATCTCTAATAACTCGGATATTTAATAATTCAAAATTGTTAATTGCAAATCCCAAATAAGCAATTTTAGTTTTTTTCATAAAATCAACAAAAACAAAGAGTAGATATTGCAGAGGGATAAGGGTGCTGTAGCCCCCCTTATTGCCCATTTATGGGCACCCACGGCTACATTCATTACCGACACGTTTTACTCAGAGACTGTTTGTGCTCACAGCACCTATGATTGCATACAATATTAAAACAACACAATGATTTTTTGGCCCTTTTTATGGTTAAATAATCATTGAATAATTAAAATAAATAGTATTTACTGTAAATGTTGTCTTAATCATCCCTAATTAATATTAATATGAATAAAGTATATAATTTTTTTAAATTGAAAAATGTTATATTTCGAGTGAAACCTTCTACGATTAAATTTTTTTTTTCGAGCATTTGACTATTAATTATTTTTCAATCATTCATACTTAAAATAAAATAAAATTAATCTTCCATCAGATGGAGTATTTATGTTTAGAACTTAAAGGCTGTACAATAAAAATGACCAATATAAGACAAGATATTGTATACACAGAGCTGTGCAATTGTACAATTTTGGGTGTTTACACGGAAAAATTTTGTATTCTCAAAATCTTGTACAATAACCTGCGCATAAAACTGTGTCGTGTGTAACAAGATTTAAATAAATGGTACGGTACACTACACAGACTTTCTAGTTCCTTTATCTAAACTTTAATTATAGTTCGAAAGAAGTGTATAGAATAGTATAGAAAGTAAGCAAATAAATATAATAGGACAAAAATAACATCGAATTTTATAAAAGAGCATGCATGAAATAATATACAACTGTTACAGAAACATATTATTGGATCGGTGCATTTTCAAATTCCCGTTTTTAAAAGCTCTATTTAAAAGTACAGGCCTTTATTAGCCTATAAATTGGTAAATAATTACCTTGAAAGTATACATTTATACAACAAGTTGATCGTGAACAAAGTTTATGAACCTATGAGCATTATAAGTGACAGAAATAAAAATATGACATGTCATCAAAATCCGGTTCCTGCTTATCAGCTAAACCATAGTGGAATAAAGCATGGTAAGCTTGCTACCTTTTAGGATAGCTGAGGAGTGCATTGGCTGGACTCTTTTTCTAGTAGCCATCATTCCTGATTGATAGTCTATAGGTCCCGGGGTCGATTTCCGGCCGTACCATAGATATTTCTCTCTGAGGGGAAGGGTTCCAATAGTTGCCATGATCTGGTCAGTTAAGCCTACGTTAGGTTTAAGACTTATTGACACTACGTAATGATCATAATCATTATCATCGCATAATCTCACCGTGAAGTAACTGCACATATATGGTAGCCTATCATCAGAAGACGACATATTTGTCACTGCCAGTAGAAGACCAGCCGGTCTCTGGTGGCTTACGATTCAAAAAAATAATTAAAAAAGTACGTTTAATATATTTAATATGTGGCATTAAGCCATGCTATCTTTTTTAGGTGATAACATTTTATTTTTTTAGTTTAGTAATAAAAGTTTATAAATGAACCAATCAAGAAGAAACAAACAGACCCAAACATCAACTTCCAAGGTGAAACTTCTGTACCTAGTTCAATGCTAGTAGAATGTAAGTAATTCTCCGTTTGATATCATAGATACAGCCTATTATTAAAGCCTAAATAGATGATTCATTGCACAGCTTTATTTTAAAATTGTTATTTTAAAAGGGCGCTTAAGGGTATACAAGTGAGCTTTAAATCAATTTAGCTTCTTCTTTTTTTAAAATTTAGAAGACCATTATGTACTCTCACAACTAACAAACATTTGTTATAAAGTAAAATTTGCTAGGGATAATCCAAAATTTTACTTTACCAGATAGAAAATACTACTTTATGTATTGAGGTTTTATTGATCAATTGGAAAAAAAAAATCTCGATAAACCTCAATAAATACGTTGAGGCGGGAGTGTATTGACCACGAGATAGGGGCAGTAATTTTGCAGGGTTTTTAACCAAAATATTTTTCTGATCAAAATAAATCAAATAATTCCCCATCGTAAACAAATAGTTCAACTTTCTTCCGTGGTGAACTCAACAGTTATTGAATATCTGTCATGAGTGCCATGCAATTTAATTACCAATTTTTACTCTTCATTTAAGATATTTCTCACCTAATGCTGCTATGCTCTTGATATATATTAAAGAACTGTTGATATACATTAAAGATTTGGAAGAGTCTACAAAAATGTTAATGTTATTACAAAAGTTTGATAATCAAGAGAGAGAAAATAGTTTCCTATCAACAACCAAAATGTACAAACATGTTTTAAAGACTCGCTTATACAATACGTTCTTAAGACAAGAGGTGATTATTCACCGTGTGGAAGGTTACTACGCCTTAACGGTTCTGCCATAGACTGATGTTCTTATACACAACAATTAGTCAGACTATTTCAGGATAGCTTACACTCGCGACTGCGAAACAATGAACCCAGTGTTGCCTCACGTGACTGTACGCATTCAACGAAGGAAACACAGACGTAATACTAATTCCTATTAATTGCTTCGTGTTCTTCTAAAGCTACGCCCATGAGTGGAATAGTTATGATAATTGCCACCTGAGCGTCAGAAGCGCTCCTCACCCCATGCACGAAATGTCTTGTTGGTCATACCCTGTGTTTGAATTAGGTACTGTATTCTGTGAGCTGAGAGACAATTACCAAAAGGTGCTACATGGGATAGACGTTTTGAAGTCCCGGATTATTTATGAAGGTGTTTGATATTTTTTAATATTGTTTCCACCAAAATGGAGGGTAAAACTCTAATTATTTAAAAAGTCACCCATGTCAGTGGCCGAATGGTCTAAGATGCTACTCTCACAGTAGTCTAGACTATCGATGACGAGGAGATCGAAGTTCGGATCTCGGTCGAGTGTACTTCGGTTTTTTCTAAAATGGTTTTTCACTCTCTCTTTTTCTCTCCACGCAAATCTGGGTACACTTCCTCTAAATATAACCTTTCTGATTCTTAAAGCCATTAGCGTAATTAATACACACGCGTATTATCCAAACAGCTAGTAAGACGTGGTATTAAAAAAATTAAAGTTTAAATTTTAAGTTTAAATTGGTTTAAAATTAAAAATGTGTGATAAGAGATAACCCACATAAAATTATTTAAAACAAACCCACATTATCATTAAACTATCTATTGTGACCTTAGCAAAACATTACTTTATTTTCTAGAATAATTTAAGATGGATCTTGGTTTATAGCCTTTTACTTTAATCTTAGCAGTTCAAATGTCAGCGTAAATACTTATTGAATTCTTGTTTTAGCTCTACACACACACACACACACACACACACAAAAATTAACTCGTCAGAAACCTGATCATTTACGCCTACATTTAGTTGAAAACGATATTTTAAAATATCAAACTGGTTCTTAAATAATCCTATATTTCTGAAGGTCTGCAACGCGTCATAGTGCTCTAACACGCGGCCCTTTTAATTGGGCGTTTCAGCATCATCGTGTCGTTGTTTTTTCAATCTTTATTAAATTAATGGCTACCTTAAGGTGGTTATGAAGGGAAAGTGAGTTACTGTACATTTTATTTAGTCTGTAAGGCAACAAGCTTACCTTCAATTATTTCACTATGGTATATCTTATAAATGACTGCCTCTGTGATCTAATGGTCAGAGTTCCTGGCTATTGAATTTTAGATCCCAGTGTTTGATACTTGACGTTTTCAGAATTTCCTGTGAAGCAGTGGATCTAAAACCGGGTCAGACTCAACTTTATGAGGACAAATGAGGAACTATTAGAGTAAAATAGTAGCGGCTATGGTCTATAAAACTGAGGGTTCGTTGTCCTAACCACGTCATGACATCCTCTATCCACAGAAGTTAACACTATCTTCACCGTTGGCCTTCATTGTCTTTTTTTTTTAATTCCTGTGACTTAAACGTAGGCTTTAGAGGTCTACGTTTATTTTAGGTAATTTACAATGAAAATGTGATAGTTTTATAGTTCTTATAAATGTATATTTCGTATGTTGGTACATATTGTATAAATGAGAGCCTAAAAACGACTTTTATCTTTCTCGTCAATGAACTTCTCCGAGAATTGCAATGAAACCCTAGTTATAAACCATGGCAAGTATTCAAGACTTCTTAGAAGGACAAACTACATCCCAGCCGAGCTAGTTTGTCTGACGTTTTGCCCGATGACTCCATAGAAAGTTGAGAGAAGATTCTCGCAATATAAACACATTTTGTCAGACAACATAACCAAATGTACCCATGTAAATCTTAATAATGATTTGATAACCAGCGGTAATAAGTTAGTAATTAATGCGCGTTATTGGAAAATCTATGCTAAAATATATGGATAATAAAATGGATTTTATTGAGTATTTTAATGTCTATTTACAGCATGTAACTATTTTATCTCTAATACTTATTTATGTGCCTATTTTTTACTGTATTTATGTGCCCATTTTTACTTTATAAGCCTATATGTGCTTATTGTTGTTATTTTATTGCCTATTGGCCTATATTTTTGCATTTTTATAACCTACAACTCTGCCCCTCAATTATAAAATAGGGCTAAATATAATAAGACTGACACCTTTCAGAGTAAACAGAGTGTACATATTTTTACGGGTTTTATAGATAAGAACCTTTTTTGTTCAAAATATTACTTCAGTAGAAACGTTTAGTTTAATTTTCGACACATTGAAATATAAACAGTTATGTAATATTCGACAGGGTTATCACGAAATTTGAACATTACTTTTTTTTAAATTAAAAAAGTTTTTGGTCAAATGTTAAATATGCCCATTGAATTTTCTGGGGAAAATTAAAGGAAGAATTTTAAAAAAAGTTTGTAAAAAAATGGTAATCTCGTATCTTTGTGTGTGTTAGGCCAAAGTGTTAGTATTTTGGCTTGGATGAAACATGTCGCCTCACTATGATTTACACTTTTTTTTAAGCAAGCCAAAAAAAGAAACGTGGGAAGAGTGGGGGTAGGGGGGTACCGTTTTATTTTTACACCTCACAAGTTTAAAAAAATGTCTAGTGCTTCTCTTGCAGCACTTGTGATTTAAGACATGTCTTGCAGAAAGTTAAACTTAGAATTAAAATGATCAAAAATAGATTGCAAGTCGGGGGAGTTCTTCATAATGTTGACTGAATCGTTGTAAATAGAGGAACTACGTAAATAAATAACAACATATCCACATACACAAAATACTAGGACATAGAGCGAGAGGATATATGTGGACATCCTACATCACACATGTTTTGGAAAGAAGGAGAGGTTTATTTATAACGAAATAACGTGTAACACAAATTAATAAACTCAATTAAAGTGAAGGTAATTTGTAGCCTTAGTTAAATATACTTTTATATTTTTAGACTTATGATTTGAATATGGAGAGGTGAAATTAAATTTACAGATTTGAACTAATTAAAACCCGAGAAAGCTGACGTCCTAGGTTCCAAAATAGATGTCACTCACTCTACTAAATTTAGAGAGAGAGAGAGAGAGAGAGAAATTAATCATAAAGTGAGAGTCATGCCACTCAGAAACATCACCGAGATGAACAAATAACAAAGACGTAAAAAAATAAAGATCCCTAATCACTTAGAAGAACTGTGACCTCATAATGACATAAAAAAAAATTAAAATTAAGGGCATCGCCTACTTGAAGGAATAAATAATCACATTGTGGTATTTATTATGAAAATGGCGGTTCTAAAGCTCCGAAACCACTAAACCAATCCACAATAATAATAATAATAATAATTATTATTATTATTATTATTATTAGCACCGCGTCTTACTACCCGTTCGGGTTATACGCACTTACGCTAATGTGTAANTATTATTATTATTATTAGCACCGCGTCTTACTACCCGTTCAGGTTATACGCACTTACGCTAATGTGTAATGGTAGGGTGATTGTGAGATGAAATGGAGGACCTACAGTTTAACGTGGAATCCGAACCACGGTGGAGGCCTGGCATTCCCCACATTCACAAGATGTCTTGTCAGAGGTGAAGGAAGGGTTTGGTAATCAGATAAATTTATACCGGGACCGGGGATTGAACCCCGGCCGCCAGCATAGAAGTCTGACACCTTACCCCTAGACCGCCAGGTCACCCACAATAATAATTATCCTATCTGTTGTGATCCTAATAATAATGAAGTACCCGCTTCAGTGGCAGAATGGTCCTAAGCATCAATATTATTTTAGACTGGTCCTAAGCATCAATATTATTTTAGACTGGTCTAAATATCAGGGTTAGAATCTTGGTCAGGCTACGGAGGGTGTTTTAAAAAAAATTGTTTCCCACTATTATTCCACGCAAATGGGGGTAGACTATCTCTAAAATGCTTCCTTCCTCCTCCATATCCCATTAGATTAACTATCATATGTCGTAAAAACTTAACAGGTAGTAAGACACAGTGGTAAGAAGATATATATTTATTCTTTAGCAAAAAAAGGCTAGATCAATGTTTTAAACCATTTACTTTGATCTTAGAACTGCAAGATTTCAACGAGCCTTTCACCTTTTAATGATTGTTTTAATGATACAAATTAAACTATGCTACTTTTAATCACATAGGGACATGCTGATGCCTTTCGCCACCATTTTGGCACGAGTCATATGTTGAAATAACAAACAAAAATAAACTCTTATATTACGCGACATGTCTACTATACTTTTGCGTCTCACAGCTCCGGTAAGCAGGTCCCCTTAAGCTACTCCACTAAAAAGTGTTTTTTTTCTAAAGGGGTAAGAATGATCTGTTCAAGGTCATAAAAGGTATGCCATAAATATGAACCCCGTTTGCTCTTTCTTCTCTGGTAATATTAGTGTTATTATTTTTTGCGGTGATGGTAGGCTGCGCGTCTGTTTTATATATCTTTGAAATTATCCGCCGGATGACACGTGTGTGACACTCCTTACCTTCCCCCCTCCCCCCAAATCTATCCACCACATCCCCTTCACGCCTTCCCTTCACCCCTTAGCCACCACGGCCACAGTAGAGGCATAAATCAAACCCAATTTGTAATAGAAACACGCAGGATTCCTATGTCAGCTGAGTCGTCAGGATCACTTTGGGTACCTTCTTTTTTATTAATATTTTTTTAGCACCGTGTCTTACTAACCATTTGGGCTATACGCATACATTATAACCTCGTTTATCCGTGGACGTTATAGGGAAAAGGTCCCGGCACAGATTTATCTGATTACCAAACCCTTCCTTCACCTCTGACAAGACATCTTGTGAATGTGGGGAATGCCAGGCCTTGTAGGTCCTTCATTTCATCTCACAATCACCCTACCATTACACATTAACGTAAGTGCGTACAACCCGAACGGGTAGTAAGACGCGGGGTGCTAATAATAATAATAATAATAACATTAATGTAATTAATGATAATTGCATGGGGGGAGGGGGGAAACCATACCAAGTGCATCCGGATGTATTTCAAGCTTTGACCTTCTCTTCGCCTGATAACCAAACAGGACGAGACTAATGCCTTTGTCTGAATACCCAACTATTCGGGGCAGCAAAACTGTTACCGGAGACTTTCTCTTAGGGCATTCAAGCTCATTGCAGGCGTTCAACTGTCTTGTCATTTTTAATGTTGTCTTTGTATATTTATAAACATGATAGTATCGTTTTGCTGGTCTCAAGTCCTTTTTTTTATGTAGGACATAAAAATTTGCCCCACGATACGACCTCTGGTTTAAGTTGTGTTACAATTTATATTTTTTATAATTTATTTTATTTTATCTGGGGTATTTAACGTGCACTTTCTGAACCGACTGATTATATCAGTACACGACTTATAAACTAGCTTAAATCTAAAACAGACACAACATCCACACCCCGGTCGTTAATTCATCACTGTGAAAGGGGGAAACCCAAATTTCACCAACGATACATTTTTCAGCCATGTCGAGAATCGAATCCGGGACTTTCAGCTCAGTAGACAGACACGCTACATACTGAATTAAATTGTTTGACTCATGGCTATATAATCTATGAGTTTTTCGTGGAGTGAGAAGAGTTTTTAATTTCCTCACTACTCCAGAAGTAAGTTCCATTTTCCATAGAGACCTGTGCAGAGGTATATAAGAGTCTCGATGTGGTGAAGGCATGTGAGTTTTCCATGTCAACGACTTGTTCGTCTCTCTGACGTCCATTAAGCTCCATTTCTCAGGGCATACCGTCAGAAGAGCTCACAGGAATTTCCGCCGATTCACTCGCCAAAATGGCGTAGGAGGTGTTTCTAGAGGTAGATAAAAAAAAAACCTCGTCATTGACGCAATTTAAGACCCTAAAATAGCAGCGGGTCATCGATCATTAGAACCGAGACATTCTCACCCACACAACTCGGAGGTAAAGAGAAAGCGTATCAAGTGGAGGATATTTGGTTCGATCTTAAGGGGACCGCCTTGGTACGCGAGCAATTGCCGTGCAAACGTTCAGCTATAATTCAATATTTAATTATATAATGCCTTATTTAAAAATATGGTCCACGCCAAAATAAAGTTGAAAAATTCCAACAGATATATTTTTCCTTAACAACCCCATAGTTTGCATTTTATTAATTACAAAAAAAAAGAGTGTTAAATGGGACACTACCTCATTTTTGACACATTTGTAAGCATATTTGTAGAGCTATGAAACTAAAAGTTTGGTGAAAAGGGGTTTTAGATTTAGCCTTCCTCTAACAAATACAGTAATATTTTGACAAGCTCACAACAGAAAGTTTTAAGATATTTTAGAATTAGCAGCAAGCTTTCCTATTTATCTTGAACCAGAAGTTATGTAGATTTATTCCCTCTCTTTCTATTGACATGACAAAGGGTGTTTGTAGGCGGAGGACAAACGAGAGTATAAGTTTATACATAATAAAGAAAAGTTCCAGAAAACTAAACAAACCTTTGTATTTTAAGCCGTGTGGTCTGACAACGATTGGTACTTTCTCGCTGACTGAAGGGACCGCCTTAAGGTGTGGCAGAAGGGAGCGCAAGTAATTTTACAATTTTTATAGAATTTAATTTTTTTTGGCCAAAATAAATCAAATATTTCTCCAGTAGCAACATAGAGTTTAGTTTTCTGCGCATGCTAATATCAACAAGTCTTGAATATCTGTCAAGGGTGTCCTGGAATTTTGTCAAAACTTTCTAAATAAAGAGAAAAAGTTTTGACAAAATTCCAGGACAACCATGCCACACCTTAAGATCTCATCTCATCCCACGGGTAACACCTGCCTTAGGTTGGTAGTGCATCTTGAATTAAGGACCACTCCTAACTAGGGGAATCGAATCGAAGCGCGGTATTTGGACTCACTTTTAAGCAAAGAGGAAAGTCAAAATGCAATGGGTTTTAATATAAAGAAGAACCAAAAATGTATGTATTATTTTCAAAATAATAGCTACATGACACAGAAGATATATTGTGTAATGTAAGAAAATATAAATAAATGCTTTTATATCAACTGTAAGATTTTGTGGAAGGGGGAGGGTATAGGGGTGTGAGTCCATGTTTCTTCTTGAATCTTCTTACGCACATTAAATACGACTCTTGAAGTTTCATTCTTTTCTAACATTTGAAGTTGTCGAATGTGTTGATGTATTGTTTAATGTGAGCTAAACCGCAACCAAATGCTAGTCCTAAATGAATATGTAGCTCTGGACTAAAGTAAAATGGTGACCTGGCGGTCTAGGGGTAAGGTGTCAGACTTCTGTGCTTGGGATCCGGGGTTCAATCCTCGGTCCCGGCACAGATTTATCTGATTACCAAACCCTTCCTTCGCCTCTGATAAGACGTGTATTAATCACAACTTGTGAATGTGGGGACTGCCAGGCCTCCACCGTGGTTCGGATTCCACGTTAAGCTATAGTTCCTCCATTTCATTTCACAATCACCATACCATTACACATTAGCGTAGGTGCGTATAACCCAAACGGGTAGTAGGACGCGGTGCTAATATTAATAATAATAATAATAATAATAATAAGTAAACTAAACTTGAACCCATGCACGTGGACTAACGAATATTTTCACAGCCTCGCCGATGAGAAATAACATGGCCTGACGACGCTATCAAATCTAAGAAAGTATTCTCCACGGAGAATTATCTTCGCTTTGATGCGATTCGTGGGTGAGGTTCCATTTAAATATGTGGCAATACATAACATCGCGGTGTAGATTTTTTTTTCTACTTTAGAATTCCGTAGAAAAGACCAGTGAAACTGTTTTACCATATTAATGGTACAGGGAATAGAGGAGGAAAATTAAATTTTAACTCTTATTGAGTTATTGCTGCCATCTGTCAGACAATCACGAGACCTTTCAATTGGACTTTATACTATGACTAAAGGAGGTCTCTGTCATATTTAAAATAAATTTTATGACAAAGGTATTTGGGTGGGGGAAGGGGGAGGTCCTTATGGGATTTGAGATATAAAAGTTGTTATCCTGGAAAATGTGTGTAATGGGAATTCCCTCTTTTCCCTCTGGACCTTTAATTTGTTTAAGAAACACAACAAAATTAAGAAAATATATTTAAAAATTAATATAACTACTAAACTGATGTCAATTTTTTTTTTGTCATATGAAGACTTCAGGCAACTTCGTTTGTAATGGATTTATAGATCAATCATAATCTCACCCACTCCGGTGGCCGCGTGGCCTAAAGCACTGCTCTTGTGTTGGAATGGACTGCCGAAGACGGAGGGATTGGCGTACGATGCCGGCCGGGTTCAATGGGGGTGGTTTTTTCCTAAATGGTTTTCCACTCTCCCTTGGCGCAAATGCGGGTGTAAATATTTTAAATTAAGCCTTCCTAGTCCCTGGCTTGTTAGTGTAGTAAGTACACAGGCGTATAGCCCTAACAGGTAGTAAAACGTGGTGCTAAAAATGATCGTGATCTTGTATCTGACTTAACTGTTTATCTACCCTGATATGAGCTCTTAAAGGGGGCGTGTGTGCATGGCCATTTCAAGTGGTGGGCGAATTGAACAACTTCCCGGGGAGCCGGGTTCGTGGTCGGGTCGTGCCAGTTGTTCCAACAGTAAAATAAATAAGCCACGCAGACCGAATGGCTAAACTACCCTAAAATTAGTTTTTCTTTGTAAAAATAAAAACTAATTTCATTTGTCATTAAAAAAACTGTTTTCCATTTTGAACCAAATCTTCATGGCCAAATAATTATAGCCGTTTTTAAAAAAATATGGAATTTAATAAAATCAATCATCAGTAAACTAACTACCTTTAATTAAAGGTCTGGAGTCAAAATTAAACAATATTAATGTCTCCACATACATAATTGTAAAATCCACTTTTTGGGGCTCAAGCGTACATACAGATACATGATATTTCTTGAGATACACATTTTTCACGGTTAGGCTTAGATGGGTAATAAAATATCAGTTAAAAAGGGCATACATTGCTGACATTTGATAGTGAACTCATTTATTAAATGTTTCAGTACAAATGCACAACTTGTGTTAGCATTAGGGATATTGAGCTGTATACAGTTGGCACACCCTTACCTTCTAAATGCAGACACCAAACTCCGGACTCTTTGCAAAGCAGCACTTAAGTTACGTATACAACTGAGTATTTCGCGAAGTGTTAAAGTTTCCGTCAGCTTTTTTTTTTATCGCCACGTCTTACTAACTGTTAAGGTTATATACTAGTATGATAATTACTATAATGGGGTAAGGATGAGGAAGGAAGAATTTAAGAGATAATCCACCCACATTTGGGTGGAAAGAGAGGGTATAGCAAATTAAGGAAAAAACACACTCAGTAGACCCAACAGGGATCCAAACCCCGGTCTCCCATCATCATCAGGCTAGTCTTAACACAAGTTCGATGCCTTAGACCAGAGGTTGGCAACCTTTGGGGCACCGATTGACTTCTTAACTATCTTAGGTCTCACGATCACATATCATTTGTCCACTATACTTTTGATTTTTTGTGTGTGTCCATACCTCTTCCTTAAATTTGATATTTCCTCGAATAGTTAATTCACCCTCCATTTTTATAGAAAAAAGTTATAAATAAAGTGTATGTTTTCATATTAAACTTGTTTAGTTGTGTTACAACATCACCGATTATGACCGATAAGGTTATTTTGGTAACACTCGAATATTGTTTGAAAATACTTGGTAAAAGAATGCAAAGATTAAATTATAATGACGATATAGTTTTCTTACGTGATCGACTGGTTGCCGTTCCAAGCCTTAGACCATTCGATCATTAGGTGAATGTCACCCTAATATTGCTTTATAATAACATTGTATGACCTGGTGGTCTAGGGGTAAGGTGTCGGACTTTTGTGCTGGGGTCCGGGGTTCGATCCTAGGTCCCAGCACAGATTTATCTGATCACCAAACCCTACCTTCACCTCTGACAAGACATCTTGTGAATGTGGGGAATGACAGGCCTTCACCGTGGTTCGGATTCCACGTTAAACTGTAGGTCCTCCATTTCATCTCAAAATCACCCTACCATTACACATTAGCGTAAGTGCGTATAACCCGAACGGGTAGTAAGACGTGGTGCAGATAATAATAATAATAAAATAACATTCTATACCCGGTCCCACCATTGTCCACCAAAGTAGATTAGTCTGTGATTTTTTAATCCATTTAATCATCTTTGCGGTTTTTTGTATCTTGATTTCAAAGTTAGGTGGGGTAGGTGGAATATTCTCCGTAGCATAAAAAAAATGCGTTTCTAAGTATTAAAATAGAGTGCGACCTTGCCAGGATTCGAACCTGGAATCTTCTGATCCGTAGTCAGACGCGTTATCCGTTGCGCCACAAGGCCCAGTTAAACGAAGTTAGAGAAGTTTGTAAACCTTTCCACTGGATGACAAATATTTTCTTATATGAGTTTCCTTTCATCCGGCTGCAAATTATTGAAGTATTAGGAACATAGACGAGATATATAACTAAAAACAATATAAGTAAAAATAAGACATGTTAAGTTAATCTCTGATTTTCCGTCAGCAGCTAGCCAGTTAAGAAGATACTCACGCCCTTCCTACTTACCAACTGATATGGTTTGTTTCTATCTCTAGCTAACTCATTGTTGTTATTGTTATTAATATTAATTCAAAGTTGTTCCACATCATTAGACTATTTTTATTTATCTATGTTTTATTTAGAAAACTATCCCCTCTATTTTTAAACACATTTAAAAAAAAGTTAAACAGGATATTATGTCATTCTTCGATTTACAAAATAGCTTAACCCAAAGATATTTAATCTACCATATAAATAAAGTATTCTAACCTACTTTACCATAATCGATAAATTATCGTGCACATGTTCGAACTCAAGACTACGGTGGATATTGACTTTTATTTGCCCCCAATCCTTACAGATACTGGTCTTGCAATTATATTTGTCCCAATACCTGTTTTTCTGTCTTACCTTCTTTATTTCTGTACCCAGGGATACCACCTAACAGGTTTGAGAAATTTCGTTAAAACTTTATATTTAAATGCTGTATAGTATGTCACCAACTCATCATATAACTTATCAAGGATAAATCGTGATTGTGATCCTAGCGCTAAAATTAAGGGCAGTTTAGAGATTACTTGATTTTAAGCAAAATCAATTTTTTGAAGGAAAAAAATTGTTCAAAATTTATATCCGGGGAAAAATTTATTCAAAAATAGCTTTTGAAAATATGAAATATTTGAATAATGGCTTTAAAGACATTGCTCAAAATGTGTATATTGAAATTAGTTCACCTAAAAAAAGGAATTCATTTCTATTTATTCTTAAGAGAAAATTATTTAATCTTGCTTACTGATTGATTTTTAACAATTGGGAATTTTTAAGAATAGCTATAAAAATATTGGTCAATATAATAAAATTATTGAAATGGTGTTGTTTTTTTAGAGAAAAAAAACCACATTTATTAAATGTAGTTTACTTATCACTAACTTTTGAAAATGTTGTTCCTAATTTCATAAAATTATTTGAGAAAGAAAATACGATTAGGTCGTATTATTTATTTTATTTAGCGTAAATTTCAACACAAGAGTTTTAATATGGCGCTGTGAGAAATATTATTCTTTATTTTGTAAAAAAAAATTGCTATGAAAACTGCAAAAAAATACTTACCTCTTCTCGCTTCCCCTACATCTCCACCTTAATGACATAATGTAGGCTTGAGAAGGACAACTAAGAGGAAATGAACAAACATTAGCGTGGATAGAGGAGGTTCCAAGATTCGCAGCAAAATTCATATTTAAAAAAAAACATCCCTAGGGAAACTGATAAGATTTGAACCTCAATCACTCCTCTAACGGTGACTGAGCTCACTGTGAGTCTAACATCTTAGACCACTTCCGCCACTTTGTGGATTAATCAAGGACAGTCAACGCGCCAGACCCTAGAGTCTGGGTAGCAGGAAAAACTTACCCCATAAGTATTAATTTTTTTTTGGTAATAAATGACATTATCACTTATCTTTGAAAACATTTTACTTAAGTAATATCAAAAATACTATTTACAGAAAATAATATGTAACTTGATTATGCCACACTTATTAAATATTAAAATACAGCGTTAAAGTTCTTTAGAAAATAACATAAATTATTCAATATAGATAATTCACTTAAAAACTGTAGTGTTCATTTGAGAAGCTATTATGTGTTATATTGTATATGTCGTAATGTAATTTAAGTAATTGCATTATAGTTAAAAAATCGACCTTGCCAGGATTCGAACCTGGAATCTTCTGATCCGTAGTCAGACGCGTTATCCGTTGCGCCACAAGGCCTACTTGATATAATTGCGAGAATTTAGTAGCACTTAATATGGGATCGAAATTCCCATGAATTAGGTTATTTTTAAAGATAGAGTAAATTATTTTTTTTTTTAAACGTGTGAAGTAGGCCCTAGATGAATTTAATTTAATATTCAAAGAATTATTCTATCAAACCTTTCTTACACACTACCGTGGAATTTTACTACACTTAATTTTAATCACTTTAAAAGTGCTCATGTCAATATTTTGCAATTTAATTTTCTGAGAAATGAAAAATAAAATAAAATTTCTCTCATGGAACACATTTTATTAAAAAAATATATTTATTCAAGTCTTAAGATAATTACATTATTAAAATGTGACTAAACTATGATTTCGTATAGTAAATGAGACAGATCCGCAACGGTGGTCAAATGTTACATGGCGTCCAGCTCTAAAGACTGTTTAATTAGTGGCAATGAGTTTTCGGTTCAAATCCCGGCTGGGTGTACTGCAGGTGGTTTCCCACATGCGACTACATGTGATTTATAGCTCGAGTTTTCTCATAATCTCTCAAGGCTAAAGTGGGTGCACTTTATCTAAGCGACCTTTCTCATCTCTAACAATAACAATTATAGTGATAAAGATAGTTATGAAAATAAAAAGTGTGATAGTTACGAAATCACGTAAAATTAAGAGTTATCCGTAGGAGATTTGTGCAAGAGAATTAAAGTAATTTCATGACAATAAATAAAAAGTACAACCTTATCAGGATTCGAACCTGAAATCTTCTTATCCGTAGTCAGACGGTACCATAAGGCCTATTCTGTTGGCACTATTATAATTAGTATATTTGATATCGAATTTTTAATGAATCAAGTTTTTTATGATAAAAAATCTTTTTTTTTTTTTTCAATAAAGAATTGTGAAGTAGATGCATTTTATTTCTAATTCATATTCACTGATCTATCATGGTAATGAGTCGTCATCTCCCATTCATATGTGAGAACAGGCATCTTTTAATTAGCGCCATTAATATTTCAAGTTAATTTTTTTCTTATAAACACAAATATACATGTTTAAAAATTGTATTTTTTTAATCAAATAAAAATAAATACCGAGATACCATGTTAAAATAATACCCCAAACAAATTGAATCAAATTAATTAGGCTCAGTTTCTAAAATTTTGAGATAAAAGCGACAATTCAAACTACTAAATTTTTTGTTGTTTTGTTTTGGAAAACAAATTTGAATCGAGTTCAAACAATTACTAAAACTTGATTTGAATTCAAATTTTTTAGTATTAGCCCACTTCTAAATAGTTTGTATTATTATTATTATTATTATTATTATTAGCACCGCGTCTTACTACCCGTTCGGGTTATACGCACTTACGCTAATGTGTAATGGTAGGGTGATAATGAGATGAAATGGAGGACCTACAGTTTAACGTGGAATCCGAACCACGGTGGAGGCCAGGCATTCCCCACATTCACAAGTTGTGATTAATACACGTCTTGTCAGAGGTGAAGGAAGGGTTTGGTAATCAGATAAATCTGTGCCGGGACCGAGGATTGAACCCCGGCCGCCAGCATAGAAGTCTGACACCTTACTGTATTATTATTTATTAGGACGTTAAAGTGTTTGAGTGTGTGACACGATATACTAAAAAAACCGCCTAATTCAATACTAGAGCATAATAAAGGGATAATTTTAAAGAGAAATGGTACCATTCGTCTGGCGAGAGGATATGAAATATAACTTTGGACTTACTTCTAGTGCACCAGGTCAGTTATTGAATCCCGGCCATTAAAGTCAGAGCCAAGTGAACAAGGACAAACATAGAGCTATTATTACGTCCAACCCAAGGACTGTTACTTATCAATCACAGGGCTAGGGATGAGGTGGTTACATATGAGGATATGCAACTATATTAGTGGAGAGAGAGGGTAAGGGGGGGGGGCAAAGAAAATCATAGCAAACTGTGGTTTTCCACCGTGTCTTACTTCTCGTTAGGGTTATCCGAACATTTACTTAAATGGGGCACAAGTAAGGAATTTAGAATTTATAGTAATTGTACCCATCTCAAGTGGAGGGAGAATTTGGACATAACCGAGGGGGAAAAAACACTTTATATAGACCCAAACAGTATCTGAACCCGTATTCACTCTCTAGTCTATTGCGATAGTGATATGAAGTGGATCAAAGTGAAATTCATATTATAAATAATCACCCCCTCCGTGCATCGGGTCGGAGATTCAAACCCACGACCATCCCGTCAACGTTGACCAAAGTAACGACATGGAATCTCAAAATTCTAGCCCTCTCGGTCACCCTCGCGTTAATTCTCTCGACGGAAGACTTGTGTTTTCCACGTGTCATTAAAGTCATTCTCTGATCAGTCCCCCCTCCCTGTACCCTCCACCCAAGTGCGACACCTACTAATGCGAGATGGCACCGGACCAGGGACGATACGGCCCAAAATACCCAGTACCTTCCTTCCTCCCTCCGTGATACCCTCGGTGCTAGAAGGAGCCAGGCCTATGCGTGCCGCAATGCGTGCGGGTGAGTTATGGCGCCCAACTGTCTAGCACTGGCAGTAAAAATAAATGAAATTGGTGGCAGAGTTGGGATCTCCTTTTTTCTCACTGGCCGAGGATCAACTGTCGCGATGTCCTCCCGTTCACGTCGAGTTCTTAAATAGTTTACCTCGCGTTTTTATACTTTTTTTTATCTTCGAAATAGCTTTCCTCTTTCTCATACACGTTTGTGAAACAATATTCTATTATCCTAGCACCATGGTCGAGGGGTTTTAGAGGCCACGTTCGGCTCTAGGAGGGGCTTTAGGGTTGACTCCAAGAGACGGAGTTTTTTTCTTTAAAAAAGTTCACCTCTTCCGGTGTAACGATTATATTTTACACATCCTTTTCGGTAAATTAATATAAATAATCAAATCTAGTTCAACGTAATAATATTCCAAATTTATTTAATTTACACTATATTTCGCAGCAAATACATCTATGTGGTGAAACATCCTTCTGTCTCTTTCTATCCGCCCCCTAAGCAAGAAGGGAAAGTAGGGTGAGACGAGGGGTGAATCCAACCCTTTACCAGAACATTCTAGATACAAAATCTTTGTAAACAACCCTGTTGGAAAATGGAGATGAAGACACTGGCGTAGTAGTCACCGGGCAGTTATGACCTGCGTTCATCCAGAGAATTAAAAAAAAAAATTAATCACAAAATCGTTGTTAGGACCGTAATTATTCAACGCCGGTCACTAGATTGGATCAACCAATCAAACTTTTAATCATTCCAGTTCCCTAAGAATTGGAATAGCAGCGCGTGTAATATTGGCTAGCATATTCGCCCTGTCTAGTACAGCAATTACGCTAAATAAACAATTCATTTCATCAACACAGATGATTTTAATTATAATCTGACAATAAATCACATCAACTAATCAGTATGAATAGTGGACAATAACAATAGACTGGTACCCGCAACTTAAATAACATTACATAAATGTTGCCCTCCGCGGGGCATGAACCACGAACCATAACACTGCAAACATGACTATCAATGTGTAGACGCGATAAATGATATTACAAAATAGCTTCCAACGAGTTTTCGCAAAGAATAATAATACCAAACTGTCCGGGCTATCTTAATATTTACACTGATTGAATAAGGATTATAAAGGTAGAATTTTAGAAGAAATGTATCTTCATTTGCTAAGAGACAGGCTGATCAACCATTTATTAAAACACACCTGATTTAACGCGGCTGGTATTTGAGGGTCCAAACCCTCCCAGGCCAGACCAGATGAGAATGATGCCCTAGCCCGTGTGACCATTGATGCAAGTGAAGGTGAAAATAAGTCATTATTTGGTTTATATGTTCGTCCTACGCATATTACTTTGTGGTGGTAGTCACGCGGTTCGAGACGTTAGACTCACATTGCACCTACTCGTTGTAAGGGAGAGCGGTACGCTTGGGACGTGTCATCAGCAACTGGGACTACAGTCAGACTGGATTTGAACTCACTAGTATCTCTTCAGCCTCCAGTACATGCATGAGTCATTCGGGATATAAATTCAAGTCTTTCAAGAATTGTTTTTATTTAGTCTGATATCTTAGTTCAGTCTGTAGCGCGTCTTTATATCGAGCTAAGGGTCCTGGTTCGATTCCCAACATGGCCGAAAAAAATTATCATTGTTGAAATGTGGGCTTACCCTTTCACAGTGATAAATTAACGGCTTGTAGCTGGATGTTGTGTCTGTTCTAGATTTAAATTAGTCTATAAGTCGTGCTATGATATCATCAGTCGGTTCAGAAAGTGCACGTTAAATACCTCAAGTAAATAAAAAATAAATAAATTAAAACATTCAAAACAACTTAACCTAAGGGATATGAATGATAAACTAAGTTTTTACAAAGTGTACTCGAATCATCGAGGAGAGAAAGGGGGGAGGGGGGGGGGAGAATCCCAGTTGCTATTATCGTGTGAGAATATATTCACAGTGCACTCAACGGTGACTCGGGAGTCGAACCCTTAACCTCCTTATCAACTAACAATCCAAACCATCTCAAACCTGAAGCCTGAGGCCACGTGACCACCTCTGAATGTGAAATAACATGCGCTATTGGAACTACATTATTTATCAATCGTTGAAATGCATCTTTAACCCTCTTCGGTTGCCACAAAGTTTAAGGCGTAGGTCTTGCAATTGACTGGACCGCCGATGACGGGAAGAACGGGGTTCGAATGCCGGCTGTTAATTATTCATCACTGTGAAGGGGAAACCCAAATTTCACCAACGATACATTTTTCGACCACACCAGGAATCGAACTCTGACCCATATTTCATTAGACAGACACGCTACCGATTGATTTAAGGTGTCGAAATACGTGAGAATTGATCTGGAAAATTTTACTAGCTGTCACTTACCTACACTTATATATATATATTGGAACATGGGTGGTGGTGGTGGTCACAACACTTTTAAAATAAAATATATATGCCAAAGATATAAGTTGTATATTATTATATTTTAGCGCCACGTCTTACCACCCGTTCAGATTATACATATATATATATATATATATATATATAAGTGTTGTGACCACCACCACCACCACCCATGCTACCTATTACTATATATATATAGGTATAATCTGAACGGGTGGTAAGACGTGGCGCTAAAATATAATAATAAACAACATATCTTTGGCATGTAAATATATTTTATTTTAAAAGTGTTGTGGCCACCACCACCAGCACCCATGCTCCAAAAATGTCGTTAAAACTGGCAATGAAATACCAGGATTGTGGATAGAGGGGTTTACGGGGAGGGTTGTTGAGCGGGGATAAGGAAGGGGGTGGTAATTGATGGAACACCCACGCAATGTCCACAGTGTATGAGGAGGGCCTCATGCGAATTCACGAGTGGCTAATATTAGCGGTTCTAGCCTATGATGATTAAAGAGGAGGAAGGGATAAAGAGTGGGAAGGAGAAGGGGATAAGGGAGGGAGGGGGGAAAGTTATGAATGGAAGCGGGACGGCGCCATGGTATGGTGCCAGGATTCAGGTGGGTGGCGTCTACCCGACCGGACATTGAAAGGAGCGGTGCTGCAAGGGTTATTCTATGAGGTTTTTGCGAAAACGAGTCTCTTTCGCTTAGTTCCCACTTTTATTTCCTTGTAATCCCTCGGTGAGAGAGAGTTCTGTGATCGTCACAAGAACTATAGTAGAGATTTTGATGAATCTCAACGTTTTATTGCTCCTTAAACCCCAAAAGTTGGTTTTTACAACTTCATCTGTTACTGGGGCTAGAACCAAAACCATTTTAACTTCCAGACTAAAATTGGTGGCTAGGGTTTTCATAAGGATACATCAAGGTTTTTTTGGAATTATCCATCCAAAATTAAAATAATTAAGGGTGGTTTACTTATGGGCCAAAAGAAATAATTTATACTTTTGCTCAGATCTAACTCTAACGATATTGATTAAAACTCCTATTTAGACACTGTTTAACATTACCAACAAAATGGCATATATCATTTTCCCGAGAAAAATACTTTTGAAAAAAGTATAATTTAAAAGTTTCATCATATCTCCAAAACCTTTTGAGATACGAAATAACTTATTATAACCAAGCTACAAAACTTTTTAAAATAAATAACTTTTATTTGAAATAATTTTATAATAAATCAAAATTTACGAGCTACAGGGAAAGGTATTTTTAAATGCGTTTTGAGAAATGGGGGAGTTGAAAACGCACAGTACAAATAATATGTTTCTGTAAAAGTATCTATTATTTCGTGTATACTCTTTGGTTAAATGCGATTTCAATTTTCCCCCATTAGGTTTCATAACAATTTTTATATATATATAATTTCAATGGATGAACTAGCCATACTATCATATTTGTTAATTACGAATATAGCCACATCTGAATATCATATTCTTAAAATTGAAAAATGACACCTGGAGACGGGAATCGAACACGGGACGTTGGACTTATTACGCCAATGCTCTAACCAATGAGTGACCCCGTGCCCAGGGTCTTTCTTCACTCATATCTTAAGACTGAAGTTTGACACCTTAGCTCAGTCATTAGCGTGACTGTGTACAGAACTAAGGGTTCCGGGTTCAATTTCCGGCATGGACACAACGTTTATCATTTGTGAAATGTGGGTTCACCCTAATGGCCGGGGGCTGGATGTTGTGTCTGTTCTGTATTTAAATTAGTTTATAAGTTGAGGGATGGATAAATGAAAAATGAAAATTTAACGCAGACTATATATTATTTTGTTTCCCCTACGAGTTATGGCACTATAATTTAGATAAAGAGCGAGAAAATCTGTGCAGTGCATCTGCAACATTTATTTTATATTGCTCGGTTTTAAATCTCACGGGGTTTAGTATTTGGAGAGATATATGAAGGTTTGAAGATCGATTCCAGACTCACTTTTTTTTAAATTATTGTATGTATTCCGAGTTCATCCTCACTCCAAGATTATATCACTATTTTCAGCAGTAGATTTGAGAGATTAATATGTCCCAACTTGAATGTGTTTGTAAGACGTGTACTCGTATAAAAACGGTGACCTGGCGGTCTAGGGGTAAGGTGTCAGACTTCTGTGCTGGCGGCCGGGGTTCAATCCTCGGTCCCGGCACAGATTTATCTGATTACCAAACCCTTCCTTCCCCTCTGACAAGACATCTTGTGAATGTGGGGAATGCCAGGCCTCCACCGTGGTTTGGATTCCACGTTAAACTGTAGGTCCTCCATTTCATCTCACAATCACCCTACCATTACACATTAGCGTAAGTGTGTATAACCCGAACGGGTAGTAAGACGCGGTGCTAATAATAATAATAATAATAATAATAATACTCGTATAAACATTTAAATTAATATTTTTAAAGAAACCCCACACTGACGGGTAAACACATTAAGTTCATTTGACCATTAACATCTTATCGAACAATTTTAACACGTGTATCTGGTAACTTTTACCAGGTGTCACGTTGCCATCTCACTTACTCAGGACAACCCAGTACGAATGCTTCATATCCCTGGTAAAGTATGCAACACGGATGGTATGTGTAGGTAGTGGCACAGCCTACCCCCTAATTTATCAGGCGCATGCCTTGAAAAAAGATGGATTTTATGAGCCCTTCTATTATAGTTTCCTCTGTTGCTTTAAAAGGTTTGAAAAACTCCGTTCCTATACCCTGATATTTCCTTTCTACTGCTAAGTGACTTTAAAAACTTTGATATTTTTAATCATCTAATTTCTTTTCTTTTAGTTTATATTTAATTTAATATAAACCAAAGTAAATCTTTAAACTGTTAAAAATATAAGGAATCAATTTTCTTAAAAACCCCTTCAGAACTTTGTCAAACAAAATAACATAAGGGCATTGTTTTTAGTTACAATTTTTTGTAATCAAAAGCTGTCCTTATTTTTATTTTATTTTCAAAACTCGTGTATTTGATTACTATTAAATATTACTGTGACCTCTTGTACACAAAGGTTATTTATTATTTTGTAAGTCATGTGCCCTTCCGTATTTTTTCAGTGCTAGCACTAAAATAAGGAAAGTGATATTACATAATTATTATGTTTGTCTTTTTAGCTAGGATTTTTAAACATAATGTTCTTTTATACTAAGTTTAAGTGAGATAGTCAAATAACCTCATGATGAAAGTATTTAAAAATAGTAGAATAAAGTGTGCATTTGAATTTTATTTCCTTGACATAGGGATGTAAAGACAATTCATTCAACTAAAACATTTAATATCTAAAAAGGTTTTATGGGACATTTATAGATTATTATTATTAATAATAATATTATTTTATGAATTAAAATCAAGTATAAGTATTTCTATATTTTTAATATAGCTTCGTTTGACTATTGCTAGTTATTTTTTGTATATTAAACCAAATATAATGTATTGATTTTTAGAGTGAATATTTACCTAATTATTTTATTAAAAATACTTTAAAAAAATGAAATAACATTTTATAAACTATAGAGCGACAGCCTTAAAACCATATCGTAAGCAGGATATGATGTAACCCATTTCTTAACATCTAGGAATTTTTACAAGGGTCACACCCACGTTTCAAATTAAAAGCCTCAGTATATTTTATTTACAAAAATAAATGTGTTGATTTTTTCCGTTTGAAAAGTTAACAGCTCTCTAAAAACTGCTTCACTACTGGTGATAAAATAAAGCAATAGCTTCCTTGACATATTTGAGACCAAAAGGACACACATGTGGCTAAACTATAGCTTGGATTAAATTATTTGCTACAGGAAAATATGATATTCATATCTTACCTGTCTATAAAGACATTTGTACTAATATTGTTGTTATGCTAGGATATTTTAACAATATGTTTTGACTTCACAACGAGTTTTAAACTAATTCACCCCACGCAAAAGGAAACACGACACAATTCCAAGCAGGCTGACTAAAGTGCTTCTTATAAATATAGTTTATTTACAAAACTTCCTAACTCTACACTGTTATTACTTATTAACGAATGCTATAGCTTTAAAGACGTTGTCTACCTGTTTCGTCACGGCCGGTCATGATAGGATTTCCCATGTTAATGAATTTACGTTTTATTCGGTGAGTTTGAAAGATATAGCGTTGAAACAGAAACCATAAATTCTTGAATAGTTTTAAAAATAGTAGTTCTACATTGTTACAAAATTATTATTTTTGTGTTGGAGTAGTTTTTAGGTAAATAACTTTTTTTATACACCATTTACAACGTAAGCTATTTGGTTTAGTTACGAAAAGTCCTGTAGGAACCTTCCTGCCAGGATGTAGATTTAAAAAAATCCATGGTAGTTTATTTCTATCTAAAATAAAAAAAGGTAATTGTAATTTTATTATTATTAGCACCGCGTCTTACTACCCATTCGGGTTATACGCACTTACGCTAATGTGTAATGGTAGGGTGATTGTGAGTCTGGCATTCCCCACATTCACAAGTTGTGATTAATACACTTCTTGTCAGAGGTGAAGGAAAGGTTTGGTAATCAGATAAATCTGTGCTGGGACAGAGGATAGAACCCCGACCCCCGCCACAGAAGTGTTACACCTTACCTCTAGACCACCAGACCACCCAAATGTAATTTTAAAAGCAATTCAATGTTTTCAGGGCGCAAATAGTATAGTAATTGTGTAAACTCGTCAGAGGAAGAGGGTAAGTGTTTTCAGTAGATAAACAAAAGATCTTGCAGTGTGAAACGCTCATTTTATTCCCTCTTTTTCTATTTCGTACATTGGTGTATAAGTATGATAGTGCTTAGACTACTTAGGTGTGTCAAGCTAAGATGCAACTCGCTTCGCAAAATAGCTTCGAGATCTCCAGGAGGGCAACTCAAAAGTTCATGACCGCCAGAACGCAGGCTCGTCACTCAACCCTATTTAGAGACACTAACCATCCAATCCCTAATCTGACACCCAACCTCCTTAAAATGTAATTCAACACTATCCTCACATTGCCATCTTAGTCCACCAAGAGGTATTGTATTTAAGGCATCGTTCCGCAAAAGGTGCACCACGGCACACTGGTGGAAAATTAGGTATGCCGTGTGGCTTTATTCTGTACATCTCATTTCATTACCCGTCCAAGTTACATATTTGTTTCCCTTCATCGCGTTTGGTTACCCATTCGCATTATACGCGGATGTAATGGTCATGATAATGTACTGGGGATAGTGAAGGTAGAACGTAGATAACATGTACCCGTATTTGCGTGGAAACCAAGAAGGGGGGGACTATTTAGGAAAAACCACCCTCAGTACACCCGGATGAGATTCAAGCCCCGACCTCCCCATCACCGGTAAATCAGACTTATGAGCTTGACATTTAATTCGATAAAAATATAAGGGGTGCACGTTAGACTATTACATTCGCTCTCACATTTAATTTGATTGAAAAATTAGTTTGAAATTGATTTTATTTTTAACTGACAGAGCACATAAATAATACAATTTTATATGGTTTTAACAGTGATGAGGTGGATGAAGGGTCCGATATATCTGTAAATTGGATTAGCTCATACGTTTCTGGACAGCAGCAATGGGTTTCAATCGGTAAATCCATTTCTGGTTGGTTTAGTGTAGATGTGGAAGTACCGCAGGGGCCAATTCTTCTACCAGTGTGTTTCATGTTTATTAATGACCTACTTACTTGTCTGCAGGTCGCTAAACATTATCTTTACACAGACTTGTAGGGATACAGTAAGACTGTGTGTTTGTAGAGTAAAATTATTACTATCAGTATTTTTTAAATATTATATGTACAAATGTATTTAGTATAGATAGCTACTATATATTATCAGCGTTGCTTTCTTTTTTTAATCGTTTGCTATCTGCATCATTTTTAGATATGTTATACGCAGTAGAATGACCTGTGAATGTGTGTGTGTGGTATGATTGTGCGTCTAATTGTTTTTTCCTCCTTGATTTAGTTATAATTTCTTTCTTTATTTTATTTTAAAATGTCCACAAATGTACAATTATTTATGAAACAGGATTTTTTTATTATTTGTATTATTATTATTGTTTTTCTACAGATATTTTAGATTAGTTTGAGCACATAGGCTAAGTATTAAATGTACATTCCTTATTATTAAATGTATTAAGTGTAAGAAAATGTACTGACTTAACTTCACCTAAATAAATACATTATTATTATTATTATTACTATCACTAAGGGGTAAGGCGATCGAACACCAAGAGTTGAGGGTGACTTGATATGCAACCCTCACAACACCCACTCTGTAAACATGTGTTAAAAACTTTTTTTTTAAAACTACGACAAAATAAACGTTAAAACTCTATCATCTTGATAGATTCAAATAGATAGGAAGAGTAAGGGGGCTGAAAAACTTGGTGTGGGTGCAATCTTGACATCTCGTGTCCACGTCCCCTTATAGCGACGCGGACAAACCGCCTTCATATTTCCCTCCCTCTACACCACGTGGGGGAGCCGCTCTTCGACTCTCATTTGTCAGAGAGTTTCCGGTGTCCCGTCTCCAGGTGGCGGGCTCCAGCGTCACACACGCCAACCGTGCGTTTTTTTAGATATGTATTTATTTATTTATTTCATATCTAGTAAAAGCTATGTTCCCAGGAGGAATGGTTATCTTCATAATTTGTTGCTATGCCTTGATTTTGACGTCCGGGTATTAAATTGAATCAACGACGAGGAATGGAGTGCAGAAGGGGGTGGGCAGAGGGGTTGGTGGGTGGTGTGGGATAGTGTATGATATCTAAGATGATACATTTCAGTTTCAAGGCACGTGGCTAAGCTTTAAAAAGAGACGAAAAATAAAGAGTGAATTTTAAAAATTTTGTTTTTAAAAAGCATTTGTTAGTTGCTACTACACAGTTTGTATAGCTTAATTTACATTTTGGTTATCAAGTCTTCTCATTTTTTTTTCCAAACAACACCTTAGAGTTGAGTAACATAACGCAGAGTTTGAATAATAGACAGACTTTTGTCGTCATTTGTATCAAAGACTTAAATATGATACATCTGGCACTCTGTAACCAGGCACGTGGCCAATGAATTGAGGGGAAGGGAGGTCTATAAACTTCCCAAAATTGTAAACTAATACCACATTAAATTAAAATACAACTTAACTTATACTACTACTGAGGTGACCTTTTGGTCTAGGGGTAGAGTGTCAGACCTCTATGTTGGGAGTCCGAGGCTCAATCCTCGGTCCTAGCACAGATATCTGAGTACCAAACCCTTCCTTCACCTCTGACAAGACATCTTGAGAATGTGTGGAATGCCAGGCCTCCACCGTGGCTAGGATCCCACGTTAAACTATAGTTCCTCCATTTCATTTCACAATCACCCTACCATTACACATTAGCGTAAGTGCTTATAACCCAAACGGGTAGTAAGACGTGGTGGTAATAATAATACTTATTCTTACTCTCAGTACCCGTTTGGGTTATACTTATCCATCTATATTTTTTTTAATGAAGAGTTTTTTTGTCTGGCTTGAGTGTTGTGCAAATAGAGCTATAATTTAAATATTAGTAGCCACTTTGCAAAAAAATGTCCACCTCGAAACCAGAATTTAGGAATTTTGATTATGATTTTCTAAATTAATTAAAAACTGAAAAAAAATAAGAAATATTAACGCCACGAGAAAGCTTTACAACTACATCTAGTACAATTTGTAACGTATTTTGGTGGCCATGGAAGTTTGGTTACCATGAAGAGTAAACAAGAAGAGTTTGGTGGACATGGAAGTTTGGTTATCATGATGAGTAAAACAAGAAGAGTTTGGTGGCCATGGAAGTTTGGTTATCATGATGAATAAAAGAAGAGTTTGGTGGCCATGGAAGTTTGGTTATCATGATGAGTAAACAAGAAGAGTTTGGTGGCTATAGAAGTTTGGTTATAATGATGAGTAAACAAGAAGAGTTTGGTGGCCATGTGAAGTTTGGTTATCATGATGAGTAAACAAGAAGAGTTTGGTGGCCATGGAAGTTTGGTTATCATGAAGAGTAAACAAGAAGAGTTTCGTGGCCATGGAAGTTTGGTTATAATGAAGAGTAAACAATAAGAGTTTGGTGGCCATGGAAGTTTGGTTACCATAAAGAGTAAACAAGAAGAGTTTGATATCTACAAGAAACTCTTTTTCTCGTGTCGTCATGATATATTAATTGTTAAATGTTGTGATTTAACTATAATAAATACCTTTTATGTTTTAATACTTTCTTATCTTTAAGCCTTTTTACTTTTAAAAAAAATCCTTTTTAGCCTTTACTTTTTTAACCCTACATTCCATTTATCATACACCCTTTATAGACAACACATGTATACACTTTCTTACCCTTTTTACTTTTTTACCATAGGAAGTTCCTCAGGAGGAACTGTCCTCTGCACGACGAAGAGGAGCTTAGGATGGACTGTTCAAATGCTAGATGACTTGAGGGAAAGAAGAAAATTCTGGGAGCTGGAGGAGGAGGAGGCAGAGGACAGGGTGCATTGGGGGTCTAACGTCACTGACAAAAGTAATGGGCCTGTCGTAAGACAGAACACCTAATAATAATAATAATAATAAAGGCTAAAGTGGTTAAAAGCGTAAACTGGTTTGAGAGGGTAAAGTGGTCAAAAGGGTAAATAAGACAATAAGGGATAAACATTGTTATGGGTTGAAAACGCGTAAAAAGTGCAAAAAGGGTCAAATAGGTAAAAAAAAAGTGTAAACGGAGTAGAAAGGTTAAACGGGGTAGATGCATTAAATAAAAGCTAAAATACATTTGATTGGATTTAATTAAAACCCTTTAACAACAATTATTATTTTATTCTGTGACACTCTTATCTTCCTTTTTTTTTACTATCACCAACAGGCATGAGCTCAAATATTGTGTGTAGAGAAGTTATAAACTAATCTTCAAAATAAATTTTAGCTTTTAAAATATGTTTATATTATATTATCCCTATTTTGACATTTTGTATTAATTAGTCAGCCTACTTTCGCGTTTCGTATCACAATTTATAGACCAGGCGCTAGCTTACATTGAGTATGCATTTCAAGTATGCCAAACATTTGACTTCTGATCCATATTCCGGAGACCCACTTGATTATGAAAAAGTGATGTTGTCAATTCCGGGGGTGGTCGACACTCTGTGGGGGAGGGGGTGAATAGCGCGCTTGGGGTGGAATTTTGTTTCCACTACAACTTCCGACTCGCTCATCATATCAAGATAAAAAAATCTAATTGTGTTCCTATTTGGCATGGTTATAATTATGGATTTTTTTTTGCAGTTGAATTTTATAATTGAAGTAAATATAAAGAGAAAAAGGGCAAGTAAAATGTAAAATAACTATAATAATTATGTCTATGGAGGCATCTTGTATAGATCTTATATCTCAACTTCCTGAGAAAGTCTTAAATGCTTTCAAACAAGGAAATTTTTCAGTAAAACAGAAGAATGGAAAATTTAATTGTATTGCTAATGATCGTGCCCTTGAGTAAATGTTTATTGTTTTTTTCTAAAGTTATAGGTGGCTGGATAGGAATATCCAGTAATATTCAAGCGACAAACAAATGGCGCCTAATTTATCAAAGTAAATCGTAATTGCACGAGACTGTTAGACTACAATATTTGATCTCAGATCCCATTGGTGACATAGACGAATATTCGCACAGTTAATGGGGCACAAATATAAGGGTCAGAGATGAAGGTGATATCCAAAAAATTATCATATTCCTTTTTTTAAATTATAATTAGTGAAACAAAGTCTTACGTAACATTGTGAGTGGCTTAACAGTAAATGGATAAGACGTATTATCATTCTATCTCAGGGTGCAACCCATCGGTAAAGAAATGTAGGCACGAACATTTGTAAACAGAGCGTTTAGTTGACCAAACCAAAAGCTTTTTTTTTCCTCCTCTGAAATGGATTGCCGTTAAATCTTTCGCATACTCAGCAACACAATACAATAAGAAAGATAACAAAAAAAAAATTAGCTTTATAGAAAATAACTATCTACATTATGACTTTCTTTTAGCTATACAGAGAAACACTAGTACCGCAGAGTTGATAAAGCATCAGTAATACTTGATCCCACCGCCTCAGCCTTTCATGGTCCTTGCTTGGTCTGGCATTCTAAAAATAAAAGCAAGAAAGCAAAATTGACGAACGAAATTGCAGTAGAGAACAATTTCACAAGAAATATGAATATATTCCCTTAGTCCGGAAGAAGTGCACTTTATGGATGGAATGGCACTTATACATTCAGTATCTTTTGTGCTCCGTTTGAAGACTAAAACATTTGGGGATTTAGCCAGTTTTCATTTGTACAGAAGAAGAAAGTGTTGCAACAGATTAATGTTACACGTATTAACGTAGTTTTTGAAACGTACGGTAAGTCATCCATAAAATTTGAAGAGCAAGAGAGAAGATCAGCTGGTGAATATTCACTAATTGTGAGCATAAAAAGGAGAGAACACACAACTTCCAAAATAGTAGTCCAGATACCTACACAGTAGGGAAAACAAAACCCTCTTATGTCTGTGCCTATCGAATTTCTTTTTACAGAATGCTTAGGTTCCAAAAGGCTGTCATCTTGTTAATGGTAGATAGTTTTTGAATGGAACCAAATGTTCTGAGCAAAACGATTAACAACATGTTTCCAGGGTAACACATTTCGCAAGTTATCCCTTGGAGGTGGATTCTATAATGTTCTTTCGTGTTTATGAAGATGTTCAACATAACTTTTCAAGCGGTATTGTAATTCGTAGACCTGACACTGACGTTTTCATACTTAGAACTATATTTTGGAATCACTAATAGCTGTTTGCTGTATTGTCCTTTTGATTATTGCCGGGGTCAGTGAAAATAGACGATGTCTTGGGTGTCACATTGCTTCAGAGTATTATGGACATTCAGTTAGTGAAGTTCTACCTGCGTTACATTCTCTGACAGGGTGTGACATATCAAGTAAACTGGGTACAAAAAAGAGCCCTTGTAGAGCCTTTGTAGAAAATCAACTTAAAGTATATACTTGAGTTATATTTACAGCTTTTCAAGAAGTTTGGACAAACTTGTGATGTGAGTAGACACATTTTGTTTTTGGCCAACTCTAACCTCTTAAATAATGTTGGTTCTGTATCCTGCACTTCTGATAGTTTTCTACTTCATGCACTCCGAGTATTACCTCAACTTCATGTTTGTGATAATTCATTAAAGGCATTTGTTGAGCCACTTGATTTGTTGAGATTTGGCTACGCTACAGTTTATGAAGGTAGCATACGACATGTTCTAAGGAAAGAGTCCGTTTAAAAAATCTGCTGTTCCCATGCAAGTGTTAAAATTTATGTTTGAAAAGTTTTTGCGTTTGTAATTCAAGCGAAACTTGGTTCTGTGCGTATTGTTCCTGTCACGTTAACGGCGGCAAGAACTTCAACAACAACGAACTAATTATCGACAAAGAAGAGAAAGGTGAAGAAGCTAAATGCATTTAACTTTGCATTTTAAGGACTAACAACTATTTAACATTTAACTCTCTTTTTTTAATTACGTGAAATATATTTTGTGTATTTGACGTTAATTTGTTCAGGCATAAAAGAATACTTATTTGGATAACACATTATTCTTATGTAGTTTAAGGCCCTCTCATTGTTTAAGTGTACCCTACGTAATAGAAAACATTATATTTTGTCTTGATACGATGAATGAGCCGGGAGTTATAGTGGAAACAAAATTCCGCCCCAAGCGTGCTATTCACCCCCTCCTCCACGGGTTTTCAACCACCCCTGGAATTGACAACCCCACTTTTCATACTCGCCTGGGTCCCCATAACATGGACCAGAAGTCAAATTTTGTCATACTTGAAATGCATACTCAATGTAAGCTAGCGCTTCCATTATTAAACCAATAGAGAATTAACAATTCAACATAATTTAAGATTTGGTTAGTATTCTCTGTGATTTATTTTACATACTAAAAATAACAAAGCTACGTTATAGATTTATTGTGTGAATAATGGGTACGCCAGCTAGTTTTTTATATATAAATTACGTTAACATGGTAGAAATGATAATTGTTTGTTAGGATTTATTCTATTTTGTAACAATATATCAGATATACATGAAACATAACCCAACATAGAGTATATACAAGGAACATCAGCCCCAAAGGACTCTCAAGTGTTAACCCTGACTGACTGATTAAATGCTGACAGTAAGTACAGGGGCGGGAAAATAATGAAAAAACCACCCCATCACACATATTATGTCATCAAAGACCTAAAAAAAATACAATAGTACTACAGGGATTAATTGTATCGACATTCTAGTGTAATATATACTATCACCGTGATGTATTGCATACGTTAGGGAGTTAGACAAAGCTTTAAAGCTGGTAAATAAAATTAAATTGAACGATTCTGTCTCTATATTTTATTAACTCATGCCTTTTTTTTCCCTCTATTTTTTTACTAAACTTGCTACCATTTTTAACAGATAGGCCTGGGTAAAACATTGAAAAGTGAAAAGCGAAGAAGATATAAAATTAGCCTTTAGTGCACCCGGCCAAGAGTTGAACATTGTCTTCTCTGTCATCGGTCGCCCAGTCAACTGCAGAGCAGCATGAACTGCAAAATCTAAAATAAAATATCATTTCTGCCGATGTTGGTGGATTTTAATGATGATGAGGCCGAGGAAGCCACCTCATTTCTTTGCGACCGGAAGTTGACAAACTGATGAAAGTGACAAGTGACACACGTGGGGGCAGGTCCGTGCCGAATAAAAATGAACTCCAGTCAGAAATAGAGACGACGAAAAACTGAAGGGTTTCCACAAGTTACGTTTTCAGAAATAGATGACGAATGTTTTGGATTCCGGCTGTTTGGGTAATTATGAGATGGGTCGAGTTTGAAATTCAGCCAGGCATGAGCTGCTCCTTAAAAGTCCATCTATCCAGGAAGAGCCGTTGACCGCCAAAGAAAACATGCCGTGAGAAGATTTACCAGAATAGGTTTTTTTTATTTTATTTTTTGTGGGTGTTGAAAATAAAAGTGGAGCGACCAACGCTGGTCAAATGTTGCCACACTCCTCTTACAGATGTAAAAATTTGTACATTTTGTCTAAAAATAAATATCGTGCATTTGTACTCATTTAAATAATAACATTAATAATAAATAATAATAATAATAATAATAATAATAAAGGCGTGTCTGAGTTACATCAATCTAGAGCTCAGTTTGCGGATAGATTAGCCAGTACAAATGTACCATTGCCCAGGGGATGCCCTAATGTATTAATCGTGCTTCCTTTACGTGGAGGTTCTTTCCATGTCCCGATGAGGTGAGACGATGATGAAAGTGAATATGACGGGGTGGAGCCAACGAAGAGTTTAACTTAACTTAAGCCTAACTTTTTTCTTAGCACCTCATCTTACTATTCGTTAAAGTTATACGCTTATGTACTAATTACGCTAATGGTTTTAGGTATGAGGAAGGTTGACTTTATAAGAATAGTACTCACATTTGAGTGGAAGGAGAGTGGAAAGCAATTTTGGAAAAATCACTCTCAGTACATCCGGCCAAGATTAGAACCTTGATCTCCCCGTAATCGGCAGTCTAGTCTACTGCGAGAGTAGCGCATTACACCATGCGGCCACCGAGGTGGGTCTAAGCTTAATTGACCAAACCCTGGTGACCATGGTAATTATTCCTCTTTCGAAAAAATCCCCCATCACAGGTCGGGAATCGAATTCGGGACCTCTAGTTCAGCAGCCAGGGGCTCTGATCACTATACCACGAGGTCGGATAGTTAAAAGTCCTATTAGGATTATGATAGGAAGCACCTTTTAGAAAATACAAACATGTTTTTTGTCGTCAACATTGATAGAATTTTGGTGCTATTTTTTAGGTATTGTTGTTGAATATAAAAGGTGACGGCTGCATATTATATGACTTGACTAATGAATACGTGAAAGTAGTTCTTGTAACTTTTAAAACTGTCAGATGATCTTTTTACTATCTAAATTGTGTTTGTTCCTTTATATGTTTCTATACACTTTCTTCCAAATATAAAACCATTACCAATAGAAAAGAGGTTTTCCTTATAGAATATAAAATGTCAGGTAAACTAATCTTGTGGTGATCAGACGATACATATAGTCGGACCACCATTTCTTGACACTAATGTGATATTTCTAAAAGCTACTAGATCTACTTAAATAGGCCTGCGAAAACATTATTTAAAAAAAAATCCTTTTCCCTTTACTTTTGGGGGGGCTTCGCCATGAGCTAACGTAGGGTATAATATTTACCAAAATAACTGTCTGGGTAAGGCCCTGAGAATAGAAGTGTATCACAGCTTATAGCAATAAAGGCATATATTACCTTATTGATTGTTATTATTACTATTATTATTATTAGGTGTTATGTCTTACGACAGATCCATTCCTTTTGTCAGGGAACTTAGACCGCCAATGTGGCCGTGTCCTCTGCCCCCTCTTTCAGCTACCATAATTTTCTTCTGTCCTTCACATCCTCTAATAGTTGAATCCTCTTTATCCTTAAGATCTTCTCTCCCTCAACCTTTCCTTCTATGACGTCGTATAGAAGACAGTTCCTCCTAAGGATGTAACCCGATCCAGTTGTTTTTGTTCCGAAGAATCACATCCAAAATGGTTCTCTTCTCACCCACTCTTCTTACGACTTCTTCATTTGTCACCCTCTCTGACCACTTGATCCTCTTAAGTATTCTCCAGTACCCCGTTTTCAATATTCCTGAGAGTCCAAGTTACTGCTCCATACAGCTCAAAAAGTAGCATTGCAGATATCGGAATAATGGGTTGGATAGAGAGCAAAATATTATTGTACATCCAACAAGCTATATTTATTGATCCATACTAGATCTGGTAGATTACATTTTGAATATAAACATATAAACATAACAATAATTAACTTTTAAAGTTGGTCTACTTGATGGGGCCGCCTCTATAAGCGAGAAATTGCCAAGCGGACGTTCTGCTCTAACGCAATATTTAATTCTGTGATGCGCGGTTCACGCTAAAGATTAACGGAGTCGGAAGATTCTTTTTCCTTAAAAACCCGTAGTTTAAGTTTTATTGATATAAAAAAAGTGTGAGAAAGTGACATTACCTCATTTTAAGCATATTTGCTGAGCTATGGAACTAGGTTTGATGAAAAAGGGCTCTAGATTTTGCCTTCCTCTAAAAAATACAATAATCTTTTGATAGGCTCACCAGAGAAAGTTTTAACATAGTTGAAAATTAGCAACGAACTTTACACTTTACCTTGAGATAAGAGGTTTCGTGGTTTTCTTTCTTCTCTTTCTTATTGATATTACAATGGTGAAGGGCGAAAGGGAGTAGAAGGTTGGACGTAATAGAGAAGTACGAGTAGTTCCAGGAAAAACACATATAACTGTATTTTAAGCCGTGTGGCCTGACCACCATTGATACTTTCTCGCTGACCGAGGCAGCCGCCTTAAGCAGCGTAGCAAACACCACAAAAATATATTTCTTTGGAAATTACCCAAACAGTTTTAATTAAATTTCGCTTATTTAGAGATATCATGGTGCATAAGTCAAACGTACTTAAAAATAAAAAGTGGTGTCACATCAAAAAAATTAGCAATGCTCTAAATAAAAAATATAATTTATTTCACCAATTGTAGCCCTACTGATATTTGACTAAATATCTTATTAATAAAAGGCCTCCTTTATCAACTAACTGCTGCGTACTTTACCAAAAACAACGAATACAAAAAATATATATTTGATAAATGTGGAAAATATATTTTGCCTTGTTCTGTTTTATAGTGATGCACCTATTTGATAAGTTTAGCCATTTTTATAAGAGTAAATTTACGTTTTGCTTTCTCTTTTGAGGGCGAACATTATTATTCAACTTAGTTAGAAACTTGTATGAAAACCCTTACCCCATAAGTAAAAATATAATAACTATTATTATTTTATAGTGATATTTAAAGAGAGCCACAACTATTCGGAACAATTATGACTAGGTTATTCCATACAATCTAAAATCCGGATAGTTGATACTATATAAATAAAAGAGAAAAAAATTCACACTAAAAGACTTATTAAACATATACAGTAGAGCGTCGTTAATCCGGATGGATCGGGACCGGGACCCATCCGGATTACTGAATTGTCCGGATTTTCAAATGTGCTTTCAATAACTGTATACATACGTGTACGTGTGGTTTTTCTTTTCTGTGAACCTTCTTCAGAATCTAGTTTTGAAGCAAAACGTTACAAACTTTCTTTTTTTGCTTTAATGTCACTAATGGTTTAAGTTCCCACACCATATATATTTAGCGAGAGATGCACCACTTTCCCCTTTAGACAGTCTTTGTAGAATTTCTAACTTATCCTCTTTATTTGATAATGATGACATAATTAACAAAGTAAAAATATGTACCGTTTTAACTTGCACACTAAAACGTCACAAGGCAACTATACCACAGCTGGACACCTTCCACTACCTCCCCTACCTGCTCTCACCACCGATTCGGATTTGCGACGCTCCGGATTTTTGACGTCCGGATTTCCGACGTTCTACTGTAGTACTAAAATTTAAAAGCATATACCGTTTGTATTAGTTTGTATATATTATATGTATAAATTCTTGAATCTTGATTGTTATTGCTTTTAAATTATTTTCTATAATTCTGCCGTACCAGAATACTCAATATCTACATAGTAGACAAGGCTTGACCTTGAGTCTGGCGCCTTAGACCGCTCGGCCATCCTGACACTTGGTAAAAGTATTTGATTATTGCTATTGATAAGTTTTTATGTGTGCTTTTTTTAATGTTATTGAATTTAACTAAAAGCTATGTCAGAAGGGGGATTCGAACCCCCACCCACAGAGTGGACCAGAATACTCGATATCTACATAGTAGGTAAGGCTTGACCTTGAGTCTGGCGCCTTAGACCGCTCGGCCATGCTGACACTTGGTATGATTATTCGATTATTGATATACTTAAATATTGAAAAGGTTTTATGTGTGCATTTTTAATGTTATTGAATTTAACTAAAAACTATGTCAGAAGGGGGATTCGAACCCCCGCCCACAGAGTGGACCAGAATACTCATTATCTACATAGTAGACAAGGCTTGACCTTGAGTCTGGCGCCTTAGACCGCTCGGCCATCCTGACACTTGGTACGGTTTTTCGATTATTGATTATATTTAAATATTGATAAGGTTTTATGTGTGCATTTTTAATGTTATTGAATTTAACTAAAAGCTATGTCAGAAGGGGGATTCGAACCCCCGCCCACAGAGTGGACCAGAATACACAATATCTACATAGTAGACAAGGCTTGACCTTGAGTCTGGCGCCTTAGACCGCTCGGCCATCCTGACACTTGGTACAATTATTCAATTATTGATATATTTAAATATTGATAAGTTTTTATGTGTGCTTTTTTAATGTTATAAACATAAATAATAATTAAAACAAATATTTGTTTAAATGCGTGTGAAACACAAAAATGTTTAAACAAAAGTTCAATGCGGGTAAATTTTTTTACAGCCTTTTTAGGTCAAATACCATAATATCGAATTTTACTTCCAAAGAAAGGACTTTCGATTTTGATATTCAAGTTAACGTAATCGTTCATTCCTACGAGATTGGAGTTAGAACAACATCAGGACAAAGCCATCACTCGTCATGACGTCATTAGTCACGGCTAAGAGAGGGGAAAAGGGGAGGGAACGCCAGCGATAACAGTCAGCTGATAACCTGACAAATGACTGTCGACCTGCGCGGTTCGCTGCGTGTGGCCCTCAAGGCGAACTACGTCATTATCATCATTACTCTTCGGTTGGGGAAGGGTGACACATTGGTAAAAGGCGGAGACTTCGTGATGCCGGGCCTTATCGGAGGAAAGGTGGGAGGGGGTGCTTATATAAATATTACTGAAGGTGTCACTCTCGTGTTAAGCTGGCCTGTGGGAGATCGGGGTTAGAGTCCCGATTGGATCTACTAAGGGTGATCTTTCCTAAATGGTTTATCACTCTGCTTTCAAGCAAATGCGGATATATTATCACTAAAATTCTTCCTTCCTATTCCCTACCACATTAGAGTAATTATCAAGTAGCCAACTTCGGTGGACGCGTGGTCTAAGGCGCTACTCTAGCAATAAACTAGACTGCCGAAGGTGGGGAGATCAGGGTACGATCCATTATTATTATTATTATTAGCACCGCGTCTTACTACCCATTCGGGTTATACGCACTTACGCTAATATGTAATGGTAGGGTTATTGTGAGATGAAATGAAGGACCTACAGTTTAACGTGGAATCCGAACCACGGTGGAGGCCTGGCATTCCCCTCATTCACAAGATGGGGTTCGATCCAGGTCAGGCTAGCTAAGGGTTGTTTTCTACGCTCCCCCCAAGCAATTGTGGGTACACTTTCTCTAAATTTAACCTTCCTAATCCCTAACACATTAGTGTAAACTGTAATTAGTGCATAAGCGTATTACCTGAACAGGTATTAAAGACTTGGTGTTAAAAGAACAAAAACCCTTTAAATTACTTTAAGGGGATCTTAAGCTAGAAAAAACAAAAATATCTTAGTATCTCATGTTGGGTGACTTTCCTATGAACCACAGCAGGTAAGATATCCCCCCCTCCCCTTAATGTTTACGGATCATTGACTTTTGTATATCTCTTCAACACAGGGCCACCCTTATCAACCGTGGGGCCCTGAGAAAACTTCATTTGCAGGTGTCTTAGTTATCTATCTGCCTCAGCCTCCCCTTCAACCCCCTCCCCCCCCACCCCCCCACCAAAAAATAAATAATTAGAGAACTTAATTTTAGTTGAATGTTATTACAGTAGTTCGCAAGTACCGTACATACTAATTTTCAGCCGTAATATATCAATAAAGGCCCTAAAAAAATAAATAGACTACATTTAATAATAGATTACTGCTAGAAGCCGTGTTTTTATAAATATAAGTGGTTGATTTCTTTCTAATCCTTTGTTGGATTTTCTTCCCGAACGAACATGATCTGTATAAAAGTACAAAGAACGACTGTCAAGTTTGAATTAAATCGATTTATGTGTTCAAGAGTTATCGTGAAACCTAATATCCACCACAGATATACAAATGCAAATTGGTGGAGTTAAAACAGATAACTCGCTTCACTCATTCAATAAATCAAACCACATAATTTTTTAAATATTTTTTTGTAATGTTTTTACAATCTTACACTATTTGCATAATTTTTTATACAGGGACCATACTATATGAGCGGGCAGGCAGAAATTTCCCACCCAAATTGTGTTTTCCCTGTTTCACGTAAGTAAGTGGTGCCCTTTGTGGCTGCACCATATTCACACCCCTAAGGGCGGCCCTGCTCAAAAACTAGGGCTCTTATGACACTATCTTTGCAGCCATAATTAATTCTAACAAAAAAAATCTGTCAAATGAGGTAAAAAATTTCCTTTCCGTCTGTTTTTGGGGAACTTCCTACGAGACACTGACTGAAGATAGAATCTCACAAAAAATACATTTCTTATTATGTCCTATCAGTGACGAGATATTGGACGGATCACAAGGGATTATTTCAAGTTTCTGTATAATTGCTTAGCAAACAACGCAAAACATTTTTTTTTACTTTACTTGTCAAAGAAAATTGCGTTATTTTGTTCATACTTACAGAGTATTTAGGTAATCATTAAACGATACCAAATGCTGGATTCACACATAAAGCTACGCTATGTTATTCTATGCTATGCTACACTGTGCTGTGTGACATTTCTTCTCTTGTGTTTCACACAGTGAGCTGTACTACACTACTTTATAATTCGAAAGGTTTAGTAGAGCATTTTGTAGTCTTAAGAGACAACATGGGCCTTTTGTAATTTAAAGTGTACCAGTGATAGTCTAAAGTGTTTAGAATATTCTAGAAGTCATAGTGAGGAAGGGTTGTTGCTGGCAGCAGCAATGATAGATGACAAAGAAGTTAAACGGCTGTGGCTACATGATATATGCCTTAAGAGGTAGACTTAAGGTGAATTTAATAATTTTCTGGAACGATAATATAAATATCTAAGACATCAACATAACAAACTATCTAAAAGAAACCCACGCATACATTCTTCAAGATAGCTCACATTTCACAGCCACACTGATTAGGTGTGATTAGAAGATGGGAAGAGGTGGGTAACTTTCCGCTGTGCGCATGCGCAGCACAAAACTTAGCGCGAGTGAAATGTAAGAATTACCCTATCCACGATTTTAATACCAACTTTATAAACATACTTTTATGTCAACACATGAGTCACATACAAACTCAACTTATAATAGCAATACTTTAACAGTAAATAAATATACACCGTTAAGGTAGTCTATTATTATCAGGGTTTCCAGTTACAGGAAGGTTGGGGTTTGAATCCAAAATGTGTCTATTGAGGCTGTCTACTTCTAAATAGCTACCCACTCTCTCACTCCTTCAAAATTCTACCTTTCTGCCCCATAACAGACGGATAGTAGGACTTTGAAAACGAAGAGAAAATATACAACTTAACAGTCAATCATAGCGTTGAGAATTTTGACATTTTTCGAATTATCATTATTGATTATACGAGTAGTTTAGATTAAGAATCAATGAAGTAACCACTGTTGAAAAGACTCGACAGAGAAGACATTAATTTTAAACATATTATCCTTTCTCATGTTGTCGTTCATTGGTTTTTCCCTATCACGTGGTCTTGCTCTTTCAATCAGTGGTCTTTAGCGTACACGTTTTTTCCATTCTACCTGAGAGAAAAATAAAATAAAATTTAAATGTTCGTCCTATATGAGTTTTAACATAATTTTGACATACCCTATATATGTATATACATGCATAATTTTATATATATACATTTATTTTACTTTATGTATTTATAAATACAAATATTTATTTAGGGCCTATATATTATATAAATAAATAAATTTATATTAATGTATTCATAACTTTATCTATACATATATATCTATGTATATATACCTATATAAATATAGGCTATACAAATGTATACGTAAATATATAATATATAATGTATATAAACATAGAAGCCCATATATATATATATATTACAGGTAATCCAAGATTCTGTGAGACTAACTCCTCAGACCTCGTGAGCACAGGTGCGGGGCCACAGCACTCATAGAGCGCGGACGTGCTCCATAGTAGCGTGACAGTAATGAGTGCTGACAGACCGGTGAGAACGCACCTGGCTGGTAATTAATTCACGGCCGACCGTCACCCGTCGAGGGCACCTGTTCTGATCTAGGTCAGGCCATCCATCCATCACAGGAGCATCGTATTTTTAAATGATTCTCAACACCATCCGTGCATCGCCTCAAATTATGTAGAAATAGGTTAGCAAGTAAGACGCGTCCGTTAATAAGGATATGTCATTCAAATCCTTGAATTCTACAGGAAGGATGATTAGGAAAAAAAACACATACTTTAGACTTTAAAAAAAATTGGTGTGTGTACTTATGTACGCGCGTGAGAAGTTATACTTCTTTGGCATCATTAAATAATTTAATAATATTTAGTATTAATTATGTTAAATAATAATATTTTAATTTATATCAATAAATAATACATACGGATAGTTAACCTCAATTATATTGGAGCACTTGAAAAAGTCTATAAGCACAATTTTTTTCACTAATATTTACGAATAGTAAATAATATTAATCAAAATATTCAATTTAAATCACTACTGAATATAATTTATTAGCACATATATAATTCGCACTTGTATGAAACTAAAACACGTGTTGTGAATGTAGAAACTAGAAACATGTGGATAAATATCATATATATGAAAACAGTGATCAGAGGCGACGAGCGTACCAACATGCGCGACTAACAGAGGTTCTATTTCTATTTTGTTGGTAACTTTTTTTTTTCGAGACATAATGAGCGGTTTAGCTTCAACCTGTTACTTTTGTGTTACAGTGATGCGCGCGCATCTTAAAATTTCACTCTCATCATTTTTTCATAGCGCGCCTAAAGAAGTATAACTTCAAAAACGTTCAAATTTTTAGTTGGAATTTGTTTTTAAGAGTTATTACTCTGATTATTGGTTGACTTTTGATAGATATTATCTTTTTTTTATTTGAGTTATTTAACGTGCACTTTCTGAACCGACTGATTACATCAGAGCACGAGAATTTTCTATGAGCGAGAACGAAAGTACCTACCAATTTTGCCAGGAAAGGTATTTTCACAAAGCCTACATGGCTCTCTCTTTTACACGTCAACCCTTCCTTCACCTCTGACAAGACGTGTAATAATCACAACTTGTGAATGTGGGGAATGCCAGGCTTCCACCGTGGTTCGGATCCCAAGTTAAACTATAGGTCGCGGTAAGACGTGGTGCTAATAATAATAATAATAATAATAATAATTCTAAGATTAGGGACAAAATCAATCCAGGATATAATTTATTATTTAGGGGGCTCTCCCCGATAATCGAAGGGGTGGGATGGGATGAACGGTCACCTTACTCTAGCTAGATCTGTTGGTCTCCCTTACCACTCAGATAACGGGTCTAATGTCACCTCAGGAAAACCTTAGCTAAGTATAGAAACACCTCATTCTTCCACCCTCAGGAGCCAGACATTCAAATACTTGGGGTGTTTTTTGTGAGGTGTTGTTTTCCCTACCCCTCACCACCCACTACCCCCTTTCCCTTTACTGTTCAAGGGGCGAGACTGTCGTTCAAAAAAAACTATATGGGGGGAAGTTGACGTCGCAAGTCGAGTCGTTACTTGCGCCAATCAGGACCACCACCAGCCGTCACTTCCGGTGTCAGAGCGACGGTTGTTTGTGGAAGGTAGGCCAAGACTACTGCTTGGAAATAACGCGCGTCTGTGATTAGTTGTGATAGTTCCTTTAAAAAAACATTTAAGCCCCTCGACGGTGAACATGCGGACTAACCGTCAATTATTTTTAATTATCACATAGCCATCCATGGGGAGGTCAAGATTCAAATACTGGCTGGGTGTAAGGATGTGTTTTTCTCCTCTTTCGTCATGCAAGTGATGGCACACTTTATATCTCAATGATACCTCTCATCCGTCCTACCTTATTAGTGTAACTATTATTATTATTATTAGCACCGCGTCTTACTACCCGTTCGGGTTATACGCACTTACGCTAATGTGTAATGGTAGGACGATTGTGAGATGAAATGAAGGACCTACAGTTTAACGTGAGATCCGAACCACGGTGGAGGCCTGGCATTCCCCACATTCACAAGATGTCTTGTCAGAGGTGAAGGAAGGGTTTGGTAATCAGATAAATCTTTGCCGGGACCGAGGATTGAACCCCGGCCGCCAGCATAGAAGTCTGACACCTTACCCCTAGACCGCCAGGTCACCTATTAGTGTAAATAATCTCAGGCAACTCGGATGGCACATCACACCTAATGGCAGGAAGTGGTAGGGGTCACTAAAGCGGTTTCCAATTCTTTCTTTAGACAAATACTGAGGTATTTTATATTATTACTCTTCTCGTGTAAGCCCAATTAGAGTAATAATTTATTAACACCTTTTGTGTTTAAAATAAAAAAATAAAAATCTGTAACTGCTCGATTAGTTAGTAATATTTAAAGCCGCATCGTTGGGAACGTGATAAAATACGTATAGCCTGATTTTGGTTGGAAGAACAGTGGAGAAAATTCAAACCTATTTCTTTGCGGCCAACGTTGATAACATTTTACTATATGGATTATTAAGAATCAAATAGCCGAAACTATTATGTGAGCATTTAGTGAGGGATCAATCCACACAGATATCATAATCTGAAAAGTGAAAAACCACACCTGTACACGGGAATTGAACCTGGGACCTTTGGTTTAGTACGCCAATGCTCTAACCACTGAGCTATCCAGGAATTACTCCGTGCCCGGGGTCATTCTTCACTCATATTTTAAGGCAGAGTCTATGATGGACTTAGGGAAATCGTCCGTTACAAATGTGTGATTTCTAATATCACGAGAGCAGTGGCGTACTAAGCCAAAGGCCCCGGGTTCGATTCCCGTGTCCAGGTGTCATTTTTCAATTTAAATAATCTATTATTTATGTTATTTTCTAGGTAGTAATAATAATAATATTATACATCTAAAGTGACAGCTGCAGATAACATGACTTATTATATTAAAATTGTTTTAGTAACTTTAGTACTACTTTAGTCTACTGTTCTTCCTACCAAAATCATAATATGTCTCCTCTGGTATGGTTCGGTCGGGGTTCTAATCCAAACTGTGTGTAGCAATGTGGGTTTTCTTTTTTGAATTTTTTTTTCCTTTTACTCCCTTGCTAATGCTGGTAAGCTTATTAAAAATTCTACAGTACTCATCGCTACCTTACGTTAATATAAATATGAGGATATTTCGGTTGGGTAGTTTGACACGTCGTTCGTGAATAAAATAAATAAACAAATGTTTTCTCACGTATGTCACTGACTCGACAAAGACCATGCCGATGTAACAACCGAACCATTTGGCCGGTAACGATGATAAACAAATATCTTTCATCTTGAAAAATAGAGTCCCAAAACTTGTCGTCTTTTAAAGGGGACAATGGGAGGTGATTACAGATTGTAAACTTGACATTGACAGCCTTACAATCGGCCGGTGACTGAGCGGCTCAAGTGCCCTTCCCACGGACAGTGATCTCATTTATTATTATTACTATTATTATTATTAGCACCGCGTCTTAGTACCAGTTCGGGTTGTACGCACTTACGCTAATGTGTAATGGTAGGGTGATTGTGAGATGAAATGGAGGACCTACAGTTTAACGTGGAATCCGAACCACGGTGGAGACCTGGCATTCCCCACATTCACAAGATGTCTTGTCAGAGGTGAAGGAAGGGTTTGGTGATCAGATAAATCTTTTCCAGGACCGAGGATTGAACCCCGGCCGCCAGCATAGAAGTCTGACACCTTACCCCTAGACCACCAGGTCACCCATATCTCATTTATTATGTAACCAGTTGGAGCCAACATAAGAGGAGAAGTAAACCACGTTTATCTATGACGAGGTTTTTTTAATAGCCGCGTCTTTCTACCTTTTGAGTTTATTGAATATTATGATCTAATGAGAACCGACCCCCATGGTGTAGTGGTCAGTGCACGAGCCTAGGGATACCGGGTTCAAATTCCGGCTAGTACCTTCAGTATTTTTTCCTAAAGGGGAATTACCCCAAAAGTCATCAGGGTTTGGTTAGTTAGGCCCAAGTTAGGTTTAAGTATTTCCACTGGTTACACACTCTCATATTCACTATCCCCCTCATCTCATTGAGACATGGTAAGAGCCTCCACGGAAAAGATGTACGATTGGTACACTCGGGCGTCTCCTGAGCACCCATTAGTACAAGCTATTCCACTACTTGGTTACGATTGTTGTAGCCCAGTTGCGCAATATTATATTATTACTCTGGTGGGACCAATTGTAGTGGAGCTTCCCTGGGCCCAGGTCATTCGTTCCCAACCTGACAATTAACTCTATATGACAATATTACTCTTAGAGTTTAATTTTGTTCATCCCCGGGTGCAAAAGGTTTTTTATATCCCCACCCCCATTTTTCAATTGCTATTTTTTCTTTATGTGTTATAGGCCAAACTTACATTTTAGAACTTTAATGTTGGTATTTGTATTATTCTTTGTCCATTAAAATGTATGTATTATGTCTCTTTAACGAATAAACTAAACTAAGCACTGGTGGAGTGTGGATGAGGAAGGAAGTAGCTTAGAGGTAATCTACACGCTTTTACGTGGAAGCAGAGTGAGAAACCATTTAGAGGAAACCAACCTCAGTAAAACCGACCGGGATTCGAACCCCGATCTCCTCGTCATCAGTAGGTAAGTCTTAACATAAAATTTACCTCTTAGACCATCCGGCCACTGAAGCGGGCTATGCCAAGTTGTTGGGCCGAAATGCTGGGTCTTCCTCTAGTTTTGGATCAGTCTACACATTTCTGGACACCGAGGACAATTGCATACTGTATCTTAATATTATGTAGGCAGGAAGTTTACTCTTTCAAACGAAAACAAATTTTATAAGATTGTGGCAAGGGGGACCAGTTCGAAGTTTTTTTTACCAAACGAATAATTGAAACATAAGTATATGGGAATAGTGAATGACCTACATTTGCAAAGTATATTTTATAACGTTGTACGTATGTAGTCCTGTAGACTATAAGTACTTACTTAAGCTTCTGTATTCTAATTTACGATGTAAAGTGAAAAGGAAAAATGACTCCAGGAGAAAAACTTGGTATGCGTAGAAACGTCCAAGTCTGCAAACGTGTTATTATACAAATCAGTACACGTTAATCATTACCGTAAGAACGACAAACTTTCGTAGTGACTATTAGCAAAACAAGTGACTATCAGTAAAACTTTCTGTTATTTGGTAGTAGCGTGATTCCTAACTTTCAGAAATGTCCAAGCAGAATAAATACTAGTTACTTCATACAATTTGGATCGTGATTTCAATCTTAGTAAGATTCTGATTCGATTCGAAATTTCGAATCTCAATAAATATTTGATTCGGATTCGATGGACTTGGCTCAAAATTCGAATCTATAATTCATACTTACTCAACTAATTAATATAATGAGACCGGAAACCAGTTGCGTGGTAGAGTGACGAGATAACTTAGCTTGAGTTACAGTTCGTAAGGGAATGATATGGGGGACAATAATTGCTTTTGACAGTGAATATCTTTAATTATAATTTAAAAAAGTGGTGATTTTTGTTTGAATTTACACTTTTTGAGATTAATGCAATTTATTACTTTTTTTAAATAAATCTAAAATGTGTCTAAAATGTTTATCAACATTGGGTTCGGAAACTTCGTATAGTAAAATATTCGACACAGATTTGATTTTGAACATCACAATAGAAAACCTAAAATATAATTTATCGGTTCAGATAAGAACCTATTTTTAAAATAAAATATTTGAGCCAATTTTTTTAAAAGTATGGGATTCTATTAGGATTCGATTCAGTAAAATAAATTTAGCACGAGATTCAATTCGACTAAAAAAAAAGAAGTATGAGACTAGATTCAGACTCGATTTGTGTAAGTTAGTAAAGATTAGGAATTGATTCGAAATTTAAGATGATGCATTAAAGCAGGCTTAGTACTTCAAAAAATAAACCAGTTTGTTTCAAAATATACAACATATATTTACAATATTTTATCTAAATAAGTTGTGATATATAGCGTAAAAGTTAGTCATTTTTCATCGATTAGATGTGCATACATATATACATACCTAGTCACGACTTTCGGGGTAGGCAAGAAACTGTGCCTATTGCTCAAAAAAACAGCTCCGTACTTAATCCATCCTCACCGACATTATCCACACTTTCCTATCCATGCATACTTCCTTCGCTTCAACAACATCCATACTCCGAGTCATACATGCTATTTTATTCTTAAAACTCTTAATGTTTCTCTTTTTCATACATTCGTCTATAACACTTAGCCACGGCCCACCCCTTTCTTTTGATCCACACACTCTACCTTCATATATTTGCTTCCTCACGCGATCCACCCTCATCCTTTCAACATACCCAAACCTACGTAAGATAATTCTTTCACATTTACCTATCGGCTTCTATTTCAAACCGTACCCACCACACATTCATTACTACAGTAGCTCCATGGCTTCTTTGGTGCTGACTGACAGTTCACAGCTGACTTCTAACAGCCGACATTTAGGTATATGCCTAAATTTTGACTGTCAAAAGTGACAGATGCTAAACACATGTTTTTGCAGAGCATCTGTTTCGGTGTAGGGATACGTATTTTGGTCTGGTAACTTTTTAAAGCTGTCAGTCAGCACCAAAGAAGCCACGGGGATACTTTAACTGTTCATAAGGGTTTTTCCTCATACATTTCTTATATATCTCATTCCAATGGCATTTGACTTGCTCTTGAGATTCTCCTGATAAATCCACGCTTCACATCCATAAAACATACAAAATAATGTATCTAAAATATCTTGATTAAGCATATTTATTTATAAGAGATTATATCATAGTTAAAACTGCTCTATCCGCAGTCCTATAACGTAAGCCCTGATTTTTTTTTTTTAATGGAAGCCCACTTTTATCCATCAACATTGATTTAAGGTAACTTAAATTTGTCATTCCACAGAAATAAGTCTTATTTGATTTATTAATTATAAGGTTCATTTAAAAAGTTATCTAAGGCCTTCAAATTATAATACCTTGTGGTTTACTGTATGGTTTCTCTTTCAACTACTATTTAAAACCTGGCGGTCTAGGGGTAAGGTGTCAGACTTCTGTGCTGGCGGCCGGGGTTCCATCCTCAGTCCCGGCACAGATTTATCTGATTACCAAACCCTTCCTTCACCTCTGAAAAGACATCTTGTGAATTTGGGGAGTGCCAGGCCTCCACCGTGGTTTCGGATTCCACGTTAAACTGTAGGTCCTCCATTTCATCTCACAATCACCCTACCATTACACATTAGCGCAAGTGTGTATAGCCCGAACGGGTAGTAAGACGCGGTGCTAATAATAATACCATTTAAACGTTCTAAAAATGTAAATACAATAATTGTAATCTATTTTTTCCTCGCCATTGTAGCAAGATGAGTTTCCATTTTTCAAATAACGAACTTACTATGAAAATAATAATTTACCTAAATTGTTAATATTATGACAAGACACATAATTATGAGTTAATTAAGAAATAGGAAATATAGTTTGGTCAGTGATAAAGTTTACGTATATTCCATAATCAGCTTATGCCTGTGTGTTAGAGTTTTATTTAATTAAGATTAACAAACCTTGTTGGCAACTTCTATCTTTATAGTGTACCGCGTTTTATTACCAATCCGTTATATCCTCATATTTTTTATAATGGGATAGGGATGAGGAAGGTAGAACCTAGAGGAAGTGTCCAATGATTTGCGTGGATTCAAACCCTAAACTCCCCGGCCCCTCCTCACACACGACTAGACTAGTGCCTTTTGCTGATCTGTGACGTAACGGCAAGTCAAGATAGGGGTGCGCATGTTAATGTATTGACGTTTAATTTGGTGGGTTTTAAATATATAGCATTGAAACAAAACCCATACATTCTTAAGTAACTCTACAAATAGTCTCACACTGCCACAAAACTTTATTTTGCATCTTAAAGCAGTTTTGTTTTAAGAGTACTTTTTTTAAAAAAAAAGCGTATATACTCAAATTATTTTGGTCTATTCATGTGAGTGACCAGTAGAAATCCTCCATCTTGGATACATTATAAAGTATGTGGAAGAATATTGTCTATATAGAAAAGGAAACAAGAAAGAGGTAAATTTTAAATGCAAGTCAATTAAGTCCTGTCCGCGCTAGTGAGTGTGTACACCCGTCAAAAGAAGAAAGAAAGTTTCATCAGCACATAAATGAGAGGCCTCATAAGGTCAAATTCTAACTTTTTTTTCCTTTATTGCTATTTTTTACATTCGCGTCAAAGTGTGACTGGACTTAAGGTGCTTAAGTGCGTCAAGTTATGATGCAACCCGCTTTGCAAAATTGCTTTATAAATCAGCAAGCAGACAACGTCGTTAATAGTTTATTATAGAGGACGATGACCCTCGGAGGCAATTGGTCGTTTAGGACAGTTGGCGCGTAACATCCGTTCAGAGGCGACTATGTGTTCCGGAAGTGACCATTGATTCTATACTTCTACTGCCTTCACCCTTGCCTCGTTGCATTCGAGTGAAGAGCCACCAAACATCTCACAGTCTACACTCGAAACCACAAAACTTGAGAAAGTGTTTACATTCAGAATACTTTAGAACAGAAGTTCCCGACCTTGTGTCCGTCAAGGGTGTTGTGGGTGTCCGCAATGTGTAATGGTATAGTGATTGTGAGATTAAATGGATGACCTACAGTTTAACGTGGAATCCGAACCACGGTGAAGGCCTGGCATTCCCCACATTCACAAGTTGTAATTAATACACGTCTTGTCAGAGGTGAAGGAAGGATTTGGTAATCAGATAAATCTGTGCCAGGACCAAGGTTTGAACCATTTAGATTTTAAATCTAAATGTAAATATATATTCGTTATTTTAAATTTGTCTGAAATTAAGGGGAGGGGGAAGGCCATTTCTTAACGATTATTCTTAAAAATAAAAAACTTAATTATTTTCATTTAGAATATGCTGATACAAAACTTTAGAAATATATTTAAATAACACGAATTTGATGTCGATAAGGAACGTGATTTAAGGGCAGTATTATCGACGTTAAAGGTGGGGATTTAGGAGATTGTCTGAATTAAGGTTCATATTTTTGTAGCCAACAAAGTTTTTTTTAAACTAAATAAAATATTTATCCAGTAAGAACATAGTTTTATTTTCTACACATTTTAATAATCTAAACTGTTCTGAATGTTTGAAAAGGGTGTTCTAGATTTTGATGAGAACTATTTATATTTATTTAAAAAGTTTCTAATCAATGCTCCAGTTCATGACAGATATCCGACCACTGTTGATTTTACAATGTGTAGGAAACTAAATGTTTCTACTGAAGAAGTCGACCTCTGTGGTCTTGGGGTAAAGTGCTCACTTCAAGACCCGATGATCTTGGGTTCAAACACAGTCGGTATCGACGGATCTTTCTTGACCGATAAAAATATGTAGCATAACTTCCTTTGGAGGGGAAGTAAAGCCATTGGTCTCAAGGTCGATTGTGAGATGTAAAATAAACCTTGAGGGTATGTGAAAATACCTTGCCCGGTAAAATTGGTAGCCGGTTTCACTCTCGCTCATAGAAATTCTCGGGTCCTGATATAATCATACTGTTCAGAAAGTGCACGTTAAATACCTCAAATAAATAATCAAACAATGTACTGTAAATATTTAATTTATTTTTGCTAAATCAAATTGTTTGCTATATTATTACTATTATTATTATTATCACCGCGTCTTACTACCCGTCCGGGTTATACGCACTTACGCTAATGTGTAATGGTAGGGTGATGTGAGATGAAATGGAGGACCTACAGTTTAACGTGGAATCCGAACCACGGTGGAGGCCTGGCATTCCCCACATTCACAAGATGTCTTGTCAGAGGTGAAGGAAGGGTTTGGTGATCAGATAAATTTATGCCGGGACCGGGGATTGAACCCTGGCCACCAGCATAGAAGTCTGACACCTTATCTCTAGACCACCAGGTCACCTAGAGATGAAGAAGGATGGATTTAAATGAAGATCACCCGCATTGACGTGGAGGGAGAGTGGATAGGCATTTTTGTAAAAACCTCACTTAGTACAACCGACCGGGATTCAATCCCCGATCACCCTGTAATCGACAGTCTAGACTAATAACACTAGAGTGATACCTTAGACTATGCGGCCACCGGAGCCGGTCCAGTCATATTAATTACAATAATGTAAGCCAGTTGAAAATTAAAAGGACTCTTTTATGAAGCCGTTATTTAAAGATGATCTAATGTTCCTTGTTTTGAGAAGGGCCCTTCCCCTGCGGCGTGTTGGTTAACGTCACTTAACAGGTAACACTTTATTTACAGGGGGGAAAGGGGCCCGGAGGGAGGGAGGGGGAGATATTGGGAGTATTAGCCTTTTAAAAATGTTTGTTTTCGCAAGCTGTCCTGAATCACTCGCTCATTTCTTCTGCCTGTATTAGGAAGTCTCGCTTCGTATTTATTATGATTTTTTTTTTTACACATTAAAGAAACAAGTGAGCGCGGGTTGGCGAGCATCTCTTGAACAGATGGCCTTACGCCCGTATTTATCCTGGGTTCATGCCTGGCCGCGCGCAAAGAGTAAACACGGTACTTACATACTGCAGACACGTCAAAGCATCATATCTTTTTTTTTTCATACCTTCTCTTGACTCCTCGGCGAGAAGAAATATTGTGATAGTCAAAAAAATATAAAATTTGCGATTTTGATGAATGTCAACGTTACATGACCTTCTGAGCCAGGAAAAAGAAGATTTCGCGATTATGTCTGTTTATCTGTGTATTTATTTGTGTATGAATATATATATATATATCTGAGTATGGATGTATATTTATTTATCTATGTATGGATATATACATATATATCTATACACAGATAAACAGACATAATCGCGAAATCATACATATCGCCTTAACACCAAAACCATTTCACCAATCGTGCAAAAAACTTGGTATATAGGGTCTTTATAAGGTTCTCCAGAGACGTTTTGTGAATTAGATATCTAACGATAAAAAATTAACTAAGGGTAGTATACTTTGTGGCAATAAGAAAAAGTTATTCTCCCAAAATTGGTCTAGAAGATTTTCTACTAAAAATTCGTATTCATACACTGTTTAATATTACAAACAAAATGGCACGCCTAATTTTTTGGAGGAATGGACTTAAGACTCTTAGAGGGTAGATATCTACCACTTTGATCCTATCTCCACAATTCTTTGAGATACTAAATAACATATCAGTTGAAAGATTATAAAAAATAAACTTTATTTAAAATGTATTTTTATAAAAACAATAGTATTTGAGAAATAAATTATTTTTATTATTATTATTATTATTAGCATCACGTCTTTACTACCCGTTTGGGTTATACGCACTTACGCTAATGTGTAATGGTAGGGTGATTGTGAGATGAAATGGAGGACCTATAGTTTAACTTGGGATCCAAACCACGGTGGAGGCCTGGAATTCCACACATTCACAAGTTGTGATTATTGCACGTCTTGTCAGAGGTGAAGGAAGGGTTTGGCAATCAGATAAATCTGTGTCGGGAACTAGGTTTGAACACTGGACCCCCAGCACAGAGGTCCAACACCTTACCCCTAGACCACCAGGTCACCTTGAGAAATAAAGATATATATATATATATTCTTTAAAGGAGGTCTGGTATAAACGAAGTTTATCGTCAATGCCCTTTGGTGGACCGTAATGTTCTTTTCTTATTGTTTCTGTAACCGTGTATATGTATTATTTAATTTACACTCTTTGGTAGAATGTGATGTTATTTTTCCCATTATGTTAATATAACAATTTCATTTTACATAGTTTACTAGTTTCAAGTAACTATATCCATTTTCAGCTAAGGGACCGAGAATTTATGCACCATTCACCGTACCATTCATTTTTATGAGTACTCAAATGTCTCATTTGGGCGGGGGGGGGG
>CABEEJ010000091.1:48114-89668 GCA_901482245.1 Timema douglasi | reverse complement strand
GTGACCTGGCGGTCTAGGGGTAAGGTGTCAGACTTCTGTGCTGGCGGCCGGGGTTCAATCCTTGGTCCCGGCAAAGATTTATCTGATTACCAAACCCTTCCTTCACCTCTGACAAGACATCTTGTGAATGTGGGGAATGCCAGGCCTCCACCGTGGTTCGGATTCCAAGTTAAACTGTAGGTCGTCCATTTCATCTCACAATCACCCTAACTTTACACATTAGCGTAAGTGCGTGTAATCCGAACGGGTAGTAAGACGTGATGCTAATAATAATAGTTATCTTGAGCTAGTTTTACCTAGATCACCATATTATAACCTATTCTTATCTTGAGCTAATTTTACCAGTTCAACCCATTTCACCCAATCGCTTTCCAGTCCATGTTGATGTTATCCTCATATCTTCGTCCAATTCTACCCAACGATCTCTTACCAATGAATTTACCAGTCGTTTCACTCCTTTTATTTAAAGTGTTCAACGTGTACTTTTGTAACCTACTGATATCATCAAACGACTTATAAACTAACTCAAATCCAGAACAGACACAACACCCAACCCCCAGCCGTCAATTCATTACCGTGAAAGTGGAAAACCACATCTCACTAATGATACATTTTTGGTCCACGTGAAGAATCGAACCCGGGACCCTTTGCTCAGTAGAAAAACACGCTATCGTCTGAGCTAAGATGTCGGGCCTTTTGTTAGTCATTTGTATCCATACTAATATATATAAAGTAATTCATACAAACATATTTAAGTATTAGTCCGTAAGGTTATTCAAACACAATAAATCAAACCAGTATTTGATGAAAAGATAGGCCTACTCTGTATGAATAAAGTGCATTTATTTGTGACCTTGGTCTCACTAAAATGTTTGTTAAAACAAGTTTAATTTGGTAAGTTAATGGAAGAGTACATTTGGATTCAATTCTTCTTAAAGGTAAATTTTACTGATTAAATTATTATTATTATTATTATCACCGCGTCTTACTACTCGTTCGGGTTGTACGCACTTACGCTAATGTGTAATGGTAGGGTGATTGTGAGATGAAATGGAGGACCTACATTTTAACGTGGAATCCGAACCACGGGGGAGGCCTGGCATTCCACTTAAATTAGTTGACTAAGACAAGTTGAAAACGGAATATATTATTTTTATTCCTTGTCTTTGAATACTAGAAATATCAAAATCTTGCTAAGTTTTTTAAGTGTTCGTTTAGTTTTGAGGGTTACTCTTAGGTGGCTCAACCTATTTTGGTTCAAGTATTAAATTTATAACCCATAGTGGTAGTCACGTGAGTTAAGGTGTCAGTTTTGCAATAGACTGTATTTCCGTTAACAGAAAAGTCGATGTTCAAATCTTACTTACTCTGGTGAAATGGAGGAGTTTTTTAGTTTTCTTTAAACCTCTCCGAAAATGCGGGTACACATTATCTTTCATCCCTACCCCATTATTGTATTAAAATGTGGTTAATACGGGTGGGTAGTGTGATCCAATGGAAACAATAATTTAAAACAATAGAAACCTTCTTAAAAAACACATTTTTTGTGATAGAAAAATATATTTTCATCGCAACTCCCCATAGTTAAGTGGTCGACCACAGAGTTATGAGAATAAAGTTCAATTATTCTGGATTGCTTAAGGTACTTTTTATTTGTATAAGGATTTGTTTTGAAAACTAATAAGTAAAGAAATATATAAGAGCTAAGGCTGAGTGTATGGTGCTAGACATACTTTTTTTTTTTCTAAGTGAGATTGGTCTTGTAAGTATTTAGTTGGCTTAAACTGTGCGTTTAGAAAGTTAACTTTAAATATTCCAATCAAAAGAAGCATCGGTATTGCGCCTTAGCTTATTCCCCCTGTCCCCCTCCTCTCCCGGCGAATGATACTTTAATTATAGACCGTCAAGGTGAAATTTGTTTGTGTCTACTTACCAGTAGCCGCGTATAACCTTGTACAGGAGTCTACGTCCAAATAAACAATTGAAGGTGGTTTGTACAAACTGTGATCCATTTCTAGGGGTGCCCAAGCATATTCTCAATTATTATTTTTAACGACGCGTCTTACTACCTGTTCAGTTTACACGCTAATGGTTTTAAGGATTAGGAATGTTATATTTAGAGGATGTGTGTCCACATTTACGTAGAGTGAGAGTGAAAAAAAACATTTTGGAAAAAACCACCTTTATTACACCCGACCGAGATTCGAACCTTAATCTCCTCATCATCGACTGTCTAGTCTACTACTGCGAGAGTAGCGCGTTAGACCATGTGGCCACCGAAGCGGCAAAATTAAATAAACTTTGGCTTACTCTCGATCTGCGTTCGGGCTATCCGCATTTTTACACTAATAAAATAGAGATTAAAGATGTAGAATCTAGAAGAAGAGTGCACAAACATTCTTGGAGGTTGCTTAAGAACCTCTTTATTAAAAACCATCCTAATTGAACCAGCCCTTGCTTCGAACCTCTACTTCCCCATCACCAGGAAAACAGACAATAGGAGACTAATGCCTTAGTCCATTTGCCCACCATTTCCTGTAAATTAAAACTAAATGTGTAATATTGTAACATGTGACTTCATGTTAATTATTTCATTTTAAGACAACATTTTAGATTGTTTTCATTTTTATAATTACAGCCTAAACTTTTGGACAATATGAGCTACAAAATTAATAAAATATTATAACTCTAATGTAGAGTGACCATTTACCGATCTTTACTTCACTATTCACGGGGAAAGATTAAAATTAGTTCAAAACTTCTAAAATGAATTACATTTATCCGTCTGTGCCCATCTTACTCTGCAGATTTTATGTATTTATAAGTATATCACCAAGGATATTAAAAAAATAACAGGGAAAGGTAGTTGTTAGAGCTTGGAGAGAGGATGGGAAAACTATGGTGATAATTCACACATGGAAAACCATCCCCAATGCACGTGGCTAAGACGAGGACCTTGACCTCTTCTTCACAGTAGATACAATCTATCGTGAGCCTGACGTCTTAGACCAGTGGTTTTCAATCTGTGTTACGGATACCCCCGGGCATACAAGAAAATAATTAAGTAATAGTTTCCATTTCTTTTAAACTGTAAGTTTACATTATTTGAACCTAATAAATTTAAAAAGAACTTTAAATAGGACCTTAGAGTCCTCGAACCATCTGATCCTCAGGGATATTCAAGATTCAAGGATTCGAGACTCAAATTTTGTTTCTCAAATTTTGAATTTTGGTTTATTTTATAGTTTTTAACAAGCCTTATTGATTGTTCAGACTAATTGCAGTAATAGTAAAAACTTAACAAACATATCCCAGATTGTTAGTGCAACACTTAACAGTATGTATGAATTTTTTTTGCTATAATCCATTAATGGATTATAGCAAAAGTAGGCTGGATCCCATTTAGTTATTAGTTTTATTTTCTATAATTCCATTATATTCATATTTACTCTTTTGTTAGTAATTTTTTTCCAAGACTCGGATTTAAATTTGAGCTTAGGGACTTGTAGGTAAAACAAAGATTCGTATTCAAGATTCGAGTTGGTAAATAAACTAGATTCAGCCCTAATATAAAAACGTAGCTCTTTGAAACGAACCAAATATAATAACTAGTTTTAATTGGTAATATATTGTTTGTAATTAATTTTTTTTTCTGTGTGTTTATGCATAAGTATAAAATAAGGTTTACTTAAGTGACATGTGAAGTTTTTGCTTGACTAAAATATGTTAATTGGTTTTTGTACCTGGTCATGCAAAATATATTGTGTTTTAGTCAAAATAACACACTTTAACTTCTAAATTAGGATATTAGTTTTTAAAAAAATTCTTCCCGTATGACTTGGGAGAGAGTTTTTTTTGATAAATTAAACCCTCGAAGTACTTAGCATAATTGTTTACAAGTACGCCCCCTTAAAAAGGTTCAAATCAACTGTTTATATATTGAAAATGGTATTAATATCTATAGACACTTAAACATGCTTACCATGTTTTCTAAGATTCAGATTTAATATTCGGGATTCGTCGGTAAAATAAAACTTTGTATTCATAAAATTGTGTATTTGACACAACAATACTTTAAACCCAAATAATAATAATAATATATTGAATAATAAAATATGTTCGTATAGGTATCAACAAACTGTGTTTTGACTATACTTCACGCAAAACGCGTTGTTTTTTTTCCTACTCGTTTGTGTTGGCAGAAGTGTTATGATACGCATGCAGTAAGCGTGGCCTTTCCAGACATTCGACTCGGGGGGAGGGGGGGGGGTCACCCTAATTACAACCTGTCGTCAATATTTAGTTAGATTTATTCGTCCATGGGCTCAATTTTTTTTCACAATATCTTACTAACCATTCGGGTTATACGCCTATGTACTAATTATGTTAATAGTTTTAGGGATCAAGAAGGTTATATTCAAAGAATGTGTACCCGCATTTGCGTGGCGAGAGAGAGATACCAGATTGAAAAAAAATCTAAGTACATCCAACCAATATTTGAACTTTGATCTCCCTGTCATCGGTAGTCTAATCTACTGCGAGAGTAGTGCGTTAGACCATGCGGGTACCGAAGCCGGTTGCTCAGTGTTGTTTTGTTTATAATAGTTTTGTCATCTTGTCTTGATCCCCCCTCTCCCTCTTCTTTATCAACAAGTTTTTTTATTTCGGGTTGTTTCACTTCCTAGTTCATAATCTCGTCAACAGCAGACACCATGTGCAACATCACATGCGCTCTCGCTATCAAAACAATTTTGCATACGAGATAAGTTTTGGATTGACGCCGCGTCAGTGTTTATTTGTTTGTTCGGTTGCGGTACTTAGTAGTACTTCCTAAACACATAGGTTATATTATCACACGACTTACAAACTATGATAATCTAGGTCATCAATATGACTAAAACCCACTTCAGTGGCCGTATGGTCTGAGGCGTCAATCTCGTATGAGACAGAGCTACCGTTGACAGGGGGATCAAAGTCCGAATCCCGGTCGGATGCACTGAGGCTGGTTTTTTCTTAAATGGTTTCCCACACTCCTTCCACGCAAATGCGGGCAGAATACCTCTCTAAAATGCTTCCTTCCTCAACCCTATGTTATTAGAGTAATTATTGTCATAATAAATGTGTATATGAACCGAACGTTTTTATTTTGTAAGCAGATGCGCATTAACACAATTGAATCCCATTTGTATAACGTCATAAAACACCCTAGTTTCAGCTGGTTCACCATCTTAATTTGTGAAGAGAACGAAGCCTTTTTGAAGCTTTCTTTATGTAATGGCATAAAATACGGTATAAGATCATTTTGTTACAGTTAGAAAAATATTGGTTAAAAATTAAGATTTGGGCAACCAATAAACCTGCCTGATTGGTGATTGAGAGTTCTTCAGATAATATTAAATTCACTTTGAGAGATTTTGGGTTCGAATCCTGGTCGGTCCAAATGAGGTACGTATGATTCGGAATTAATTGTTGCAGTGGTATTTGGCCCTAATAGCCCTCTTACATTGAAGAGCATTTAAAGTAAAAATCATAATATTTCAACCACACGTTTGGGCACGTGGATAAATGTGTCAGTCTCCTAATTTGGTTTTCTGATGGTGTTTGACCAAATCTAATGATTATTTTAATATAAATAGCCTTCTTTCTGAACGCAAATGCGGGTACACTTTCTTTAACATTCCATCTTTATCATCCTTACCCTCTTAGTGTAAATACACGTATATTTCTTACGGGTAGTTAGACAAAAGGCACGTAAAAATAAATATATCTAATAATTAACTATGGTAAGTACCACAAAAACTTCTCTCCCATAAAAAAAGATAAGAGCGCTAAAAAGTGTGCGTGAATATTTTACCCACCCCTGAGGTGCGTCACGACGCGTATTGTTGTACCGGGTTAGATTGGTCGGCGAGCTCAGACAGACGCTCAACAGACGCCAGTACGGAGAGACGCTGACCAGCAGGCCGACGGGGAAAGGTCGTCCAGCGTCCTGCTTGTTTGACGCAGACCTCCTGAAATACGTTAGCTCAGGTCCAGCCGACGAAATAAAATATTTTTTTTTCTCATAAGGCCAAAGTCGCACTTAATTTTCCATGTGTGAATTTTAATTTTTCAAAAATGAGTAATCAGTAAACTACCCTGAAATAGTTTTTCTTAATGCGTTCAGTTTTATTTATATTATAAAACACTTTCCTTATGTAATTTGAACCAACTCGTAAATTCTATTTTCGGAAAACCTCAAACGTTCCAAATTAATTCAATATTAATTAACATTCTCATATGCCATGTATGATTGCCAAACCCTTCCTTCACCTCTGACAAGACGTGTATTAATCACAACTTGTGAATGTGAGGATTGCCAGGTCTCCACCGTGGTTCGGATTTCACGTTAAACTGTAGGTCCTCCATTTCATTTCACAAACACCCTACTATTACACATTAGCGTAAGTGGGTACAACCCGAACGGGTAGTAAGGCGTGGTGCTAATAATACTAATCATAGTCATAATCATAATAATAATATATGTTATGTAAAACACTTTCCAGGTACCTATTTTAAACAAAATGTGTTGACTCCATTATAGCTTTCAAAAATCAATCATTAATAAACTGTCTTTTATTGTAGAGCTAAAATAAAAATCACGATTTGACGTTGAAATGTGCCCATATAACATATAAATAATATCAATTTTATATTAGACCCATCAAAACCGTTTCGGCGCTAGCCACAGAGACATAATTAGGGTCTATGACCCACCTTTTTGAGTTTGGGAATAACTAAAACTTCCAAGATACATTAAATCTCGAGGCCAAACATTTTCAAGATTACAATATGCGCGTTGGTACGATTGTCATTGCATCATTGGCCACATAAAGCAATCCCGAGTCGAAGGTGGCTGCGTTATCTGATATTTCACGATATTATTTGATCTCTCAAATATAGATGGCGATTTCCGCACATCCATCACAGACTCTGCCATAAAATATGAGTAAAGAATTACCTTTGGCACGGGACCATTTCTAGATAGAGCATTGGCGTACTGATCCAAAGGTCCTAAGCTCGATTCCCATGTCCAGGATTCATTTTTCAATTTAAAGAAAATAATATTATTGTTCATGGGTAAGTTCAATTAAGGATTACTAACGCTTTATTCCAAGGGCACAGACAAATAATATACCCAGACACCAAACCTCAAGGTTAAAATGTCAGCACTCCTTTTGGCAGCTTAAGTATTTCAACACTATGATCGCTGCGGTTAGTCCTATCATCACCCAGCAGTGACACTAGCGAATCCCAGTGTTGAAGGACTCGAGCTGGAAAAAGGAGCGCAGCGAAACGCCCGTAAGTTTGAGAGTCTGTTTCTTATTTGTCTGTGTCCAAGAGTTAAGTGTGAAGAGGACAGCCTGGAAAATCACAGTGCCAGATATCCTAGACTCAAACCTTCCAGTCAAAGACACTTTTAGTCCTTACGATTCACATTTGACAGCATCAATTCTGACACTGTGACGTAAAGTTTATCATAAGCTTCTTGTCTTAGCTAAACATTTAATTACACTAATAGTGTATTATTGAGATGAAACGCACCTTCGTTTGCGTAGATGGCGAGTGTGAAAACCTTAAAAAAAAACAGTGGACCGGGATTATAACGTCAACCTCTCCCCGCTATAAGCAAACAAGATTAAATGATCTTGATACTTATTCCGCGTGACCACCGAAGCAGGTATCGATTTCTTAATCTAAGCGGCAGGGATGAGGCAGATAATCTTAATAAAATGTTGAAACGCATTGAATTGTAAAGGAGGATGAGAAAAATCAATATTGATAGCCCACACACCTCCCAGTGCACCCGGTCAAGATTCGAACCTGGACTAACCCGTTTACGTCACCAAACTGACGCTTTTAATCCTGTGACCATCTGTACAACTTTGCATTTAGAACGTGTATGAAAAATATTCGTTCGGTAATAAAAATACAGCATATTTTTTTTTAGAAGTGCATCGTAAGTCGATGTTAACTGGCCCCTTGGTATAGTGGTCAGTCCACCTGGCGACCATAATAGGGGTACTGGTCTCGATTACTGGCTGGTACCATGGTTATTTTCCTCGAAAGAGGAACCGCCCAAACGGTCACCGGGGTTTGGTTAGTTAGGCTTAAGTTAGGTTTAAATGTTTCTACTGATTCCACACCCTCATACTCACTATCACCATCACCTCATCTCGTCAGCACATGGAAAGAGCCTCAACGGAAAGGATGCACGATTAGCGCAGTCGGTCGTTCCCTGGGAAACGATGCATTAGTACTGGCGAAACTTTCCGCAAACTGAGCTACAAGTGACGTATAAATTAATAAAGTAAATGTTTAGGTGTTGTTTTCTCTTCGATTCTTTTGAATGGTGACAGTACCATTTATCAGATTCATATATTTTCATTTGAAAAGTCTTCCCCCATAATATCCCCAGGGTATAAGCGCCATCTTTGACACGCAGCATCCCATTCACCTGTCACGAATTAACCATTGCGACCTCATGTGACATCGTAAAAAAAAATATAAAAACAATACAGCAAGATTTTTTTACCCCTAGAGATGTTTTATTATGTTTATAGCTCAACGAGAAGGGTGTTTCCCGTATTTTTTGGGATGGCGGCCTCTTAACAAGGTTTACCTCCTTACATCACCCCTCACCCTTCCCCCTCTCTTTCCTTCTCTCCTAAATACTACACAAAACACAGCTGACTAGTAAACTGCTCACGAAAATTTGTCAAAAGTCTTCAAAGGGGATGACATTTGACAGAGGTGTGTTGTGTTTTTTACGATATGTTGGTGACTTTATGGCACGCAGTTATTTTTTTTATTTAAATTTGGTTTTGAGAATTGAACGCACATATTCTAACTCACAGATGTTTCATCTCTAATGGTGGGGGTAGGGGTTTTTACTGGGAATTAGAAGCCCCCATTTCCCCCTCCTACCCCACATACCCCCAATGTTAACTATATAAATTCATAGAACTAAAACGTACCTTCTCAATATATAAAATAATATATTTTATTTAGTTTTAAAATTATTCTATTAGATATTAATTATTATAATAGACCTATATGTTCCATACAACTGGTCAACCGACTCCCACCCCCGCTTCTTAAGCTACACCACATATTTATTTCTAGATACAGATATACTTTTATGTGTCCATACGCCAAGCTATATAATCTGCAAGCCAATTTGTTGAGCACCCCTCTATCTGTCAGTTTTAGCAGTTAAAATATACATATTAAAAAATAAGTTTGTTTAAATTATATTTCTTTTAAGCTATTTTTACATTATTGAAGTACAAAATTATGAAAATAACTTTTTTATAGTTTTTTTTGTAGTATCGGCATCTATATTTCGTTTTAAATGATTTATAAACACAATCTTCCAAAGGTCATATCCTACTTTCTGAAAGATAGGGCACATGACATATGACTCGAGATTTATCCACGTCTTACATGGCCTACCACTTCCTTTTAACACACACACTCTACCTTCATATATTTACTTTGTCACTTGATCGACACTTTTCCTCCCAACAAGTCCAAATCAAAGTAAAATACTTCTTTCCCCTTGACCTTCCAGACGGCACTCCTTCAGCAGTTATTCATTACTTACTCTGTCCATAAGAGTTGTTCATCATAAATTTCTCACATATCTCTTTCCAACCACAGTCAGCTTGCTCTTGTGTTTCTCCTGACGAACCCACGCTTCACATCCATAAAACAATGTTGGCGTTAACACAATGTTATATACTGCCATCTTTGGCTCTTTCGATATTACTTCACTCTTTGCAATATTCCACACACATCCAATTACACTCCGAGATGCATTCTCCCGTCTGTCGATTTCACTATCTATCCTTTTATTCGTACAGAAGGTGACCTGGTGGTCTAGGGGTAAGGTGTCAGACTTTTATGCTGGCGGCCGGTCCCGGTCCCGGCACAGATTTATCTGATTGCCAAACCCTTCCTTCACCTCTGACAAGACGTGTATTAATCACAACTTGTGAATGTGAGGAATGCCAGGCCTCCACCGTGGTTCGGATCCCACGTTAAACTGTAGGTCCTCCATTTTATCTCACAATCACCCTACCATTACACATTAGCGTAAGTGCATATAACCCGAACGGGTAGTAAGACGCGGTGATAATAATAATAATAATAATAATAATATTTTTACAGAAAATTCTGCCCAGATACACAAAATTATTCATTTGTTCTAACAGTTTTCCATTTATACTAAACTGAAAATAATTTTCTGATCCGTCCTTTTCAAAAACTTATCACCTTAGTTTTGGAGACATTTCTACGAAGATTCATTCTGCCTGTTGCCACATTTAAACGATTTAATGCATTTTGCAAGTCACTTTCACTCTTAGCCATTAATACGGCATTATTATTATTATTTTATCATTAGGTATTCTGTCTTTCGGCAGGTCTGTTACATGGTCCAAATTGAGTCCTCCAGGATATCCTGTCAGCAGCTGATTTTGGTTGGTAGAACAGTAAATAAAATTCAAACATATTTATTTTCGGCAAACATTGATAACATTTTATTTTAATATGTGTGTTATTCTATAGGTATTTATATAATATATCAATTGTGACAGCTGTAGATCACATTTATTGAAGTATAAATATATTATTATTATTAGCACCGCGTCTTACTACCCGTTCGGGTTATACGCACTTACGCTAATGTGTAATAGTAGGGTGATTGTGAGATGAAATGGACGACCTACAGTTTAACTTGGAATCCGAACCACGGTGGAGGCCTGTCATTCCCCACATTCACAAGATATCTTGTCAGAGGTGAAGGAAGGGTTTGGTAATCAGATAAATCTGTGCCGGGACCGAGGATTGAACCCCGGCCGCCAGCACAGAAGTCTGTCACCTTACCCCTAGACCACCAGGTCACTCAATAAATATATAAAAATAGTTTTAGTAACTTTAGTAACTCCTGTACTGTCCTGTTCCTATCAAGATTATACCATAGAAATATAGAGAAAAAACATATATTAGTACGTTCATATGTGTACATGAAGAAAAATCTAAAAAGTTATAGTGGTCATCAATGACATTTTCCCGACCTGGTAGAATAGTCCCCAAACCAGCCCTGCGTGTGTACTAACTAACAGTTCATAGTTTCAAAACCAAACCAGTGTTTGGTTAATTATGCCTGTCTTTCCACAAAACTGGAGGCTTCAAGATGAAAGACGAAACTTTTTAACTGTTGTAATTTTGATATGGCCAATCTTTAAGAAAAATTCTCCCAAGTTTGAATTTGAAAATTTAGGTTACAAGATGGCATGCACCGCTTTCTAATGGCTGCTTTAAAAATCTATGTATAATGTTTATAGGAATATATATATATATATATTTATATATTGTATATGTATGTGTATGCGTGCCTGGGTGACATCATCTGTAGCCCAGTTTTGTGGAAAGATAGGCCTAATTAACCAAGCCCTGGTGACTGATGGGATAATTCCTCTTTCAGGAAAATTACCCATGGTACCAGCCAGGAATTCAACCCATGATTCGCAGCCGAGTTCTCTGACCACTATATCGTGGGGTCGGTTTTGAGGATTTATGAGTCTGTTAATTTAGAGACTGAAACTATAAATATATTATTTTAATTCAAGATTGTTGACTAAAAGGAATTATTCTCTGTATATACAAATATACTAGGGTGTATCTCATTTCAAAATTATGGTTTCAGGAAGGCGGACCAAAAAATGTCAGCTTATCCCAATTTTTATGAATTTTTTTTGTATGCTGGTCTTAGAGGTAATTAATTACGATAATTAAGTTTTCTTTTAGAATCACGATCTAGAATATTCAGTCTATGTACTGTAATTAAAGTGGGTAGTCAGCGAATGCGAGTTAAAAGTTAATATTTTGACAGTTTTTTTATGACAACTTTTTTCAGTAGACACGCTTAATTAAATTCTCTTTTTATAGTAATATCAACAGTTATTTGTTAATGTTCATGAACATCGCGAAACGAAACTTTTTCTTTTTTCAATATGCTCATAGCATATGTTTATTATGACGTATATTTAAGAACTGTATTTCCTGAAGCAATATTTTATTTGTTTTCTTACAAAAAGGCAGAAATACTTACCTTAACTCACGTCAACTTCAACCCCACCTTGAGCTAGCGTAAGCTTCTTATAGCCTGAATGGATTCAGAGCTTCGAAAGCGCACAAGAGGGAGAAAGCGCACGAATACATGTATTAAAAGCACTTAGGGGAGGAAAAAACTCCATAACTTGGCAACACGGCAAACATGTATTGTAAACAATTCCCTCACTACTTAAAATAATTAAGATAACATAATAAAACTACATGGTTAGGTTAGGTTAGGTTACGTTATGTTGATAACGGGATAATTCATAAAACTTATGATACTTGTAATTTCTGAATAATATACTGAATGTATATGTACAGGATGTTCAAAAACTCAATGCCCGAACTGCACACATAGTTTTTTTTAAATCAAAATTAATACAAAAACCCTATTCAATTACATCCGGTAAACTATGCTAATACCATTTAAAAAATTTCAAGGTTTCAGCGTACAGCACCGGAAGAGCAAAGCTGTTCAAGCATGCGTGTAAAAATGGTTGCATGGAAGTTAGACGCGTGGGACTGCACATGTAATAATGGCAAGCACTTTCTGTGATGTAGAACCGTTACAGATGAACCTTAGAACGTATTCGTAGTTCTAGATGGACTGGTGTGTTGTTTACTATTAATTGTGGCATGTTCTGCTGTCGTGCTCCAAGATGTCGAGGTGTGCAGTGCCTCACGCCTAACTCCTATGCAACCTGTTGTACATGCATGATTGCAGGGCATTGCTCTCCCAGCGCTGTATGCCAAAACTGTGAACACAATTCAATGGTATTAGCATAGTTTTCCGGATGTAAGTGTACAGGAATTCTGTATTATTTTTGGTTCATAGCTTGGCTTATGAGCTTCCAAACATTCTGTATCTATTGAGGTGTTGTCATATGTGGCTAAGCGACTACAAACAATGGAACTATTTTGATGCACCTACCTTGTGCGCTTCTGTTATACCCCAAAGCAGGTATACAAATTCGGCCTGTGCAATTTCAGTACGTAGCCCCCGAAGGGATACTAAAATGTGCAGAAAAAACCCAAATAAACTAACACTAGGGAGTATTAAAAAAATGTATTGGGGAAAATTTCTTCCGGGAAAAGTGCGCCTTCCCAGAAAAAAAGGGGGAAAATGAACTCTCCTATCAATCATCACAACATTAGGTGAAAAAGTGCACCCCGCACACTGTTTTACACATTTACAAAACAAGTACTCCCAAGGACCTAAGGACCTAACAAAGTGTTTGAAGAGTCAAGCCTAGATTCAAAAAATTGAGTAAAAGGTCGTCAATAATTAGTTTGGTAACTTCAATTTATACGTTCACATCGAATGCTTAAAGATACACACTAATCTTTATTTAATTTAAAAACCTAACCTAACCTAACCTAAACAACAGGCAAAGAGACAGGTGCGATGAATTGATGTAGAGTACTTTGACTTCCTCAAGACCTCATCATGTGCGATGAGTAGAATTGAAATACCCACCCTCCTAAACAACAGGATGCGATGAACCGATCTACGCCGGTGAAAATGTTAAGGTCGTGAGGAAAGTTAGAAAAGTGCGCCCACAATACCTTGTTTTTATTATTATTATTAGCACCGCGTCTTACTACCCGTTCGGGTTATACGCACTTACGCTAATGTGTAATGGTAGGGTGATTGTGAGATGAAATGAAGGACCTACAGTTTAACGTGGAATCCGAACCACGGTGGAGGCCTGGCATTCCACACATTCACAAGATGTCTTGTCAGAGGTGAAGGAAGGGTTTGGTAATCAGATAAATATTTGCCGGGACCGAGGATTGAACCCCGGCCACCAGCTTAGAAGTCTGACACCTTACCCCTAGACCGCCAGGTCACCAATACCTTGTTAAAATTATTTAGGTGAGACAGACAAGGTCGTGGGGGTGCTTATTAGTGTGATGATTCATGGGAGGGCGGAGTTTTCCTCTTTTTCTGGGAAGGCGCAGTTTTCCCGGGCTTAATTTTCCTGACACAATAAAACACACATGCTTTGTTGATTTAAACTGTATTTTTTTTCACAAGCTAATAAAAAATTGATGAAAATTAAACTACCCTTTCGTTATGAATAGGTCTGACTTATTTATATCCTCTGTAAATCATGATCCCCTTTCTAGCCATAAGAAAGCTTGGGGTGTTATTAGTGTGACGTACGGCTGCCTTTAAGAAGGGCCTTTGTTGTTCTTAACTGATCGTAAATCATAAAAACATATCGCTTAAAAATAGATTACGTTATTTGTGGATCATATTCTTCTCCTGGTTTTTGTTTGTGATGCTTATTAGAACATTTGAAGCGAAGGGGTGTTGGGGAGATGAGATGAGGGTAATATATACTGTTTGGAAAATGTATTTAAAAAAATAGTAATGTTGCCACACGGAAGTTAACAAAATTTATACCGGATGCAGACATATTTTTATTTCAAGTATTATATTTCATCTATACCATATTTACTTCCCTTCTTTATGCTCGTTATATGTTTATGAACCGATTTCCACGCGTGTTTCATATCACCGATGGCTATATGTGGGGTGGGTAGGGAAGTAATGTTTTGGGGAAATTATTTAAATAGCTCCATTTACCTTTCGTTTGTCAAATTTCCAACCAAACAACCAACATATATTCAAAACGGGTAGGCATTGAAAATATATTAATGATTAAAAACGTTATTCACATTTTAAATAAAATAAGTTATATTTTTGGTCGCGTAATTAAAGTAGATTATATATTTTATTTATATGTTATCTAGTGATTATTAAACTTTATAAAAAGTGAACTATCAGTTTCGGTGGATAATACAGATGATGAAAAATTTGTTACTTAAACAACTCCATAAATTTGGGATATCTTTTGTGTTACAAATCTAAACATGGTAATATTTATGTTAGTATTTTATGTATTTATAATTAATAATTTTATGTTTGAACATGACATATTTTATTAATGTATAATTTATTTAGAGGATTCAATGTATATCATAAGGGCCTGTCTTACCTTAACTTAGGTGGGTAATACAGGTCGAACCAGGCCTCGCAACATGATTTAATTTTCAATTTTCTACCTTTAAAAAATTGTGGGATTGAGAACGGTCAAGCCGCTTTAACATAAAATAACAGAACAGACTTGAATTTTTTTTTATCAAACTGACTCCAATTTTTATGTTTACTTCTGAAGAATGTTGAGCACCGCACTCCGATAGGTAAATGTAAATTAAACTTATAGCTACCAGCCAAGAATATTTTTACCATACAGTTAGATTTTTAAAGGAGTGAAATGAAACGCAATAACAATATTTCCTGAGTCCAAACCATTCTTGCTTACATTCTAAAAACCCGCCTCGGTGGCGTAGTTGGCTAACGCGCTAGTCGTGTTGAGCTCGACCACCGAGGACGGGGAGATCGAGGTTCGAATCTTGGTCGGGTGAACTGGGGGTGGTTTTTCCTAAATGGTTTTCCACTCTCCCTCCACGCAAATGCGAGTTCACTTCCTCTAATTCAACCTTCCCAATTCCTAATCCATTGGCGTACTTAGTACTTAAAGCGTATAACCCGAACGGGTAGTAAGGCGCGGTGCTAAATAATAATAATAATAATAATTGACTGCTCGCTGTGGGTCAAATTATATTGTAACGCAACAAGATAACAAACAGTAACATGTGTATACACATATGTTTAAATTATTATGAATTTAATAAATATTATTATCAATATTACCTATCAGTGTATACTAAATAATATATTAGTCATTGATCTTACATCTAACGTTTAGCACCAAGGAGAAATATCAACATCAAATACAGCCGGAAGTTAAATAAAAATAATCAAAGCCTCAAATCCAAAGAGACATTACCAGAAATATAGTACTTAATTACTTACTCTATGTTACTATGAACTTGAAAGTTCATTACCGCACTCACAAAATTACGCCAACTATCCCTATCTTGAGCAAGTTCCATCCAGTCCACCTCAATACACCCTATCCCTCTTGAGCTAATTCCATCCAGTACACCTCATTACACTCTATCCCTACCTTGTGGTAGTTACATCCAGTCCCCCTTATTACGCTCTATCTCCTGAAGGTCCATTCTAATTCTATCTTCTCATCTGCGTCTAGGTTTTCCCAGTGCTCTCTTCCTATAGGGTTCGCCAGTCAATTCCCTGAACGCGGGTTCTATATTCTCTCATTCGCGTTGCATGTCCCTGCGCACCGTAATATTTGACACTTGATTATCCTAGCAATGTACTTTTATGAGTAAAGGGTATGTAAATAATCATTATGCAACCACCTCCACTCCCTCAATATTTTCTTCCCTTTTTGGACCAAATATATTCCTAAGCAACTTTGTTTCAAACATCCTGAATTTGTTTTTGTCATGTAAGGTAAGAGACCACACCCAGAGAGAACAACCTATGATTTTATTGTATATTCTGAGATCTAAATTCCTTAAATGCGGGTGGATGCTAACAACTTACTGACCGAGTAATAGCAAAGTATCCCGAATGTATTTTATTCATAATTTCGAAAGATTGTTATTGCTAGGTAAAATTGTTCTTAAATATTTAAACTCGTTAATAATGTAAAATGATATACTGTTCACAGTAATCTATAAATTATCGTCTATAATCTGTGCGCTCTGAAATATAACTAAGAATATAATTATATATTTGAAATTTAATTACAGCCTTAAAACCATGCTACAGTAGCCCCATGGCTTCTTTGGTGCTGACTGACAGCATTGAAAAGGTACCAGACCAAATTATGTATCCCTACGCCTAACTACATGATCTGCAAAAACATGTGTTTAGCATCTGTCACTTCTGACTGTCAAAATTTAGGTATATACCTAAATGTTGACTGTCAGCAGTCAGCTGTGAAATGTCAGTCAGCACCAAAGAAGCCGTGGGGCTACTGTAGCTTGACCTGTGTAACGCCAAGTACCTGTAGCTAAGAAATAAATTATAAAAATACTTTTTTTTAAACTGACACTAAATCGCCCACAAAGCTATAGCTCAACAAGGCGGCGCTTAAAAAAAAAAGGTATCCCTGCGCCAAACAAGCCATCAACACGCGCTACACGGAACGGAAGTTCTTACACAAACTAAACATGTTCATAAATTGAACTGACGCAATAGTGCGATGTTTACAAAGAAGTGTTCGTCGAGGAGCACCAAAACCACAGGAAATGACGAAGTTTATTGGTGTGTGTGTGTTGTAGTATTTAATGTGCACTTTCTAAGCCCATAGATTATATTGCGGTTTAAGGCGTCGGGCTCATGAAATACCAGGTAGGTCGAGGATTGGATCCTATCCAGCCGCACTTAGAGGGTGGTTTTTCACATGTGTCTTATGACCATGGATAGATATTAACCTCTTCCGGTAAATTATGAATAAGGGAAACTTCCCACGGTGGCTAATTGTGGCCTACTAATTAGTTGAAGGGGGTGAATTGGGGGAAGTAGCACCTATAGCCTATTACATATAGACATAAACGCATCAACTTCTGTTTTGGGGTACGAGTCGGGGGAAAAGGGTTGGGATGCAAAAGGTACTTTCAAATACTTTAAAAAAACAACTACATAGCGTGAGCCCGCAATCTGGCTATACCAACCGAGCGGCCGCCACCGTTAACGATGATAGTGCCAATATTTGTGGATAGAGGGTGTCAGGTGGTTGACACAATACAACCTGCTACCGTTAATCTCAATTTTCTAAACCGGAGCCGCTATTTATTTAAGTAGCTCCTCATTTGTCCTTACGAGGCTGAAATTGACCCTGTTCCAGGTCCACTTCTTCAGAGATAAATTTTGGAAGTGCCAGTGATTGAACCCTGGATATTTCGCTATGTATTCAGGAACTATGACCACTAGAACACAGAGGTGGTCTCTCATTCTCTTTTTTCTCCCTCTACCTCTATTTATTTATATATAAATGACGGGCTGTAACAGACAAAATATATATAATCCAAGTTACAATTCGAAAGTAGATTCCAAGGATCACCAAACACAATTCCACATTCCGAAAAACAATCGATTTGAATCAGGTTGGAACCCAATTAGTCCCCTTTATAGGTATGTAGACCCCCTCCCCCCTCATAATTCCTTATTCGTGGCTAAGAATGAGTTAATTCTTCCTATGAGCGAGGCTGCCAAAACTATGTTTTCACCACGATACCCTTCTCAGCCCTTTCCCACTTCGCCTCCAAAATAAACTGGTCTTCCAAGATCTTCTCTGTTCCCGATTGAATTTTTTTTTCACGCACTCTTTCTTTCCAATTCATTATTCCTCCTCACCATTCATTCCTCAGATTTAATCTTCCACGAGATCAGTATAAGAATCTCGATGTTTTCTACGTGCGTTGTTATACTTTGGCGATCGTTTAATTCGGTACTAGAGCTGCGCTTTTTTTCGGATTTCAAACAAAGAATTGTGTTTAGTGTTTCTTTTCTCTCGCTCTCTTTTAGAATCGTGTTTTATTTCTCTCTCGAAAGTCTTTGGGATGTCCTTACCGAAATGGAAAATAGTTTCTTGGACAGGGAAAGCCAGCAGGTGCTTCAAACATTATTCATGGAAGAGCTCTCCCCCATCAAAGTGGTATTGTAAACCAAACTGTCACTTTGGTACACCTCAGAAATCATCCACTTACTTTTTTATTTTGTTTTTATTTTATTTACACACTCCTACTTTCCTTGTTTTACCTGCTTCCATCTCTGGCTCAAAACCAAAGATTTATCTCCTGAGAGCTTACAGTTGACTTCTTAAAATCGTTCTGGCACTGATGAACATTTTAATTTAAAATAAGAAGAAAAAGAAAGTTTTAATTTAATATGAAAAATAGAGAACGTTAAAATGCAGAGCGGAAGTTGGGAGATATATATTTAAAAAAAAAAGGATTAAAAAAAGTGTCTCATTTGATCTGTGTCTTTCAAACCTGAGCATGTAAAAATAAACCAGCTGGAAATGTGTATAAATATATTAGTTGCGCGGGTAGGACTGGTTCAGCTGGTAATGTTTACTCTAGTAGAGTTTCCTAGACTGCTGGTCGTCTCTGTGAGTTGGTTGTTTGGTACCTTTTGGATTTTTCCGCATTCTTTTTTTTTTTTATCATCGCAACTTAGGGCCTCACACCGTGGAGTTTTTTTTATATCTACATAGACCTACATAAAGTTATTTATTTGTGTGTAAAAATCAATTTCGTGGGGTGGAGTGTAGCCAGAAAAATCAGACTTTATTAAGACTTTGTCTGTGATATATTTTATCCACCTGGTCCCATTTGACCAATGGGATACCTGATTAATAAGCGTTCTACTGAAGGATCAGAACAATTCACAGGTAGCTGCATCCAACTCTGCTTCCAACGCCAACACATCACGGAACGTCATTAATAATTGTATAGGTGACCTGGTGGTCTAGGGGTAAGGTGTCGGACTTCTGTGCTGTGGGTCCGGGGTTCAATCCTCGGTCCCGGCACAGATTTATCTGATTACCAAACCCTTCCTTCACTTCTGACAAGACATCTTGTGAATAAGGGGGAATGCCAGGCCTCCACCGTGGTTCGGATTCCACGTTAAATTGTAGGTCCTCCATTTCATTTCACTATCACCCTACCATTACACATTAACGTAAGTGCGTATAGCCCGAAAGGGTAGTAAGACGCAGTGCTAATAATAATAATAATTATTATTATTATAATAATACAGCTGTTTTCTAAATAATGTATTCGTGCAAAGAGGTTTGAGTCCCGACACTCACAGAATTTTTCCGTGAAGCAGGTCGGGAGGGTCGAGAGCACAACTTAGGAGCTACTTGAATAAAGAAGTAGCGGCTCCGGTCTAGAAAGCTGAGATTAATGGTGGGAGAGTTTGTTGTGCTGACCACATGCCACCTTGATCCGCAAATTTTAGCACTATCACCGCTAACAATGGTGGCCTCTCGGTCGATATAACTCGATTGCGGGTTTACGCCATAGAGTTTTGGAGATGCAGAAATCTCAAAAGTAAAATATAAGATAATAATATTCTTGTCTTGAATAATTTCTAATAAGACACATACATAACTAATTAGTTTTTCTTTTAAATAACGTGTTATTTTTGAAAGTTGTTACACTGATTACATATAAAACACGTTAGTCGCTGTACCATCTCCTGAATTTAGCTGCTGTCCATGGGTCACACGAATGTCGAGGGTCAGCCCGTGGCGTTCAGCACCCTGACGGTGAAAGTTGTCCTCCACCATCTGTACCATCTCCTGACGTGCCATCTGATGGCCACCAACACCCAGCCGTAATAGACGATCAGAGTGAGACAAGAGGTGGCGAACAGGGCAGCTATGAGCCAAGGTACGTCTGTACCGCCGGTGTCTCCCAGGACATGCAAGGAGAACACACACAGGTAGGCGGCCAGGAGGGCGAAGGGGGTCACCACCATGAAGCAAATCAGATCCACCAGCATCTGAAACACGTGTCATGGAGGGCATAGTAGGGTGGATCAAAAAAGAGAAAAGTATATATTTATATAGGTTCAGGTTACACAGATATGTACTAATTACGCTAATGAGTTAGGAATTAGGAAGTTTGAATCTAGAGAATCGTACCCGCATTTGTGAGTAGAGAGAGGGGAACACCGTTTAGGAAAAACCTCCCTCAGTAAACCCAAGCGGGATTTAAGCCCCGATCTCCCTGTCATCGGCAGTCTAGTCTAATGCTAGAAAGATGCCTTAGATCATGCGGCCATCGAAGAAGATCCTACGTTTTAAATTTTATTTTTAATAACGAGATAATAGTTAAACTGTTTGTATAAACATGTATTTTTTGATGAAGGAAAGGCGTAAATTTCAGCAGCCCATTCTGTATTTATTATAAAATCAATTCTATTCAGTCTTCAGTAAAAATCATCATTGATAAATACAAAGGCACACAATTCGGTGCCCGCATTGTCTAAGGCGTCACTCTCACAATATACTGGCCTGCCAATGATGGGGAGATTGAACTTCGAATACCATGGGGGTGTACTGACGTCGGTTTTCCTCAATCGTTTTTACTCTCCCACCATGCAAATGTGGGTACACCTACTATAAATTATATCTTAATCATTCCTAAAACAAAAGCGTAATTAGTACATATGCGTACAACCCGAATGGGTGCTAATACGAGGTGTGTTTATGGAAGTTATAGCTCAATGACGGTCTTGCTTTTGTCTCTGACGCCATTTGAAGACTCAGCAGTCAAGAACTCAAATATATGAATGGTTAATTTCTTTTCTGGATGGTAAACTAATATTTGTAGTGGTTAAAGCTAAAAAAAGTAATTAGTTCAATGATATGAGCAACTTTTTTTACACAAGTTTCGACTTGAAGCTTTCAATATATACTTCCCCACCACACTGCAAGCTATGGTATTCTCACAATGTGGTAGGGCCTATTTCTTGTGAGAGTGGCATTTCCCACTCACCTGCACACTGTCAGGCTCTGTGGTGAGCCCCAGAGTGTTCCTTTATGTCCCCAATCACCTGCATACTGTCAGGGTCTGTGATGAGCCACAGAGTGTTCCTTTATGTCCCCACTCACCTGACACTGTCAGGCTCTGTGGTGAGCCCCAGAGTGTTCCTTTATGTCCCCACTCACCTGCATACTGTCAGGCTCTGTGGTGAGCCCCAGAGTGTTCCTTTATGTCCCCAATCACCTGCATACTGTCAGGGTCTGTGGTGAGCCTCAGAGTGTTCCTTTATGTCCCCACTCACCTGCATACTGTCAGGGTCTGTGATGAGCCGCAGAGTGTTCCTTTATGTCCCCACTCACCTGACACTGTCAGGCTCTGTGGTGAGCCCCAGAGTGTTCCTTGATGTCCCCACTCACCTGCATACTGTCAGGGTCTGTTGTGAGCCCCAGAGTGTTCCTTGATGTCCCCACTCACCTGCATACTGTCAGGGTCTGTTGTGAGCCCCAGAGTGTTCCTTGATGTCCCCACTCACCTGCATACTGCCAGGGTCTGTGGTGAGTCCCAGAGTGTTCCTTGATGTCCCCACTCACCTGCATACTGCCAGGGTCTGTTGTGAGTCCCAGAGTGTTCCTTGATGTCCCCACTCACCTGCATACTGCCAGGGTCTGTAGTGAGCCCCAGAGTGTTTCTTTATGTCCCCACTCACCTGCATACTGTCAAGGTCTGTGGTGAGTCCCAGAGTGTTTCTTGATGTTCCCACTCACCTGCATGCTGTCAGAGTCTGTGGTGAGCCCCAGAGTGTTTCTTGATGTCCCCACTCACCTGCATGCTGTCAGGGTCTGTGGTGAGCCCCAAAGTGTTTCTTCATGTCCTCACTCACCTGCATACTGTCAGGGTCTGTGGTGAGCCATAACTTTAGAGAGTGCAGGGTGGTGTGTCTGGCGGTACGTTCTACCCGGAACCGGAAGCCGCACAGCTCACAGAACTCTGTGCCGGAGGCCGAGAGCCACCTCTCGAGACATGCCATGTGCACCAAGGCCACTGTGCCCCGGCAGTAGCATGGGGACTTGAGGGTTCCCAAGAGGGAGGAGGAACCTCCACTGTGACATATGCGACACATGCTGCCTGCTGGAGGAATGGATGAGTGAGCAATCAGTGGTGGCTCGTGGACCATTGTTAGAGGAGGGAGTGGGGATATAGCAATTAGTGGTGGATCGTGGACTATTGTTAGAGGAGGTAGTGGGGGATATAACAATCAGTGGTGGATCGTGGACTATTGTTAGAGGAGGTAGTGGGGGATATAGCAATCAGTGGCGGCTCGTGGACTATTGTTAGAGGAGGGAGTGGGGGATATAGCAATCAGTGGTGGATCGTGGACTATTGTTAGAGGAGGTAGTGGGGGATATAGCAATCAGTGGTGGCTTGTGGACTATTGTTAGAGGAGGGAGTGGGGGCTATAGCAATCAGTGGTGGCTCGTGGACTATTGTTAGAGGAGGGAGTGGGGGATATAGCAATCAGTAGCGGCTCGTGGACTATTGTTAGAGGAGGGAGTGGGGGATATAGCAATCAGTGGTGGATCGTGGACTATTGTTAGAGGAGGTAGTGGGGGATATAGCAATCAGTGGTGGCTCGTGGACTATTGTTAGAGGAGGGAGTGGGGGATATAGCAATCAGTGGTGGATCGTGGACTATTGTTAGAGGAGGTAGTGTGGGATATAACAATCAGTGGTGGATCGTGGACTATTGTTAGAGGAGGGATCAATCAGTGGTGGATCGTGGACTATTGTTAGAGGAGGGAGTGAGGGATATAACAATCAGTGGTGGATCGTGGACTATTGTTAGAGGAGGGAGTGGGGGATATAGCAATCAGTGGTGGCTCTTGGACTATTGTTAGAGGGAGAAAGTGAGGGTTTCAATATTTTACTTTTGGTACTAGAGATAAGCAAAGGATCGATACTTTCTTTCCAATACTAGGCCTATAGATGAGTAACATATGGATAATTGTCTTCATATACTAGAAACAAATAAAGTGCGAATAAGTTACTTTTCTTCTTATTCAAGACACAAATAAAGTATTAATACTTTTCTATCGATACCATATTTTTGATTTTGACCTAATTTAATCTCACTCGCTTAGAAAAAATTTCATACGTCAAGAATTGAAGTGATTATCTAACCTAATGAATCGTTCGAGTCCTGACGCACCCCTTCGGCCTTTTTGTTCTCTAGCGGGTCACAGTAGTCGCACCTGCCCACCACCCCTTCTGACTTCTTGCCCTCTGGCTGCGTGACCTTGACCTCGTTCTGCACATCATCACCTAACTGTGCCTGCGCCATGATACCACCCCACACAGCCGGGTGAGGGAAATAAAGAAATAAACACTCGGGATAATTTCGGGAAGACTTTTTTTTTTACTCTCCCATTTTTTCTAACGTGACTTAAAAATGTATATTTGTGTGTATGTAAGGCAACCAAATATTGTGTTGTGTTTCTACACCCATAACCATACCAACCGATTGTTGTTAATTAGATATAATAATAATAATCATCTAATAATGGCGTGACTGGGATACATCAGTTTGTAGTTCAGTTTGTGGAAAGATTAGCCAGTACTAATGTACCAGGGGACGCCCGCCCTGACTGTACTAATCGTACATCCTTTCCGTGAAAGATCTCTTCATGTCTAGATAAGGTGAGAGGATGATGATAGTAAATATAATGAGATAAATTCAATGAAGATCTGAACCTAGATTAAATCTTATCAACCAAACTCCGGTGACAATGGTAATTAGTCTCCTTACGAGAAAATTACCCGGGTACCAGCTGGGAATCGAACTCATGTCCTCTAGGTCATCCTCGCAGAGAATCTGCCCATTCTTTCACGAGGTCGGTTATTAATTATTATTAATATTACTATTATTATATATTAAGCGATCTACACAATTAAAAACTAAAGGCTAGATACTTGAACGTGTGACGTTTATAATTCGAACTACTGTAGGTAGTGAGATCATACGTGATGTGACTCTAACCTCAAAATGATTACGTTCTGGCACGTTTTAATAAATTTTCCTATATGGGATATAAAATGACGGATCGATGTGTGTGTGTGAGAGAGAGAGAGAGAGAGAGAGAAAGAGAAAGAAATAGAGGTGCGAACTAAATTGGTGGCCGCCACGCTACGTCTTAGAATTTCTCTTAAAAGAAATTAAAATTTTTACCTCTTCGTCGTCTAGTTCTGACGGTGTGTTACGACTCTTTAATCTCGAGACCACTGGCCGTGCTCTGGAATCATTTCTGGACAACACTAGTCTAATTCCTATCTAATGACTCTACAACAATGGTACAGTCAGTCAAATCCATACAAGAACTGGAAGAAATACAAAACCATAAAATATTACTCTGAATGAAATGTAGGCCTCCTAGGTGAAACGGAAATAAAATGTAGACATTAATTGAAACTTTATTATTATTATTCCATGTTGCCATGATCTTCCCTAGAGAGTTTCGAGACAGTTTCAAGATCAACTTTAGGTAAAATAAATATGTTTATTTCTATGTTAAAACTTAAATTAATAGCAAACATTTGGCCATTATAAAAAAAAAGTTACACTAATAAGAATGAAAAATGTTATATAAGAGGGGTTGCCAACTTTATAGACTCAGGGGCTCCCATCAGCCCTTTTGAATGAGCCCCACCATGCCTTCAGCTTTAAGATAGGACTAAACATATTTCAGATATAATTAATGCAGTTAATGCATTCAAATTTAAACTAGCCCCTAGGAAAATACATTTGGGCAAAATGATATTGACACATTTTCCAAACTTGTCAAGAAACTGTTATTTTGATAGTAAATTATATGGTGGACATTGGGCACACATAAAAGTTGGACGATGTATTCAATAAAAAGATTCGCACAATTTCGTGAAATTGGACGAATATTTCTTTAAATCAATTAATTTTCATGGATATATAAAAAAAATGTACGAAATAAATTTCGAAGAGTTGGAATTAGAGATTTTGGAACTGCCGAATAACTTATTCCTCAAGGATTGTTACCACACAGACTAAAATTTCTGGAAAATAGTAGTCTCCACAACATTTCCTTTGAAGGAGATCTTAGCGATGAAGATTAAATAATACATTGGAATAACCTATGTGCGAACTAGTATTCTCTATAGTGAAAATTGTGAAAGCGAGATATATATCTCGTCTTTCAGAAGCTAATTTAAGGGACTGTTTAAGCACTGCACTGTCAAATTATGACCTGGACTTTGAATAAATAGATAATCAGTGAAATGTAGTTTCAACCATCCCATTAAAATGAAAATGTTGACTTAATTTTGTTCTGAAAATTTCATAAAATAATATTTCCTTGTAAGATAGCGTGACTTAATGTATTTCTAAAATAGATTATTTATAGTAGCCTACCTATATATGTGAAAATAAAATAAATAAATCCATATGCACCGCGAAAAAGTTGATAAATATAGAAGCGGACTTTTTAATATAAAGTTTGGCAACCACTCTTATAGAAAGTTAAATCTTATAAATTCTCCCATATGTCAAAATTGAAATTCGCGCTATTTTCAAAATCAAATAAATCTTATTTTTTCCTCGATCCTTTTCGGGCTGATATTCCACGCCAAATTCCGTTATTCTCTTGTCGGTTGGTTGGTTGCTAATATAGACGCCGCCGCGGTAGTGTTTTCCATGGCTGAACTGTTAAGTCGACAAGGAAATCGCAATAATATTGCTGTTTTAACTGATTACAAATGCTCGAATAGAAGAAAACGTTCGAAAATATTCTTATTACGTTTAAAACTCTCATATTCAAATATGGTAAAAAATATTTAATCAATCTAATTGTGTATGGAAATTAAATAGTAATAGTAATTATCATTATTATTTCAAATTCTATTTCAATTTCAATTTCCTTTATTATAGTGTTGATCAACAGTCGTAAGACCTATAACAGACCAGCATTGAAAAGTACACAAGTACCTTACAAATACATATTATTACATGAGGAAATAAGTTAAACAATATTAGCTAAATAATTTTAGATACTATTGAAAAGTTACGAAAAAAATGGTAACTAATAACGATAAGAATAAAAAATAGCTATACTAATAAATAACTAAAGAGTGGTTAAAAGCAGTAACAATATAGAAAAAATAAATCAGAATATTGTAAATTTAAATATTATAGGCAGAATCTCTACACGATAAATTATTGATATGGGATTTCCTCAAATAATTCTTTGGGTTTAGCTTTTCTTTTATAATAGAAGTCGAATTCAACAAATCTAGAATTGGCGCTATGGATACAACGACATATAGGGCTTACCTTATATGAGTTATTGAGAAAAAATAATTTTGGATTACGAGAAGCCCGAGAAGAGATATGAGCACCTACATGATCAAGGGAAAATTTGCAAGAAATATTTCTATTGAAAATATTAAAAACAAAAAGGGCATCACAATAAAGTCTACGCGAGAAGAGAGTTTGGAGCCCTAAGAGGTTTCGAATTTTGTCACTATCTAAAAATAATAGGTCAATTTCTAATTTCAATAATAATAATAGCACAATGCCAAAGGCAGTGTGGCTTACATGAAGCTGACATTAAGTTTTACGTAAAACAAAATTATTCAGTAAATTAACAAAAATTGTTTATTTTTATCAACTAGAAAAAAGTTGAATGGCAAATAACATTATAACGTAAAGTCAAAGGAGTGTCTAGGTTGTAATTTTTCACTTAGTTTAATTTAATTTAGCCATCAGGACTGATCCTGCGGACAATTATTACGTATCAGTTTGTAATACACTGTCATAAAATTGCATTTTTTTTAAAAAAAGAAAAACTTTGTCAGTAAGCCCGACAAAACAAAACAAAACAAGAAAAAACAAGACTGACGCTTGGTTCCCGTATCCAACGATGTGGACTTGATTTAGTAAATCCACTAACTAGAGTTTAGTGTTTGATTTGATTTATAATTTATATAATTATATATTTGCACTTGTGATTTTTATCAAACTTTTTTAATAACTTAAATAAGTATATGATGAAAAAAATACGTAAAGATATTTCTTACATAATTTAGAAATGTTTAGGAGATTTAAAAAAATAAATGAGTCCCAATTAACCTAATACCCAATTACATTTGTAAAAAATATTATATATTATTTGACATACTTTTCTATGAATATTTATGATTGTATGTTTAATTATTTTTATAAGTGTTAAATAAATCAATTTACCAAATTTGATTCTTAAAAACCCAATATTTTAACAGGCTTCTGTTTATATTTTAGTATTTATCAGTGACTGAATTTAGTAGACACTATATTATTGCATCCGGTCATAACTTTCTCTAAATTTATTTACTTCTGTAGATGTGAACCAAATTTAAGATACATTTCTCTTCTCTCAGGAGCAACATTTGTTTCTTTTTACAAAGTCATCTAGATGTGTTATCAGTAATGATACTGGAAGGATCCAACTATATTCCTCCATTACCCGCTCTCAACTTCTACCCTCTTCTCCCAACCATTACTTTACTCAATTCGTTGATGACAAACGTATGAACGACATCGGTCGGATCCAACCGACCAACACAAGTAGCAACCGCTTGAACGATGTCCAAGAAGAACGATTTTTGTTTTATCTTGTTTTTTTTTTGTTTTTTTTATCTTCGGTTCGTTTCGTATTTTGTGAATGTGGGTCCAGGTGGCGGTTTGGCCAGGTGGTATAACTTGGAACTGCTGTGACCTTCACTGGCCATGAAACTTTGGAAACACTCCTCTCAAAATAACGAAAAAATAAATAAAAAATGTGTGATTTATCAGGGAAGTGAGGGGGATAAAGCTCTGCCAAAGCGCTCTAGTCCTGAAATAGATTGCAATGGCCACGTGGTTTGAATAAGATGTCTTGGATACACACGTGTGGCTCTGTGATCTTCTTCGACTGCTCGTGGGGTGTATAGAAGATGGGGGGCGGGGGAGGGGGGCTTGGAGCTTTTTTTATTTTAACAGTGCTGAATGTTTCACTCTGTCGGAATGTTACTCACAATTTTGATCAACACAGCTTAGAATGTATACCTTGATTTTTTTGTTGGAAGTACAGTTTAGGAGTGGGGACCTGGTGGTCTAGGGGTAAGGTGTCGGACTTATATGCTGGCGGCCGGGGTTCAATCCTCGGTCCCGGCAAAGATTTATCTGATTACCAAACCCTTCCTTCACCTCTAAAAAGACATCTTGTGAATGTGGGGAATGCCAGGCCTCCCCCGTGGTTCAGATCCCACGTTAAATTCTAGGTCCTCCATTTTTCTCACAATCACACCCTACCATTACACATTAGCGTAAGTGCGTGTAGTCCGAACGGGTAGTAAGACGCAGTGCTAATAGTAATAATTATCTTGATATGTGAATATATTAAAATTGTTTTAGTAACTTTAGTAACTACCAGATACGGTTCTTCCTAACAAAACCAGCCTATATATAGTATGTATCAGTTCATTCAGAGAATGTATGTTCGCTTATGGGTCCAGGTTCGATTATAGATGCATCTGGCTTCAATATGTATTATTTTTATACGGGTTCATAACGCTACATTTTAATTTACATACCGGTGCATCACATATTACTATACGTCCGAGCTACCTTTATAATCACACTAATGTGGTAGTGATGAGTCAGCTATAACTCAAAGGAAATGTACCTCAATTTACGTTAAAGAAGAGTTAGAAACCAAAATACTCACTAGACCCCTCCTGATAGCTAGTCTTTTGAGAGATTGATGCCTTAAACAGCACGATCACTGATGCGGGTCTTCGTGTCATACTAATCATCTAGGATAGTCTTATATACACAAAGAGAACAGTGATGAGGAAGGTATACTATGAAGAGACAGTAGATGGTTTGTATTCTCATGAACGTGCGTGTAAGGAGGATGGGAAACTATTTAGGTAAAAACAGACTCAGTATACCCAGCCGGAATTCAAACCCCGTCTTCCTCCTTCAGTGGCCAACCAGACAAGACAAGACAAGACTGAATCCTTTGTATGCCAACACACACCAAGGTGAGTCATCACGTTGTTAAATATCTAGGTGCTAGAATTGATAGTGTACAGTAGTAATTAGCCGTACTATTATTTTAAGGTTAATTTAGCTCGTAAGTCATGTTTTCATTTAGAAAAGTAACCCTCTGTACACCCGATTGGTATTTGAACCCCGATTCTCCAATCATCAGTAAGTCAGTCAAACACGAGAGTCACGCCTTATATCAGGGATCGGCAACCAGCCGATCACGATTAACCGGTCGATCTCGTGGCAATTTTCAGTCGATCGCGTAAGAAAACTACACTGTCATTAAAAGTCAATCTTTGAGTCTCCTAAAGTCTTAAATACACTAGTTCTTTCAAAAAATATAATAATAATATTTAGCACCGCGTCTTACTACCCGTTCGGGTTATACGCTTTAAGTACTAACTACGCTAATGGATTATGAATTGGGAAGGTTGAATAGAGGAAGTGAACCAGCATTTGCGTGTAGGGAGAGTGGAAAACCATTTAGGAAAAAACACCCTCAATTCATCCGATCCGAGATTCGAACCTCGATCTCCCCGTCCTCAGCGGTCGAGCTCAACACGACAAGCACGTTAGCCAACTACGCCACCGAGGCGGGTTCAAAAAAATAGTTTAGTGTAACAAAATTAACCCTAACCGATAGTAATCAATACATTTATAGGAAAATTAGATAGTTTATAATGAACATATACATCTTATATTTTACTCTGGATTGTTTCTCTAAGAGTGGATACATAATTATTCGAGAAAAGTTTATTTTAAGTAATAAACATAAGATATTATAAAGGAAAGAAAAAAAAAATCAAAGTATGGTGGCAAAATGATTGAGGATCGTGGACCTTTGATATGTATGTAAGTCGAGCGGAGCCTAAAAATATTGCAACCCCTGCCTTAGACTATTCGCTCACTGAAGCTGGTAAATAACGTATTAATATTATATGAATTTTATGGAGGATAAGCAAACGCTCACTTAATTGAACATGATTAGCGAAGCTTATAAGGTGAAAACAATCTTTAGATTACTGATGCATCTGGATCAAGTGTTGTATCTGTAAATTTGATAAACGCGACACCTGGACATGGGAACATGTAAGCCCATAAACCCCTTTGCCATATTTATTTTTTTGTTAGTTTTTATGGACAAATCAAAATTATATATTCGGGATCTGGTTGCAATCTGCTACCAGAATCCTATGATCAGACCCTACGAGAGGGGGCGGGGGGTGCATGGGGTACATTGTACCCGGGCCTGGGGATCTAAAAGGGGCCTAGGAATTTCCTAGGATCTCAGAAAATGTTTGCATAATTAAGACTTGCATTCATATTTCTACTACTAGTATTATTACTAAATTATTGTAAGCTATAGGTATAATATATTTTTGTCTTATATTTTTCCATTATATATATATACTTTATATATAAACTTTATATATATATATATATATATATATAGTATAAATTAAAACATCATCTTTTGGTCTTTTTTTTCAGATAGGATTATTATTATTTTTTCCTTAGACAGGATTAATAGAAAATGGAAGGGAGCCCCCCCAAAAAAAACTTGGTACCCCCTGATAAAATTCCTCTCAGAGGCCCTGCCTAACATAGGTGACGATAAAGACCCGAAATGAGATTGTATTATAATATATTGTAGCATATAAGAACAAAACAAATAAATAATACATAAATAAAAATGATGTTGTTACTGGCGAACGTAAGGGGTAAAAAAAAAACCCAACTAAAATAAGCTGGAAGTTGTTAAAAAACAACAACATAAAGATGTATTCTACCGTCTACCGTGACGGACTAACACAGGAACGCAACTGTTCCTATCCAAAATACACATATGAGGGTTCTCTGTAACAGTTTTCATTCATGCCAGCAGAATTAATAAAAATAAAACAAATAAACGAGATCTCGAAATAGACCCTCCACCATTCTCTGTGTGTCATATTTCTGTTCGCCGGATTTGTGTGTCTCTCTAGTCCGGTGTTGCCAACTCATTATTACCAATATCCCGTCAGAAATATAATAAGGTAAACCCAAAATTTAATATTAAATATTTTAGTGAAAACAGAAGAATTTTTTAAAAATAAATACATCAATTCATTATAACGAAATATTGATGATATTCAACGAACTCAAATATATATAAACTTTAATATTTATAACTTTATATAAAATAAAATAGGTGCATTACCGTACTTGAAGGTAGAAACAATTAACAAAATTTAATTTTTATGAATAAATTTCTAGCATATTAAGTCAAAAATAAATATTCAAATCCTCGATAGTATTCAACGTTAAATCCAGAATCTAGTTTAGATTATATTTCAGCAAAATCAAATGGGGTACAATTAGTTTCAGTCCTCCATTTTAGAGGACAGTCCCTAAAATAGGAATTATGTCCCGGATTGGTTTTTATGATGATTAAAATAAAATTGATGCAATAAAAAATACATGTGATTTTTTTTAAATTATCAAGTGAGTCGCTTAAAAGTTTAAATATAACCAACCTGGCAACCATGCACAGCAACATAGCCAGCGCAGGGTTTTTATATTCATTCAAACGTTATTTATTAACTTTTTGCTAACTAACTTCGGTAGCTGCGTGATATAACGCGCTACTTTCGTTTTAGACTAGAATGTCGATGACAGGGAAATCGTTCGAATCTCATTCGGGTGTACTGAGGGTGGTTTTTCCAATATGGGTTTTCACTCTCCCTTCAAGGAAGTGCGGTTACATTTCCTCTAAATATATCCTTTTTAATCTTAAAACCTACCAGCGTTATTAGTACATAAGCGTATAGCCCAAACGAATAGTAACGAAGTGGTAATAAAAAAAAACCTTTATGCTCTAACTGTACGTTGGCTAGTTAGCTATTTTAATGTATCGTATCTTTGCATAAAAAAAATATATCTACATCTCAAAGACCTAATTTATTGACAGTGTTCAATGACATGAATACAAAAAATATATATTAAAGGGGTTTTGTGCCAACTACCTAATCTGCAAGAGACGTTGTTGCAAATTGGTATTTTAAATGCTTCAATACACAAAGAGAAATAGAATTCTTCGAACTTTAAATTATAGTTTTAGAGAAAATTTGAAAAGATTAGTGCAGCCACTAATACAAAGTTAATTACCATTTATCTAACTTACATTTAAGTCTATTACCTTAAAATCAATATATCAATAAAAAAAACATTCAAAATATTTGTTGCCTCTAAAAAACTGCATAGTAATTTAAAAAAATTAAAACTCACTTGCCATGTTTTGATTATTTTATTCGTCAGACCCACACCAAAAAAATATAGATCTGGATGTTAAAAAGTTAAGTTGGCAACGCAACTCTTTACCTGCGCGCGCGCGCGTGTGTGTGAAATGGTGAGTGTAGAAACCCTAAGATGAAAAATTTGTTATTTCAACTCCTGACTTCTGAACTGAAAATACGAGACTTTTTTTTAAACCTTTGAGAATATTCCTTTGGTATCGGACCGCGCTCCTTTTTTTTTAACATATGGAGATGGGAAATACTAGACTGAAAGGAAACCGCGCTTTAGGGTTGAAGAGTGAACAATCCATCACGTGCGAATTATTATATATTTTTAGCACTGGTCTTTATTTTTGGAGATTTTTATAGCTATTAGTGGTTTATCTTAGTAGCTCAAGAGTCTTATTTCTATTGAAAGGAATTTTTTAAGAGTCCATTTCACTCTACGGCCTCGGATAGCGAACGTGTAGCTTGGGGAGCTAAAACAAATATACAGGGTGTACCGTAACATGTGGGCGTCATTTCAGCGGTGGACAGGAGACACTAAATCATTGAGAAAAGTTATTATAAACATGTGTTTCAGTATTAATTAATCTGGTCTACAGCAGACCCGATTTAGTGAAACAATCAACCACCAATCGCTGTATTCGATACGTGATTGTGAAAAGAGAACTGAAATATTTTTTATTTGCTTTATTTAAATGAATTCGATAAATTATTATTATTATTATTATTATTATTATTATTATTATTATTATTATTATTATTATTATTATTATTAGCACCGCATCTTACTACCCGTTTAGGTTATACGCACTTACGCTAATGTGTAATGGTAGGGTGATTGTGAGATGAAATGGAGAACCTACAGTTTAATGTGGAATCCGAACCACGGTGGAGGCCTGGCATTCCCCACATTCACAAGATGTATTGTCAGATGTGAAGGAAGGGTTTGGTAATCAGATAAATCTGTGCCGGGAACGAGGATTGAACCCCGGCCACCAGCACAGAAGTCTGACACCTTACCCCTAGACCGCCAGGTCACCCCAATTCTATAAAGTTTATGGTGTCAACACCTTTATGTGAACTTCAAAACTTGGGAAATATCTATGGCATTCATTCCGTTTATATAGTTGTGTTGTTGTCTTTTTCAGAAACATTTCCGAAAAATTAAAGGAATAATTTCTAAAACAAAAAAAAAAATGTTTTTTTAAAACTAGCTTTGAAAAAAATTCATTTCCCAATTTTGTTTCCCCAGGTAAACAGCTTACATAAACTGTGTTCACCCCGGCAACACTTCGCAATAAGTTACTATGGATGTGTTACTGAATCTTTCGTATGAATGTTTGAAGTAAAGTGTCAAGACAAATGTGTGTTGTAATTTTAAAATTCGTAGTCTCCTATGCCAGAATTGGCTATGCAAGAATACCAGCTTATCAAAATAAATAGGTTAAGGAGGTCGAATTTATAAGGAAATGCACCAGAATCCCTTTTGGAAGATATACTCGTGTGTGGATGGAGTTCCATAGTAGTAAAAAAAACAGGGAAACGAACCGAAATATTAATCCGTTCTGGCTCTTGTTCCAGTTCTTACAGTAAATATTTTGAGGTTACGGTTATGGTTCCAATATTTTTATTTTTTATTTAATAGTTATTCTACCATTATAAAATAGGAAAAAAACATTTAAAAAATGTGCAATCTAAGTGAAAACAAAACAAAACCTGCGGCTTTGACTAAAAATCCTGCTGAAAGGAAAAATAAATTATTTCAAAATACTATTAAGTTAGAGAAATAAGGATATAAAATGTTATTTTAATAAATAATTTAATAAGCCTTTATGAACATATACATACACACATATATATAGCAAAAAAATGGAGCAGTATAGAAACAGGCAAAGATGGCAGTATATAAAAGTGTGTTAACGCTTTCGTATGAATGTGAAGCGTGGGTTTGGCAGGAGAAACACAAGAGCAAGGTGAATGCGGTTAGACTGAGATATCTAAGAAATGTGTGTGGGAAAATTCGTATGAACAAAGTCAGTAATGAATGGATACTGAATGAGTGCGGTTTGAAATGTAATCCAATAAGTCAATGTTAAAGAAGAGTTTTGGGCATAATGAGAGGATGAGTATGGATCGTGTGACGAAACAAATATATGACGGTAAAATGTGTGGATCAAAGGGAAGGTGTAGGCTGTGTAAGACGTGGCTAAATGTGTTCAATGAATGCGTGAAAAGGAGAAACATTAAGCATGTATGGCTCGGTGTATGGATGTTGTTGAAGCGAAGAAAGTATACAAGGTTAGGGAATATGGAGAAAGTTAGTGAGGATGGATTAAGTACGGAGTTGTTTTTTTGAGCTATGTGCACAGTTTCTTGCCTACCTCGTAAGGAAACGGTGTGATTATGTATGTATGTATATATGTAAGTATAAATGTATGTATGTATGTATGTATGTATGTATGTATGTATGTATGTATATATGTAAGTATAAATGTATGTATGTATGTATGTATGTATGTATGTATGTATGTATGTATGTATGTATGTATGTATACATGTATATCTATTCCAATTCCAGTTCTTGTTATTAGGCATATTATTTTTAGGGTTCCTGTTTTGGGTGTGGTTCCTTAAAAAAAACGTTAATTTCAATTCTCGGCTATGGTTTTTATTTAGATTCTACTCCCTGGTAAATAAAAAATCCCAAAGTTAGGTGGTTGAGGTTAAAACACAAGCTTCTCAATTTAAAATAATTGGCTAGAATGGCTAGACCTATCCCTCTAGCCCTACCTGTATCATCAAAAAATTCTAACAGAAATTAAAATTAAGCTTTTCTATCGGAAATCATTCAGGGAAATGAGGAAGTTGATACAAAAAAAAAGAAAAGAAAAACCACAACAAAGAGAAAGAGATAAGCAACAGAAAGAGAAATAAATAAAGGAAATTTTCGAAACTGTCAAGAGTCGCAGCCAAGCATTTTTTTAGTGGGTCGGAGAGGAGAGGAGGGAAGTTTTGCGTTGGTAAGGGACGAAAGTTTGTCAACTCATATTCACTTTGATGTGACGCTTCATTATATTTACATAAATCCCGCGCGCAGAAAATTACGAATATATTTCTCAAAAGTTAGATGCTTCTTTGAGGGGTGAAGATGGAAAGAGCATTCACAAAGAAGACTGCTCCAGACAGCTTGGTGCTTCGGGTGTCCCCCGAATTTCAGGTATGCCAACACTGTAACTCATACCAAAGAGTGGAGGAAACTTTGAAACTACGACAAGGACGCCAAACACAACATCAAAGTGATTTAATAAATGCTACCTTTACCATTTAAAAAAATATATCTTACGCTGCCCCAAGTTTAGTCAGCTCAACATAGAAAAAAAAAATCTGAAAGCTTAAAACAAGAAATAATAGTCTATATATAGTTTCTGTCTTTTGATACGTCATTCCATGTGGTCTCCATTTGTAACTTTTAGCTCGGTGTCGATACGATATATTAATGATCTTTTGTAAATGTTAATTGCGGTACTACTATATTTAGAAAGTGTTTAAATTATTCAATTAAATAGGTTTTATCTTTGTAATATCCTTTGTGGACTGGTTTAAGTACAATCCATGAAATTTGATTACCCCCTACTAATTCAAGCACCCCCTAAGCAGCAGTGTTCGATCAGATAAATTATACGAGTCTCTAGTCTTCGATCAGATATATTTACCACTCTCTAGTCTTGGATTAGATATATTTACCAATCTCTAGTCTTCGATCAGATATATTTACCACTTTCTAGTCTTGGATTAGATATATTTACCATTCTCTAGTCTTCAATCAGATATATTTACCACTTTCTAGTCTTGGATTAGATATATTTACCATTCTCTAGTCTTCGATCAGATATATTTACCACTTTCTAGTCTTGCATTAGATATATTTACCACTCTCTAGTCTTGGATTAGATATATTTACCAATCTCTAGTCTTCGATCAGATATATTTACCACTTTCTAGTCTTGGATTAGATATATTTACCACTCTCTAGTCTTGGATTAGATATATTTACCACTTTCTAGTCTTCGATCAGATATATTTACCACTCTATAGTCTTCAAGAAACTATCTATTCCCTTTAAATTATTCCTCCTTTTTCTGTTCTCATAGATCAAATTATCGGTCTATAGAAATCTTTAGCACTAAAACGTCTTACTGATCGAAGAAATAAAACGGTCAATGTCCAATTATTAATGGATTAGATTTAGTACAATTCTAAAATAATCTTTTTTGTTGAAAGTATAAAGTAAAAACGAGGGGTTAAGCATGTTACTTACCTATGACGTCATGGTAAGTTAAGATAAGCTTTCTCATGTTAATATATTTATGTTTTATTCTGTAGGCTTTAAAGATATAACATAGAAACAAAAATCATAAATTCTTTAATAATTCTATAAATAGTCTTACATTGTCAAAAAGTGTTTTTTTTATCTTAAATTAGGTGGTTTTTTTAAAAAAAAAACGTATTGTTTCAAAATCTTCTACATTTCAGGCTGTTTTGTTTATTCGCGAAAATATTCTGTAGGAATCTTCCTGGCAAGATGTAAGTTAAAGATTTTTGTGCAATCATATTTATATTTAGAAAAGGAATAAAGAAAAAGTAGTTTCGAAATGAAAGTCAATGGTGGACAGATACAAACAGTAGAGTAAGGGTTTATACTCGTCGGAGTAAGAGCGGAAATGTTAGTAGATAAACAAGAGACATTATAATCTGAACTACTTGGTTTCTACTTTTTTTTTTGACACCGCGTCTTACTATCCGTTCTGGTTATACGCTAATGGTTTTAGGGTTGAGGGATCAGTAAAGTTATATTTATAGAAAAAGTACTTGTATCTACGTGGAGGGAGGGTGGAAAAGCATTTGGGAAAAATCATATTTCAGTATACCCGATCGAAATTCAAACCTCTATCTCCCCGGTTATCGGCAGTGTAGTCTACTGCGAGAGTAGCACGTTAGACAATGCAACCACGAAGCGGGTCTTTATTTTAACACTAGCGTCTAAGTACGACAGTACTTAAAGTACTTAGGGGTGTAATTCAAAGATTCAACCCGCTTTGCAAAATTAATTTGAAATTTTCAAGTAGGCAACATCGTTAAATGTTCATTAAAAGATAATAAACTGTCGAAAAATGTCCAAACTGTTAAATCATCTCTATTACTGGCCATACAAAGGTGTTGTCAACGTGTGGTACATTGGCACGCCTCCCACCCGTGGCTCGCGAAGCCTTGTTCTATTTCCGTATGTAGGCCTAGTGGACGCCCACCTTTGCCGATTTAAAAATACACTCCTCGTTTAATTGATGCGAATTACTGCGTGTATTTCTGTCTGACCACTATCTTCCACAATATGAAGAGAAAAAAAACCCGAGGGGATCCAGTCAGACGCAAAACCGAGTAAGTCATCGAAAACACACTTTGGCTCGTTGAAATAAGCTCTAGGGAAACTGTTCAGTGTTTATGACGATAAACAGTATTAATAACTAATAATGCAACTAACACAAATTCATGTGTTAAGTATTATTATTATTATTATTATTATTAGCACCACGTCTTACTACCCGTTCGGGTTGTACGCACTTACGCTAATGTGTAATGGTAGGGTGATTGTGAGATGAAATGGAGGACCTACAGTTTAACGTGGAATCCGAACCATGGTGGAGGCCTGGCATTCCCCACACTCACAAGATGTCTTGTCAGAGGTGAAGGAAGGGTTTGGTAATCAGATAAATCTGTGCCGGGACCGAGGATTGAACCCCGGCCGCCATGTCTTAACTAGTTTGAATGATATTTATTTAAAAAAAATCCGATCTCTTCCTCTTGTTACCAGTTTGGACTTTCAGTATATATAATAAGATGGACATGATTTGGTTTGGAATGGAGAAGAACTGTTCCAGCATTTGAGTGGAAGAAGAGTGGGAATACTTATAGGTAAAAAAACACCCCATTACACGTGACATAAGAAATATTAAGGGTGCCATTTAAAGGATAGGGATAAGTAGATTGACTTAACGAAAACTCACTCGCACAAGCGTGGACAGAATTTGGGAAAACTATACTGATAAATCTTGGATCATTACCCAACTTATATTTTTCAGGACTTTCCCATATTTATAGTTTGTTTATTTGTTTTTTCACCACGTCTTACTAGCCTTTAAAGCTATTTACACTTATATATAGGTATATATTATACTGATTACGCTAATGGTTTAAGGTAGAGCTTTATTCTCATTTGCATGGAGTGAGAGTGGAAAACAATTTAGGGAATACCACTTTAAATAAAACCAGCTGAGATTCGAACCCTGACCTCACCATAACCGATACAAACAAACAAAATTAGCTTGATAATCAGACTGCGTGCCTAACCAAGCGGGTCCGACTTACTCCTTACCTTACAGAGGTTGTGGGTATGGAAAAAATATTTAAAATCTTATTTCCACTTTTTTTTTCAAATTTGGTCTGAGAGATTAATTTGCGGCTAATAAGACGTCTAGCTTTTTTATATAGGTGAAAATAAACTTTGAGCGTTTTGTGTATTACGTATCGTGTAAGGTTATCTAATTTTAAAGTACTTTAGTCGCTAGGTATAGCTTTATTTTTTTACGATTGAACATTTAAAGTTGGTTTTAGAAAATACAAGAACGTTTTTGTTGTTGAAATTGATAACATTTGACCTTTTTTTTATTAGTTTTGTTTTATACTGTAGGCGAGTTGTGGTCTAATCTTGAAATCATGTACGAGTTGCAGCCCGGATTTTTGGGAAACGCGTAAGAATTGCGGCCCACTCACATGAGAGAGAGGTGTGAGCTGCTCCCACCTAATTATCAGCGTGCTTTCTATCATGCTCTCTGAAATTTCAGATAGAAGCTACCATCGTCTCAAGTCGACATCCCTCGTGATGTCCAAACTTTCTCAGTACTTGTCGTTCGATGATTTTGGCAAAAATTTGAAGATTTGTTGTGCTAGGTTAGGTTAGGTCAACAGCTCGGACCAAAATTCGTACGTGGCTCTAAAAATGTGGGGGCGCAACTCAACTGTCACTTTTAGTGGTAAACAGCTGACGTGACCGCAACTCACCTGCAGCCGTTTTATGGGTCTTGAATACGTTCAATTAGATCTGGTATATTTTATAGTTGTCAGATGTTTCCACGTGTAAGAAATTTTGGACATAGATAAATGGTCATTAATTTTCCAAATTGTAACATTATTTGTCTTGTGTCATGGATGTTTGAAGGTCACTTACTAAATTTTTATCATGGATTGACCATCATTTACTAGACTTAACTTTTAATTTCTTTGTTAGGAAGGCCTTATGTTAAAAAATAATAATTGATCATTAGGAAAAAAGCTTTATTCATCTCAAATCTGGCAGTAAATTAGATAATTTTGATTAATTCTGGTGGAATTTTGGTGATATAAATGGGCAAAATTGGACTAAAAAAACGCGAAAGCTGGAGAATGGAAATATGACACAGTATTCTCCCACTTTATTGATTTGAGTGTTTACTGTTTAGGATTTTTTTTTATCACTGCGTCTTACTACTTGTTCAGGCTATACGTAAATTTCATAATTACTGTAATGGTGTAGGGATGAGGAAGGAAGCATTTGAGTGAAAGGAAAGTAAAAAATATATATATTGAAAAACTGTCCTCAGTAGACCCGAACAAGTTTCTAACTCCGATCTCCACAGCATCATGATCAGGCCAGTCTAACTCAAAAGTGATGCCTTAGACCGTTCGCTCACTGAAGTAGGTCTTAGATTACTATTTCGCACCAGTATTTATCTTGCGTCAAGAGATTGTGGCAGGTCAACATATTTTGAGCAGATATTGAATTATATAATTTAAAGTAAAATTAAAATATGAATTTATTTGCAAAAATACCTTAACGCCTTTGTTTGAAAAAAATATATTAGAAAACCTAACTTTATTTAGTTCAATTTCGCTAATGAACTATTTGTGTCGACGCGCCTATAAACATTTTACTATTTAGTTCAAATGTAGCTGAAAATTTAATCTTTTGATAACCTCTGTAGGGATTTTGATTATATAAGCTGGCAACACTGCCTTAGACGTGCCGGTCACGCGCCTGTATCTAGGTCCTATGAACGAAAGAAGTGGATCAAGATAGTCTGGTTTGTGTTTTCTCGGAAAACTTCACAAAGTAGCACACTCTCTTAAAAAAAAAGGTAAAAAAAAGCTAACACGCGTTTTCTTGGTGTCTAGGGTAAACGGGGAGAAGGGGGAGGGGGTCTAAACCGAAAGGATGTGCGTACGCTATGTTGACAAGAAAATGTACAGGTCCGGTTATCGACATTTGCGGTTTTCACCCTATGGTGCGCGAACTTACGTCAGAAGTCTGAAACCTCTTTTCTCTTTTTTTCATTATATTTTTAAAAGCAGTATATTAAAAATATATGTTACTAAAAGAAACGTTGAGCTCTTTACTGTGATTAATGACTATAAACAAACATATCTCTCCTAAGGATTAAACATTAGCCTAATTTCAGTGCCAGCTATAAGAAGTGGGGGGGGG